>JAWNPL010000031.1:0-600000 GCA_035047545.1 Drosophila paranaensis
CTCTGCTTCGCAGTATGTATGCATATGTGTGTGTGTGAATGTTTCCAATTGGCGTTTGTTGCTAGTCCGTTGCTCAGCTTTGAGGCTGCTGAGAATTTGGTGCTTGCTGAGCCGTCGCAGCAGCGTTTGGCGTCGCCCCTCATGTACATACATATGTGTGGTGTGTGTGGGCTTTATTAATAACGCACAATTTCAGTAGGAGAAAAAAAAACAACAAAAAAAAAATCCATTTTGCTTGCAATTTACCTTTTCAATATTATTGCTACACTTAATGTTCACACAACGACGCAGACGCACGATAAATTGATTCGAAGCAAATTTCTAACGCGCTCCCGCAAACACGTCCGGCTGAAGTTTCAACGCAAAAGTAGTGCTGCAGAAACAGTCGAAGCCACTATCGATATTGTCGATGGGGTCGATTTGCAATTCGATAGCATAACCGTACCGATAACTAATCGATTATTTTAAAGCTCAACTCTAATGCACGTTAACATACAGCACCACCATTACTGCTCTCATTACATACAAAAACAACACAATTGTAAAATAGTATTTTATGTTAACATTAACAGTGTCTGCCGTGCAGTACGTCACAAGCCATAAGGTAAAAGGGCAACTCGTAACGACACAAATTGACGTAAGCGACGTAAGCGCAAATGGGAGCAACATGTGTGCAAAACTGAGGGCACGCAATGTAAACAGAATGTTATATGCGCTATCTGCATACGAGCTGTTAAGTCGAACTCGTTCACAACAGCGCAGCGAGCAACAAAGTGGCAAAGTGACGATGTTTGCGGTGAATGGGGGGTGAAAAGAGAGAAAAAAAAAACGCACAAAGTCAGAGCAGAAAGCAGAGTGGGAGAAGAAGGTAACAAAATTACAAAGTTGAAATTCAGATTTGAAACAAAATACGCGAATATCTACGTCGCGTATGTGTTGAAATTAAATAGTTTATCGCTTTCGCAACGCACAGTTCAAATTTAGTGAAAATAAACATAAATTAAATATATATATACACATATATATATACATATATACGCCCGCTCGCTGCATACCCCTCACCCCACCCTCCCCGAACGAGCACAGCAATAGCCAACGACAACAACAACAACAACATCAGCAGCAGCTACAGATTGACCATGAACAACGGATTCAGCACCGGCGAGGAGGACTCGCGCGGCGGGCACACGGATCAGACCTGCTGCCTGATCGACGACATGGAGAGGTGCCGGAACCAGGCCGGCTACGCGAGCTACAGCAAGCGCATACAGAAGACGGTCGCCCAGAAGCGTCTGAAGCTGAGCAGCGATCCGAGTGCGCAGCACATTTACATCTGCGACTACCACAAGGAGCGCATCCAGTCGGTGCGGACGAAGCGTCGGCGCAAGGACAGCGAGGACGACAGCAATGAGACGGACACGGATCTGCCCAACTTTCCCGATCTCTACCAGCTGCACGTGTCCACGCTGCGTCGCTACAAGCGCCACTTCAAGGTGCAGACGCGCCAGGGCATGAAGCGCGCCCAGCTGGCCGACGTGAGTGATCGAGCTAACCATATATACATACATATATATATGTAATCCCTTATATATATATATATTTGTGCTGCTTTCAGACCATCATGAAGCACTTCAAGACAATACCCATCAAGGAGGAGTCAGACATCATCACCTATTTCGTGTACATGGTCAAGATGGGCTCCAACAAATTGGACCAGAAGAATGGCATTGGCAATGATACCACCTGAACGCAACTCTGATCGTCATCGTTATCGCTATCGTTATCGTTATTAACGCCGGCTGCTGAATTGCATTACAGTGCCAGCGCTAGCTGTCCCACTCGCACTCACACACACACATACTCACTCACTCACTCGCTCTTTCTCTCCCTCTCTCGCACAGTGAAATGGAATTAGCCGCAGGAAAATGTATTAATTTTGTATTTCTCTTCTATTATCATTATCATTATCATTGCAATTGATTTTCGTAAATTCTGTTGTTATTTGCATGCGCAGGGCCGGCCCTGGCTATTACCTAGTAGACAATTTTGAAAGTAAAGCAATAATTAGGCATTTGTATAGTAACAATTTAAGACTTTAGATGAATTAGCTAAATGAAACCTGCTGTTATTGCGGCTAATCAGCTTCACTGTACTTTGAATGACCGACCCAAATAAGGCCCCCCAGTTCAACCCCCCACTGACACACACACACACACTGGTGCTCCCCAAAATAGTATAAACGAAAAATGTTGCAATGGAAGAAACACCATAAGAAGTAAAAGTTTGAATAGTAATAGTAGTAGCGTTCGTTGTTAATAGATCATTATACAAACAAACAGAAAACAGAAACACAAATTTGACATATGTAGTTATTATATATGCATGTATATGCTCTATATACATGCAGGATGACCCAGTTTTTGGGGCCTCACACACACACATATACACACGCATACATATACACATTTACCTAAGCCTTTTTCATGAAATGCTCTTTGTCAACAATTTAGCCAAAAGCAATCAAATAAAATTCTAAATCTGCCAACGTGAAATGATAATGAAAATTCGAATTCAAATCCGAATTCGAGTTCGAATTCGAACAACAATCAAGAACTTCATAACATTCTACGTAAAAATTACAAACAAAAAGCAAAAGCAAAACAACCTGTTTAATAATATACAATTATTAAAGTAATTATAATTAAATTGTACATGTAATTTTAACATATTGAATCTTAAGAACTAATCTCTAAAGTAAGCAACCAAAAATGAAACAAAAACATTTTGCAAATTTGATCAAAATCCGATCAGGCCGTCTTCGGCCGATCGTTCGCTCGCTCGCAAAACAAAAAAAGAGTATAAAGAAAACCCTTGCAGAATTGTTATACACATATATATATATTCTACCAGAATCAGCTATATATATGTATATATACATATATATATATTATTGATGTTATATATGCATGTTAGAAGTAGTTTGATCTCTTCGGCTGTTGTTCCCTAAGAGCCTTAAAACTGCCTGACTATTTGGTAAATAATTATAGACGAGATTGGTTATACACAACACGTTAATTGTCGTCTGCAAGGGTCGAACACACATGTGCGCGTGGCAATAAAAACGAAAAATGTTTTTCATTTCATTTACAAATTGAAAGCACTTCGCGTTTTAATCGGGTAGCAATTATTAAGTAATTGATCTTAGTAGAAAATATACATGAGAATATTGTTTTCAAAAACCATAACGTCTACTTTATTTATTATGGTAAATTAAATCGCATACTTCCAGCAAAGTGGGCCTTTTCACGCCCTGACACAAATTTGAATGCGCGGGCTTTTTAATGTCCTATCGCTTAATCGATACTTTTCACGTTTTGACAAAAGTGAGTAATCGATATATGTATATATCGTGTCATTTAGGCAGCTCACGGAATGCTGTCACTCGTTTGCCTCGCACTGCTGGTATTTTGTCATTTGAGTAAGACTATCGATTTTGCTGACATTTATATCGATAGGCTACCACATCTCTAGCTTAGTTCATTTTTTGTGGTGGTTAACATACAACTGTGCTGTGTGCTGCTTTTTAAATAGTTTCAAGAATTTGTGCATTTAATATCTAAATTGTTCCGACGCAGTTGGGACTTTATACCAACTGAATCGTAACTTAATCGTCTTGCCGGAGCGTCACAACGCCAATAAAGACGGACTCGGCGCACAGATTAACCAAACGCTACATACAAAGACCCACACACACACACATACGAAGAATAGTCGTGTGTGTGTGACAGTGTGTGTGTGTGAGTGTCAGTGCGTGCTGTCGTCGTCTTCGCAGCCAAAGGCGAACGTTGTGTCCAAGAAGCTATAGTTAACTGCACAAGACTTGCCGGAGCGCAGCAGCAATAAACCATCAAATACATAAAGCGCTCTAATAACAGTTGCCAGTGATCCCGTTCCCTCCAACCCACACACACACACGCGCAGACAAAATGCAGCAACAAGAATCCGGGAGCGAAGAGAGCTGGCTGGAGGAGCAATGCCATCGCGAAATCAACGGCCAGAACGATGAATACGAGCGCGAGTTTGTGCGTGAACGCGACAACAACTTAAGCACCGTCTGGGGCGCATTCCAGGACTCGGCCACTGCCGTTGCACAGCTCTATCGCGGTAAGTGCAAGCAAAAACAACAATAACAACAACATGCAATTCCTTTTTTTCGCCTCTCCAAATCAATTTTGTTTATGGTAAATTCTCTACATTTGTATTTGACGTTTTATATCCCATACACACATGCATACATCTGACACAAGTGTATGTGTGTGTGTGTGTGTGTGTGTGTGCATAAAAATAGTTTGGATGAGCATATTAATAGCGAGCGTGCAGCCTGCCTGTCAGGCAGCGGCAGTAGCAGCAGCACCAACAACAACAACAAGTGCATGTATACAACAGGCCCGGCTTTTAAGCTCTATCCCATTGCTTGCATGTGTGTGTGTGTGCTGCTCTGCTCTGGCAGGCATCATTCACACGCCTTAAAATTCTCCACATTTTCTATTCTCCACATATTCGTTTGCAATCTACGCATTATCAAACTGCAGCAGCGGAAGGGCCTAGTGTGTCGTGTGTTCGGTTTTTGCTGTTTCTCTTCGAGTGGAGGCAGAGAGAAAAAAAAAACAAAACGAAACGAGAGGGGGGAAAATGAAACGTAATAATATTTGCGCTGCGCAGCGCAGCGCAGCATTTAGCATTTGATTATCCTTAGCCCTTGACTTTCCATTTGAAATAATACTTAGTTAAATTACTTTTGTTTAAGTTGAATCTAATCTCGTTAAATTGTCTCAATGCATGCGCATTTTTGTATTTTAATATAGTGCGTCATTAACGAAAAAAAAAAAATGTTATTTGACAAACAGCTGTTTTGACAATCGTCGCTGAGAGTGGAAGCTGATGCTGCTGCTGCTGCTGACGTCGCAGTCGCCGTCGCCGCCGCCCTAGCGGCATATATTTTTGTCTGCTTTTGCCTCTTCTCTTCTTTCTCAGCTTTGTTGTTGCTGCTGCTGCTGCTGCTGTCAAACAAAAGCAACCCAAACGTTCCTAATGCTCCTTATTTCCGTTTCTTTTGCTTGCAATTTGTGTTGTGCTTGCTGCTGTCTCGCTTGCACTCGCATTGTCATCGCTGCACTGGGATCAATAACGGCAAGTTGATTTTTGGTCCTTTTGCTTGCCAGTCACCAGCAGCAGCAGCAGCAGCAGCAGGTGCTGCCCAATGCAATGCGAGCAAGAACGATAGCATAAACAGGAGAACAATTTCCCATGGCGATCCATGAATTTCACTGTTTGTTTATTTATTTTTTTTTGTCATTCGTAAATTGAGTAAACGAAATATGACGATCTGGCGAAAACTATTGAAAAATCAAAAATGCTGCAAATATTTAAGCCATGCATGTATGTATGTGACATAAATATTTATGAGATAGCTGAAATAGATGATTATTTATTTAAAAAAAAAGGGGGGAATTAATGCTGACATATATTTTGTGTTGGTATTTTTTGTTAGCTTGAGCAATGCCTAAAAAATACTGAACTTAAAAGAATCTATTTAAGAATTCATGAAAAATATTATTTTAAAATAGATAGAGATTGAAAATGAATAATATAAAATATAATATGATACAAATGAATAATATTTAATATAATATATAAATTATTAATATAAATTAATAATAATGCTAATAGTTTTACACTTCTTCACTAATTTCAATATCTCAATCCCCATAATAATGCGGTTTCTTCTGCCATTTGCAGAGCGCTCTTCCAACACATTTTCATCGGAGACTGGGGCACTCTGGCTGCCCTTTCAGACCGCAGCTGGCACTGTGACAACACTCTACAAAGGTGAGCGAGACCAGCTCAACTGGCAGCCCTCTGCCGTTGGCAAATGCCTTTTGATGTATTATACGTTTATATATACAATATAATAATATATATATGTATGTATTTTAGAATCATGTGATGGTCTCAAACGCACCAGCGACGCTGCCATACAGTGCGGCTACCAAAGACGCACACGCGAATTGGCCGATTGGGCACGCAGCAAAAAACGTCGCATGATACGTCGCGAGGATTTGCTGGCGTATCTAGCTGGAAAACCGCTGCCAACTCAACCAACGAATCCACATGCCAATCGTCGGTGAGTCCGCCTTCTTGGGCTGCCGGGCACATCCCTTGAACTAATAACTACTCTCTATCTCTATCTCTCTCTGTCTGTCTCTGTGTACAGCTCGCCCAAGCCGGAGCACCATCATCAGGTGAACGGTAACCCCAATAGCGTCACTGGCCCGGCGATAGGCTTTGCCAGCAACGGACTGAACATGATGCCACCCAACACGGCCGGCGCACAGCCAACGCATTTGCTTAGCACCGCCGGCGCTCAGGCGGCGACAGTAGGTGCCACAGGCGGCGCCGCAGCCGGCATCGCCGGCGACGATCTGCACACTTTCAAGGAGGCCTTAGTTTTGCGTCCACGGTAAATATTTTGGAATATCAAGGATCTCGGCAAATGTTACACT
This sequence comes from Drosophila paranaensis, assembly GCA_035047545.1. NCBI lineage: Eukaryota > Metazoa > Arthropoda > Insecta > Diptera > Drosophilidae > Drosophila > Drosophila paranaensis. The sequence goes on from JAWNPL010000031.1 coordinate 6,564, forward strand.
CTAGTCCGGGCCATAGAAAGCTTAAAGAGATCATGCAACTAAGTTTAGTTAATATATGTTACTTTATGTTAAATATTGTATAGATGTATAGTCAAGAGCGTCTTCTATCTGTTAACTAGCTAAAGTCCGATTTAGTTATAGAAAGGTGTTGATGATTTAGGCATCTTTAGCATCCATTGGGTACAGCTAGCCTCGCCTCGCCCTGTCTGTTCCTTTTTAAAGTTTGATATTAGATTCTTGCTAAGTCTATGCAAACAAATTTGTTTTTTTACAATAGAATATAGAATTCATATAAGAAATATCTTATATACATATATTCTGCATGACTAAGGACAAGCGAGGTGTCAAGTCACCTAGCAGTTATATTTTGGTTGAGGCAAATAATGTATTATACATATATATATTGATGCCTATTTTGTTATTATTAATAATTATTTTAGATAATAATTCAGATAATTAGGCAAGCCCAATGACAGCAAATTGATTATAAGTATTACTTGAGGGCAATGAGCAATGTCTCTCTTGTTTCGCCTCTATTGAAGCTAGAATCTTGGCACATATATACTCATTGGTAGCTCCGCCTTATAAAGAGTTTTCTATATATAAATATAAAAAAATATAAATTTAAAAAGCAAAAGACGACGGACATATTGCAGTAGATGTATCTGAGTCCCTTGGGGCAAAGCAGATCGGCTAGACCTCAAATATAGATAGATAAAAGAAATTATTGCTATATCAGTAGTACTAATCAGTATATATCGACGGGCATAGCAGATATCATAGCAGATATCAATCTTAAGTTTTGGAGCTTGTCATTGACCTTAGACAGAACTTCAAGGTTATCTTGCCTTGAGGCTTACTACAAATTTGTCAACTATTTTTGTGGTATGAACGAGTTACAATGTTATCGATTAAACACAAAATCGAAGTTCAGCTTTTAAATTCTATCTCGTGCATCTTTGAAGCTAGAGTGCTCGAATTTTGTATTTAGTTTCAAGTTGATTTTATACAATTTTGATTTTTGTTATATTTTGGATAGTGTTTATATGACTGATATGGCTATATATAATAGATATGTAGGTATATAGCTTTCTATATAATTGCTCACTTTAGTTGGACTTGAGCCAGCTTGAGCTTGGCTTAGAGTGTATAACAAGCTGATTTACCCCTCCAACTGTATTTTAATCCATATATATACATATACTAATGGCTATCGCCTTCTCTTTCCTAACAGCGGACCGGAGCTATTTGCATTTGTCGCCAACGAAATCGCGCGCCATTGCAAGCGTCCCGGCAGTCCCATCGATGACAAAATGGACATTTGCCACTACAGCAGTAAACGTCAGCGCTTTATGTAATGCAGCATACAGCAGCAAGGATCTGCACAGACACCACACACACACACACACACACACACACACACACACACACACATATACACATAACTCGCTACAATGACATTGAATCACACACAAAAAATGAAATGCGGCAACAGAAAATGCAACAACAACAAGAAGAACACAATTCAGGATAGCAGGAGTAGAACAAATAACTGCTAAGACTAAGCAGTTACCGTTACACATGGAGTGCGTGTGTGCGTGTGTGTGTGTGTGGCAGTTGGGCGCAAGATATAGGATATGATCATGTTAAATTTTGTTTATATTTATGCCGTAAAGTTCTTGTTACTGCGGCTTGCTGCCACAGACACACACACACACACGCACGCATGCATGCATACACATACACCCACACACACCGACACCTACACAGAAACTGCGCAGCATAAGTTAACCTTAGTTAGTGATTAAGTCAACACACAGCTTTTGTTATAAGTTTTCAAGTCAAGAGGTGGTCTGAAGCTTAGCGAAAATATCGTGTTAAAACTCACACACATACACACACACACACACACAAGTTATGAGTAGCATAGTATAACACACACACACATATATATACATACTTTCAAAACTGTTATACGTAGACTTAAACGCGCAGAGCAGTAACTTAGCCCTTGGCCAGGCCGAGTCGTTTTGCCAATTGCACATTTTGAGACGGTTATGTAGCAAATGTAATGTATATATAATATACATATATACGTATTTTACAAATCTGCAGAAACTGTTATATGCCAAAATTTGTAATGTATATAGAGCGGAAGCGTTTTGAAAGCAAACATTTTGTACGTGCGTACTAAAATCGATATATATATATATATATATATATATATATATATATATATATCTATACATGTACATATGTATAGATATATGTATATATGTATAATACAGTTCATCGCAAAGCTTCCTCAATTAACACCCAAACTGGAAAACACGAAAAATACAAAAAAAAAGAAAACTAACAAAATTGAAAAATTAAAATTATATTAAAATAATATAGAAACGATTGATAATCCGCGATATTTGATCTTGGCGGCGAATCGTCCGCATTTTGTAGTTAGACAGATAAAATACATCAATATCTATATGCGTATAGAACCCCCTCCCCCCCCCCCCCCACACACACACACACACACACATACAACTATGTACATGAATAGCAAACGATAGTCGATTGGGCATGTAAAAAAAGAAACAAAACAAAAGAAAGCGGAAACAAGAGCTACAACAACAAAAGGGGCAGAAAAACAACAAAAACAACAAAAGCAACAAACACACACACAGAAACAGAAACAGCAACAGAAAGGGAAACATAAACAACAAAATACTAAATTACATGTATTAAAGCAAAATCCTATGAAAATATTTGAGTTGTAATAATTCTAACAAATATGCTTAACAAATATACCTTTAAAACGAGAGAAAAGAAAAACAACAACAACAAAAAGCAATTAAAAGGAGAAAAAAAATATTATACAAACATAAGAAAAGAAGAAGAAGAAGAACACTATAAGTTAAATAAAACTTAAAACTTAAAAAACAAACAACTTGAAAACATTTTTTTTATTTTCAAAAAAGTAAAAAAAAATAGTATATTCTTTACTATAAACTAAAATTCATAAATAATTTAAATATCAATTTTTTATATTTATATTTATAAATTTCTATTTAAAATTTCGCATTTTTCCAATTGCATGCGAAGCGCAGTGCAGAAAGAGACAGCTAGCTGGCTATTCCAATTGGAAAGTACTTATAGGCATGCTTCGCTCTAGAGATGGGAAATTAATCAAATGACTCAAGGGAAATTTAGTGTTAAGGAAAGAGACAGCTAGCTCAGATGTCCAATTACATTTAATATTTCGCGCTAAACAAGGGAAATAATTTGAAAGAAAAACTCCAGTTTCGTACATTGAAATTCATTGCTATTTTTTATTTTCATATTCATTTATATTATATTATATATATATTTTTATTTTTTGTTTTTTTTTTTTAATTTTTGTTTCCTTTTGTATATTTATATTAATAGATGTGTACATATATTTTATTATTTCGTATAACTGCACAGCTGGCAATTAATTACACATTACATTAATTCGGGGGGAATTAATTAACTAATACAAAACAAGACGATTGCAATGTAGCGAGGCTCTCAAACTGTGCGCAGCTGGCCCCTGGCTGTCTAACTGTAACAGAACTGCAAGCTTGAAACTGTTATTGTTTTTTTGCTTTGTTTTCTCTTCAGCTAACGGAACATAAGCTATGCATTTCGGAATTAGTACAACTGTGCCAGTTACAGCTATATATGTATAAGTATATATAAATATTATCTGAACAGAATTTGTTAAATCGCATCTAGTATTTTTTTTATCAACAGCAACAAAACGAACGCGGCAACAGTTTGAAATGCTGCGCAGCAAAACACAATTTTATTTTTTTCTGTTTTGTTTTTAAAACTAGAAATATCAACAAAATGTCTGCATTTGTTTTCCGTTTGTTTGCAATTTCTAGCACAATTAAATAAATTTTGTTATAGTTGTAATTTTCTGTTTTCCTTTTTTTTCTTCTTTTTTTAATTTTTCATTTCATTTTAGACTTGTGTGTGTGTGTGTAAAAACAATGTGAAGTGAAAAATAAAATCTGTTTTGAAATTGATAATCGACTGTTTAACGATAACGATAACGATACTTTCTTGTTTAACTAATTACAATGCCTTGCCCTAAACGGAATGTTTTAGTGCTACATTTCCAACTCGAACAGAAACTGTTCCCTCCATCTCCAGCTCGCTCTGGCCCTCTCTCTCTCTCTCACACACACACTGTTCCATGGTGTGTGTGCGCGCGAAGAAACGCTTTAAATTGTACGTGAGAACAGATCTTTTTACATATGCAAATATATATATATATATATATATATATATATATATATATATATATATACATGTCAAAAGAAAAAAATATCTATATATATATATATATAAATGTAACGTTAACGGACTTAATTTTGTTTATGTAAATGTAATATATATTCATATATATGTGTGTGTGTCCGCCATCTGAATAGTGAGTTTAAGTCGTGTGTGTGTTGGTGTGCGTGTGTGTGTGTGTATGGGTGTAAAAAAAAATAAGAAGCTTTCAAGAGCCTTTACACATAAACCGGTGCGTGACGCATTGCGCTGGTCCCAGCCTAGAACTGAACCCAATTGGCATTTGCCGAATTCTGTTGACCTTGATTGCCCCTAAGAGAGAGAGAGAACACGGGAGTTAATAGAGATGACAATTACGGCAATAGTGCTGGCAGCTTACCCTGCGGATGCGTAATCGGTCCACTCCGTGCCAGCACCGCCGCCGCTTGTCCTGTGCGCTGGCGACGCGGCCGGACTTTGGCGCAGTGTCGCCGCAGCCGGCGCGGCCGGCGGTGGTGCGATCTTGGCCAAGCCACCGGGCGGCGGTGGCAGCACACCGCCAGTACTTTTGCCCTTGCCAGTGCGCGAGGTGCCCTCCGAGCCATCCTTTTTCTGTAAGCAGAACACGGATGGTTAAAAATATATGCAAATAAATATATATGGATATGGATATATATATGGATAACATTCATTCACATACAATGAACTTATGGATTATTCGGAATCTGAATAAGTATTTCAAACCCAGATCTCATCTATATAATACAATCTTATAACTCATTTGACATGCTCAGGGACCTCAGCATCAAGCCCCCCATAAACATCATCCAAAACACGCCCACTGAACACGAATCTCACACCAATTCAAAGTCCTCTCTCCATTCTTAAGTCCTCTTTTTTACCTACAACGAGCCATCCACAAGACTGAAACGATATTAGATCTATTATATATATATAAGCTACACAATCGCACATTACCCATTATAAGATCACGCTCATCATCTCTGTCCTCTCTAATTTTATTACTTCTACATCACTCTCCTTACTTATTGCATATCATATTCAATACTCCTCATCTGTATCATGCATTTAATTCATTTACAATCCATCCAAGTCAGCAAATCCCTTTCTACGCCACGCTCAAATAAATTCTCATAATAATAAACTTCAGTGAGCATAGCTGAGTTTCAAGTTCCATGGGAATGTTTACAATGAATTCTTGCATATATATAGACATATATAAAGAAAAAAGATCTAGCTGTATCTGCTTTGCAAATACCACAATGACATATCATCCATATACTAGAATGACATCTATCTACTCAGATGACATTCAATTGTATTCTAGGATGGCATTCATCCTTATACCAAGATGACTTTCATCTATATGGGGTATACTAGAATGGCAGTCATCCAAATGCCACGTCATTCAACCATATACTAGGATGTCATTCATACATTCAGATCACATTTGTCCATATAATAGAATGACACTAAACTAATTACTAAAATTACATTGATACATATGCATGTATATACAAGGATAGCATCCACAAACCAGGATGACTTTCATCTATATGGGGTATACTTGGATGATAATCATCTTCTGGAATATATATAATAGGCTGACTTTCATCTATATAGATAGATATACTTTCATATAGATAGATATACTAGTCATCTATCTACTAGTATATGTACCAGGCTGACCTTAATCTATATAGGATATAGTAGGATGAGTGTCATCTCTGTATTAAGATCTATATAGTAGGATTTAGTTTTAGCCATATACTAGGATGACTGGCATATATTAGGATAAGTACTAGAATGACATTTATCCATATACTAGGCTGACTTTTATCCAGATAGGATATACTAGGATGACCGGCATCTATATGCTAAGATCTATATGGTACATCCATATACTAGGCTGACTGTCATCAATACAGGATATTCATTTGATAAGATATATATAGTACAATGATATTCAATCATATGCTAGGATGACTTTATCTATATAGGATATACTAGGATGACTGCCATTTATATACTAAGATCTACATATATAGTACACTGACATTCATCCATATACTTTCTTGAAGCTTTTCTAAACCTAAAGAGCTGACTACGCCGTATCTGCTAGTATATATCCATATCGAGTATTGCATATATCCATTATTGTGCCCGCTTCATTTGGAGTCTTCCATGTATATATTTACCGTAATCCGCATGTTGATTTTAATGGTCTCGCCCTCCTTGAAGCCCAGGTCGAGCTCCTGTTTTGGTTCGGTTTTCTCCTTTTCGATTTGCTCCTGGTTTTTGACCCACTTAAAGTGATCCTGTAACGCGACATTCAGATCGAACGAATCGGAGCGATCGCCGAAGCCCAGGCCCAAGAACGCCGATCGTCCGTTGTCGTCCTGGACGCGTATGACGAAGTAGCGTGAGCTGTCCGAGACCGCTTCGATGGCCACGCCGGGATATGTATCGATGGGGCAATTGGCAAACAGAGCGCCGCTCGTCTTATCCTCCAGCTTCAGTATGCAAGCGGTGCCCTTGGCCACCAAGCGCATGCGTCCGGTCCAGGTGGGCTCTTTGAGGTTCCAGTCCGCTGCTCTGCGTGTTTCAAAAACATTTTTATTTGTATTATTTTCATGTTCGTTCGTTTGTTCGGTTAATAAACAATGTTTACTTGGATGGCATGTGCATCTACTATATGTATGTATGTATGTATGAGAGTGTATATATATATATGTGTGTGTGTGTGTGTTTGTATTTTCTGGTGTGTGAACGCTTTAAGCGAAAACAAAGAAAGTCAACAAAAGTAACAACAAAAACAATTACACATGTACAAAAAGCTTTGGCCACATACACAAACACACACACGCACTCACTCACACGCACACACACACATCGATAGGCGGGCGCGCACGCAAATGCATATACATACAAACATTTCACTCATGCAAGTGAAATGTACAGCAATTAAGAGAAACTGCAAAGTGAGCATTAAAAAGAAACACACAACTGCATACAGAACATAAAAAAAAAAACAATAAACAGCAAAAAAATCAATTGGAATTGAACTTCAAAGGAGGCAACAGTCAACAACAACGGTTTTTCATGGCTTTTTTCTTCTTAACCTTGGCTATTGCTTTTGCTGTGGTTCTTTGCCACATATTTCAGTCTCGTTTCCGTGCCTTGCGCATTTTTAACATAATTTATGCATTTCTCACGAGCACACACACACACACATACACACACACAATATGTATACACAGTGTGTGAGGATGTGGGGGCGTCTCTGCATGAAATCACGAAACTTTCAATTGCACCACAGAACAGCAACAACAACAACTAGGCAAAATTTTGTTTTTTTTTGAGCAGAATTTGTAGTCTCACCTGTATCCCCTATTGCTTGCGCGAGGCGGTATTTTATATATAAATACCTCAGGCTTTACAATCAGCACACTTTCATATTCCATGTTTTTCTTTTGGAATTAATACTATTGTTTATTATCTTGCCTACGAGTTCCGTTTATAACTTTAAGCTTACAACTACATATACTGTGTAGATGTCAGACAATCGATGCAAAATATCGATAATGTGCCTAGTCGGAGGACCGCCACATAACTTTGTTTCTACTTTTGTTTTGTCTACCGTAAATAAATATGCCACTCGTTATGTCTATTACTTACTCTTATTACGTGGATTACATTTGTAACATTTGTAACAGCACATCTTATATCATTAAATAGTTAATTAAATATACGCAATTTATAGATGCTGACAACGCACGCGCGGTACTATGACGATGATACGTAAAACATCGATACCACTTTGCAATGCAATTTTTGAGTTGAAGCCGTGTTTTGAATGTGGTTTTCTGGAATTCTAGTACGCAGTTTATTCGACATATGCGATTTAAAGCTGTCGATTATGAGCTCGCAGTACGATTATAAAAAGTCGTGCAAAATCGATAATACTTAACGATGAATTTTTAGTTGAGTTGGCCAATTCTACGAGACAAGCAATAACAGCTGTGCACAATCGATACAAATTAGTCGAATTTCAGTACTTTTATTTAGCACATTTTCGCTTCTTAATTCAGATTGTGTGTAACAATACATTTGCTTTCGTTTGGTATAATACATATAATATTATTATTTTTAATATTTTACATATATTAAGTTACAAGTAGCAAAAACAATTATCAAATATACTACACTGAAGTATCGAAAGCATATTTTAAGTGTATTTTATCGCTAAGTAACATCTCCATTGCTTGCCAACACGTTGTTTGAGCGAGGTCTTGTTTAGTTAAATAGCAAAATGCCGCCGGGTTTGCAAATAACAAGCGATAGCGACTTGGATGTGGTATTGGAGGAGTTTAAGAGCAGACAGGCGCGTCGCGACAGCACAGGTCCCAAATACAATTGCAGCATAAGCGGCTGCAACGAGAGTTTCAAGCGTCTGGACCAATTAGACCGCCATGAGTACCACCATACCGGTATTGTAAGTATAAAGTAAAGTAAACACTTGTAGTACGGTTTATAACTGATCATTTTATAATGTAGAAGAAGCACGCATGTAGCTACGAGGGCTGTGATAAGATATATTCAATACTCAGTCACTTAAAGCGACATCTGCGTAGCACACACGAGCGCCCAGCGGCACTGCAGAAAACAGTCAAATGCAGCCTGCCAGAGTGCAGCAAGATGTTCACATCGACAAGCAACATGACGCGCCACGTACGCGAGTCACATGAGAGTCCGCGCGAATACGTCTGCAGCCATTGCACGGCCAAGTTCAGGCAGAAGATGAAACTGCGCCGCCACGAGATCACCCAGCATACCCAGGCGTATCCGTTTCGGTGTGAGAAGTGCTCGCGCGGCTTCTATCAGCAGTGGCAGCAGGAGAGTCACCAGCGCAGCTGCAAACTCTATTCTTGCCCCCAATGCGAAGAGCAGTTCGACAAGTGGACGCTCTTCACAAAACATTGTCGGGAGACGCTGCACGGGCGCGAGCGCCTCAAGTGCGAGCATTGCGACAAGAGCTACGAGAAGCCAAGTGATCTGAGTGCACATATTACTGCTAAACATCCAGGAGACGCTGAATCAACGTTCACCTGCACCGAGCCTGGCTGCAATCGCAGCTATTCGTATGAGCGCAACTTGCGGCAGCACGTGCTGACCAGCCACACGGGCAGGCGTTTCGAGTGCCTGGCCAAGGGCTGTCAGCGCTGCTTCAGCAGCGCCCAGAATCTCACCAAGCACTTAATGCGGGATCACACAGCCAAAGAGCGCCAGCCGGCCAAGAAGAAGCCAGCGCTGGGCACAGAACCAAAGGCAGAGACAGCGACGTCTCGTAAGCGTCGGCATGATGCGGGCAAGCCCGCCCGCTCGCAGCTGTCCAAGCTGGCTTGCCTGCTGCTCGACAAGAAGGTAGATAAACAGGTGCGCTTGCGCCAGCCACTGGCGCTAACGAGCGTGGCCAAGGAGCTGCAGGATCAACAGGAGAAAGAAAAGCAACAGAAACTAGCTGATGATATGGAAGTTGAGCCAATGCTGCAAGACGGCAATGAATCCACAACTTAAGAAGCCATGAATAGCTAATGAGTAGATATATATATTATATTATATAGATATATATTTAAATCTGTATATTACAGAATTATTCCTTGTCGATTTATAATTTATATATGATTGAAGTTCCTGATCCAATATGTTATCTCAATGTATCCTTGTATAAGTGTTGGAAATAGTCTTGACACAGACATATTCCATTCACTTATCATTTTGGCACTATCTTGGATTATTCGAATATCAAATTTAATGTTAAAGAATTAACATTTATCTTAATTTACATAAACTTCATATGTAATAAGTGTCTTCTAGTCAAGAATCTAATATATTCCATGCTCTAACGAATCCTTGGAGCTATATTTAATTTGATTTCCATAGCAAATATTGAACATTAATAAATAAATGCAGAAACAGAAGCACAGATTTGCATAAACTTTAGCCAATTCATTTTATTTTATAGTTCTATAGGATTAGCAAAGATTTATTTCTAGAGTCTGCTGTATATATTTTAGATTACAATTTTCTACAATCATGTGAATTTGCATGTTAACTGATTAATAGATCGTTGTTCTATATATATATACAAATATATATATATATATATATATATATATATATATATATATATATATATATATATATATATATATATACAAAATCGACTCAGATCTCGATCATTAGTTCGAAGTCGGTTTCATTTTGATTTTTATTAATCAAGGAACGTTTTTGAAAACAACTTCAAATGCGTTTCATGTGGATGAGGCTGTGTGTGTGTAAGGACGTTTACTTCTGCTGCGCGTGTGGAGAGGATCTACAACGAGCTGATGATCTTTCGACTGCGCATCTGCTTCAGCCAGTGCTCCAATTGCTGTTCGGGTGTTTGTGGCTCCGGCAGGTAGTAATGCTTCGGCGGTTCACCCTCCTCCAGTCGCAGGAAGTAGTGACAGTGCTTGTACTCGACGCGTCCGAAGCGACCGCGCGCATGTCGCCGCAAACCCTTAAAGACGCGTCCTTTGCCCACAAAGGATTCAGCTGATGCACATAATGGAAAGCAAATCAAATTAAGGCCTTAATTGAGGATTCGCTTATCCATTCATACCTATCCACAAATTGCTTTTGTACTCAACGTTGTGCCGCTCAACGGCCATCTGCTGAGCCTCCAGTATCGTCTCCTTGACGTCTGTGGCGCCCTTTTTGAGTACAAAGTTAAGTTGCTTGAGCGCCTCGTCCACGGACATGCCTCGCACAAAGGCCGCTATATACCACATCTTGTCCGGACTATACTTAATGTTGCTCCGCATATGGCACACATACTATAAATTAATCAGTTAGTTAGTATTGACGATTAACTATTTAAGATTCGGGATTTATTTACCGCCTTGCGTGGCTCTTCGTCCACTTCCTGTGGTGGGTGCACAGTTTTGTTGTATTCCAGCCATTTGCGCGGTCCGTAATTGTGCTTGTTCCATTTGGTGCACAGTCCCCCCGAGGCAGCAGTGTGCACGCCGCAGCAGTCAACGTTTTGCGTGATCGCAGGTGGCAGGGCTAACAATTTTGCTGCGCCGGTTGCGGGGGCAGCTGCCAGCAACGGCGTCTGCACCGTTAGCTGCGCCATTTGCCTTATCATTTTGTGCATGGTGCTTCAGATTTGTTTAATAAAAATGTCAAATGAATTACAGCAATAAAAAAAAAAACTTGAAGCACCATCGGTCGCGTAATCTGCCAGCAAACAGCTGTGTGACTCTTGAGTTGCCCACATATCGATATTTCGATAGTTTCGTGCTAGATCTATTCGCTAATGAGTGAGTACTGCCATGATAATTGCTCGCACAACTGCCATCTCTTGCAGTTTTTTGTTATCGATATAAGAACGCTAAATGTCAAAATTAGCATAATTATATCCTAATATCGTGTGGCGCTCGAAATTTAAAGTTTTAGTGCCCATAAAACAGTTTGCAGTCAAATCGTGCTCCCATCTTTTCAAATGCTCTAAATTAACTTTAAAACGTAATACAATTTGGATTTATCTATTGTTGAAAATTGGTTCACGAACTAAATCGTTAACCATGGCATCGACTTGAGCCGAACTATCGAGATTGTCAATCGGTTCCTGTCTGCATGCCGTAGTATTTGTCAAATGAAGCTTGCCAACAGACCGTGATTTTGGTATTTTGTAGAATGATCTGAAACAATCACATTGCATCCATATTCGGGCTCCAAAGTTAATTATAGCCGATCTATGTAATATGGAAGATGCGATTCGCGTTAAAACCGAATTCAAGTGCAAACAATCCCCATCCAAGGATGATGAGGACGCGTGCACTCCGCTACGCAACGAAACCGGGCCGTGCACTTCGCTCCACGAAGAAGACGGCCCCTCGCCTCTTCTCGATGAGCCAGCAGTCGCCGCTAATGGCGCCATCGGCTGGGAGAGCGAAGCTGACGATCAAGACGAGCTGCCAGCAGCGCCTCCACCACCGTCCCTTGAGTCTGCGCAGTACATAAAGCAGAGCCCACAACACGATTATTGCGAAATGCCAACGGAGGAGCCGGAGCAAGCAGAGCATCAGCTTGAATCTGAACAGAATGGATTTGATGAGGATGCGGCGAACGATTACAAGGAAGAACCAATGGCTGCTGTGAAGGAGGAGCGCAGAGAGTTGCAATTGGGCTTTCTGGATGCCCTCTCGGAGACGGACTTTCAAGGCGTCCTCAATGGATCGTATAGCCATATAGAACAGGTGGACAAAATGGATCTCGAGCCGCCAACCAATGCAACCGACGATGAGCAGGAAGAGGAGCTACAAGCCCGCATCAAACAGCGGCAAATGGAACTGGAGCAGCTTAAGCGGACAACCAGCGAGAAGAAGAGGAAAAAGCATAAGAAGGAGAAGAAACACGACAGCCAAAAAAAGCGACGTCGCAGCCGGAGTCGGAGCAACAGCCCGAGTCCACAGAAGAGTCGCAAGGAGCGACGCCTGGCGGAGACCAATGGGCCGAGTGGATCAAGGTTCGGTGGCAGGACTGTCATAAAGACGGAACCCGAGGAACTCGACCTGGTGCCAGTGCGCGCCGAGGAGAAGACCATCAAAGTGATCAACATCAAGAATCTCCAGCAGATACCGGAGGAGCCGAAAGCCACTCAGCGGACAGCGAAGGAGAAGCGTCAGCTGGGCGTGGAGCGGGCGCAGAGAGTGCTGCAGCTGATGCGACCCGGGGCTTCCAAGGCACCGCCGACCGAGTTCCTGGTGGTCAACACCATCCGGCAGCTGCCCAGTCTAGGGGCCTTCATGCAGAGCGACATATTCGAGAATCCCTCGCCGCTGTCCAACAACTTCAACGTTCGCTACCAGTTCAACTCGACGTCGGCGTCGAACATCAACCTGAAGAAGTGGGGCCTGGAGGCGATGCCGGAGCAGACTCGAGAGCTGCTGCGTCTGACCGGGATCGATGTGACGCGTCTGCTGGAGCTGCAGCAGAACACGATGACGCTGCAGAAGCTGAGATCCACGGAGCAGGCGGAGAACGAGAAGAGCATCAAGACCGAGGAGGACGACGGCGACGTGGTGTGCACAGGACTCTACAGCAGCATATCCACCCAAACGGATCCAGGACTCACCAGCCAGAGCCGGGATGTTGGGGTTCAGGCCACACCGGCATCGCACTACGGCGTCTACTGGCTGAATCCCCGCTTTGACGAAACGGACCTCACGCAGCAGCAGTCGAACGTTCTCCTGGCACTCAAAGAACTCAGCTCGTCCTGCCCCAGCTCGTCCTCCTGGGCCGATCGACTCTTCCGAGAACTGCGCAATGCCTTGGCCATCAAGCGCGCCGAAGCCAAAGAACTGCGACAATAACTAACGATCAACAAAGATTGCCCAAATAACCTACCAAATCGAACAAATCGACTCCATAAGTAATTAAATAATAGTCAGAAAAACAAACAAAAAACATTCCCATTCATTCGTTCAATATTTAAAGTGCAAATACGCGTATTTCAAGCCAAAGAAGCGTGAATCAAAGACAAACATACAAGATATATATAAATGTAACAAAACACATATGTATTTAAAACTAATTAATTTAAAGTGCCTACATAAATAAAAATAAAATACTTTGTAATATTCAGTTGCTTGTTAATCACAGAATGGTTCGTGGCACGGCTAATTCCAATTGGCAACGGCCAGCGGGGAAATGCGAATTTCAAATATTTATCGATAAGAGCATGTGAGCGCACTTAACAACACTCGGCCGATATGCGGCAGTGTCTGGTCACACAGTTAAGTCCACGTAGAAAACAAACGGACGACGACGACGACGACTTTGTCGACGTGCATATATTTATTTAAGATTTAAACATACAGCGAGATGCAATAAACAAAGATCGATAGCAAGGACCAGCGGACCGGCAGGCGCAGATGCAGTAACTCCGTCGCGCTGACACTGGCATCTCTTAGTTGACTAACTACAAAGCACACACAGAGAGATATATTTTGTAATAAGTATGCTGGGTGGCAAACGCACAAGCTCCCGCCATGTTGCGGTGGTCCTACTGATGTGCCTCTTCTGGTACGTGATCTCGTCCAGCAACAATGTCATAGGCAAAATGGTGCTCAACGAGTTCCCCTTCCCGATGACCGTCACCCTCATCCAGCTCTGCAGCATTACCCTGTACAGCGGGCCGTTCTTCAATCTGTGGCGAATACGCAAATACCAGGACATACCGCGCGCCTACTACATGCGGCTGATCGTGCCGTTGGCCATTGGCAAGCTGCTCGCCTCGGTCACCTCGCACATATCGCTGTGGAAGGTGCCCGTCTCCTATGCGCACACAGGTGAGTCCACCACACACGTCACCAGATGCTCTACAGCTACATCTCGTCTGGCTACCCTGCAGTCAAGGCGACCATGCCGCTCTTCACTGTCGTGCTGACGCGCGTCTTCTTCGGCGAGAAGCAGCCCACACTGGTCTACCTGAGCCTGCTGCCCATCATCACCGGCGTGGCGATTGCGACCGTAACGGAAATCTCATTTGACATGCTCGGCCTGATAAGCGCACTCATCTCGACCATGGGCTTCTCCCTGCAAAACATATTCTCCAAGAAGGTAAACCGCAAAGGCTGGCATCGCTCTCACTTGCTCTAATCCCTCTGCCCCTCCCTCCGTCTCCCTGCAGGTGCTTAAGGACACGGGCATACACCACTTGCGGCTGCTGCATCTACTCGGCAAGCTATCCCTGTTCATCTTCCTCCCGCTCTGGCTCTACATGGACAGCTTGGCCGTCTTCCGGCATTCAATGGTCGTACGTCCTTTCCTATATATAGTAATGATAACAGTAATAATTGATAGCATTCACTTGGCTTGCAGAAAAACCTGGACTATCGACTGATTGCGCTGCTCTTCACGGACGGCGTGCTCAACTGGATGCAGAACATAATTGCGTTCAGCGTGCTCTCGCTGGTGACGCCGCTCACGTACGCCGTGGCGAGCGCCTCGAAGCGGATCTTCGTGATTGCCGTCTCGCTGCTGATACTGGGCAACCCGGTGACGTGGGTCAACTGCCTGGGCATGACGCTGGCCATCATCGGCGTGCTCTGCTACAATCGTGCCAAACAAATCTCGAGGGCCCGCGAGCTGCCCACGCAGACGCCAAACAGCCACGTCAAGTACACGCCGCTCAGTGACAACTACTATCGCAATGGCAGCACAGCCCTGGGCAACGGGCTCCACAAGCTGCCGCCAAAGGGCGCGGCGAGCGTACAAATGCCCATGTCCGCGATGCCCGTCAACAGCAGCGGCAACAGCTTGCTGATGAACGGCAGCGGGATGCCCAGCGGGAGCACCACGCGGCTGCTCTTCGTTTAGTTTAGTTTCTCGTTTTTATAATTAGTGAAATTGTATTTGCAAAAGTTACAACATTCGCTTCAAGCCCCCTACCCCCCACACCCACCACCACCACCCACCTCACGTCCCGAATATCTCTTATCTGACGGAGTTCGCTATCTACGGGCAATCTGAATAATTGAATAGTATTCCCGCATCTATCAAAGTGCTCTCTCGTGTTCGTCTCCCATTTCGTTTGTAGTTTTTCCGCCCGTTTGCATGATTTTTCATTTTTCCCCCGTTCCTTAGCCCGCTCCCAACAGGAGTCCTTTATCCTTTCTCGCTTAAGTTATATTGTATAAAATTGTATGATAAAAGTGTGCGTGTGCGAGGCGAGTGTGTAAATAAGTATGTGATCGAGACTGAATCCGGCACGGATCGGCCTCGCAGCGAAATATTGTTGCCTCCCGTTTGAATTTTGATTACGCCTTGAAAGCTGTATGTATTTACAAAATCGAAACGCATCGCGATGCGTCCGTATTACAAATTGTTGACCGTGTACATAGGCAATAAAAAGATTTACTACGTTCTACTACGTACTATGTAAGCCGTGGAGTTTGGCTTTCTTCCGCTGGAACCGGCCCTGATTCTTATCTGGCTACCCCCACACCCAATTCCCAGATCCCAGATCTATGCTGGCAGCAGCTTAATCCACTCGTTCACGACTCCCTTCTGGTAGCCAATGCGCTTGAGCAGCGCCTCGGAGCGCCAATTGTTGGACACAATCCATGCGGTGAGCGTCACCTCCTCTTTCCTGGCAATCAGCTTGGTCATGACGGCAGCCAGTAGGCCGCCAAGGCCACGACGCTCCGCCTTGGGCAGCACCTGCAGCATGCTGCCAGAAAGTGGATAAAAAAGGAAGACCTTAGCTGAGAGACCATGTGACCTAATCCCTCGACTTACCCCAGGCCAGAGAAGTCATTCTGGAATATCCAGGCAATCAACTCGCCCGTGTCGCTGCGGCAGGCGCCTACTGTCCTGTTGAACCGGATCAGGGCGCGTATGTAGGCCAGTGATCCTTCGCCCTTGTTGGGCCATATGCTGTGCACCAGTTCGGCATCCTCGTCGGTCAGCTGGCGCAGCTCGAAGTCTGTTAGCAACTCGGGCACCGTGATCCCTTTGGCCTCGGCATGCGGCAATACCATGCCGTAGCACTGGCGTGCCTGGATGCCCGTTGCGCCCTTTTTCACGGCGAGCCCTTTGACACGGACGCAAAAGTCCGGATCGACGTTGGTGAGGAGCGCCCCCTTGGCCCACTGAATGAGCTGTGTCTGCTCCAGGCATGCGAAGAGCTCCTGCCCAGCCGTTTGCCAGCTGTAGAAGGAGACGCTCTGCACCACATCCTCGTGCAGGCTCACGTACGTGCCGTACTGTCGGAAATCCCCACTGCGATGCGTAAAGAAACGTTTGCGCAGCGATATGTACGCCTGATCGTTTACGGAAATGCCCGCTGCCTCCAGCTGGCGATCCCATTTGCGCTGATTGTACATCAGTAGATAGTGGAAGTTGAGTGGGCCATACTTCGCCTTGTACAAGGCCATCAGCTCATCCACTTCGATATCGGTGAGTGGCCGCAATATATCCGAATCCTTATCGCCCATGTTGACCGATGCCAGCTGCTGATTGCGCTTACAAAGTTAAAAATTGTCTGGCTTCGGCTGGCGTTGGCGTCGCTTAAGTTAGCGCGCCAACCAGAAGCCAACGGAGACAGGAGCGGATCTACGGGCAAGCAGAAGCTATAAATAAAATAAGAGAAAATATTTAAATTTCTTTTACGTAGCAGTAATCAGTAATTCAGCTACTGCATAATACCTTTCCCACGGCATATTGCACTTTGAATAATTTATTTTTATTTATTTTGCGGTTTATTTGTGCCGAAGAACTGGTTCACTTCGTGAACCGCACGATCAGCCTAACGGTTTAGCCTCGCTGCATATGAATATAGTCTGCATTGGTTTCATTGTTTATTTCAGATAAGTATAATAACTTATATATATATGTATATCTCAATCAATCAATTCCTTGTTTGTATTCACCGCACTCCGGCCCTGTAATCAAGCACTTACGACGTGCTAGACTAACTAATTCAACTGATTAGATTTCCCGCAATACACACAAGCAGCGACAACGACGTCGATGACGTTGCCTCTACATGCAAATCGATATGTTAATTTCGATAGGTTCAATCGGTCGGTCGCTCGCCCGCCGATGACACAAAACTTAAATTCAATTCCGACGGCCAACAACAACGGCACAGGAAACGAGCTGAACCCTAGCAACGAAGTGGCCTTTGTTTGTTTATAGTTTGAATTAGAATTAGAATTCCAGTCTTACACATAGAGACATCATTAATATTTATACAATTCAAACAATTATGGTGCGCAGTAAGTGTGGACGAGCAGCAAAGTTGCAATTCTTGATTTTGTAATCGAATTTAACAAATTTACAGTTACCGAGGAGCTGGTGCGCAAAAAGTCGGAGCATAATGAGCGGCTAATTAGCACGCTGGAGGAGCTGTCGCTGCACCAGGAGGACATCGAGCGCATTGAGCACATACATAACTGGTGTCGCGACCTCAAGATACTCCTCCTGCAGTCCAATCTCATCGGTCGGCTGGAGAATCTGTTCAAGCTGAAGCGTCTCGAGTATCTCAATGTAGCCGTCAACAATATTGAGCGCATTGAGAATCTGGAGAGTCTCGAGTCGCTCAACAAGATCGATCTGACGCTCAACTTCATTGGCGAGCTGACCAGCGTCGAGTCGCTCATCGGCAATTACAACTTACGCGAGCTGATTCTGATTGGCAATCCGTGTGCCGACTATCCCCACTACCGTGAGTATGTGGTGGGCACCTTGCTGCAGCTGCAGAGCCTCGACTGCAAGGAGATCTTGCCCTCGGAGCGCATGCAGGCCCAACGGCTCGTCCAGCAGCATCGGGCTGTAATCGTCCAGTGTCAGGCGGCCCAGGCCATCGAGCGGGATGAGCAGAAGATACGCGTGGCCGAGCAGCAGAACCAGCTGGCCAAGCAGTGCGCCGACATAGAGGACGAGGAGGAGCGTCGACGCATCTTCTGGCACTCGAAGAGCGAGCACTGCCCGGAGGTGCGCTCCGAGATAGCGCGTCAGCACAAGATTGGCCGCGAGAAGCACGAACCGCCGCCAAATCCACTGACAACGAAACTAAAGCGAACGCCGCAGCTGTTCGCGCCCTGCGGAAGACCCTACAACATCAACCAGGGCAAGTTGCCGTTCAATTTCCAGGACGAGGCCGATCACTACAGTCTGCTGCTGGAAGTCTACAAGTTTGTGTTCAGATTTGATGATGAGCTGCAACTCTCTTTCCCTCTCATTGCATTCCTTATCTTCAACAGGCATCTGGACACATCGCTGATCGATGTGGACGTGCAGACCCACTATGTGCGCGTTACGGTCAAAGGAAAGATCTTTCAGATGGCCTACAGCGAGGAGGTCAAGCCGGACGAGTCCATTGTACAGCGTTCCCAGATCACAGGCCATCTGCAGATTGAGCTCAAAAAGCTCAAGGCCAACGAGCTGCTCGTTGTCAAATCCGTGCATGCGCCGAAGCGAAGGTGAGTCGAGTAGAAACTCACCTGATTCCGGCTAATCTGCCCCAACTCTTCCAGTGCACCTGCTGCAAAGGAGCCCTGCAGCACTGTGGATATAGGCAATATTTGCCCGCCAGCGGACTTGCCCGACTTGATCTGAGGAGTCATTTAAGGATTTATTTATGTTTTTTTTTATTTAAAAATTGTTTATTTAAATATTTTTTTTGTTTGGGATTTTCTGTTTCGTTGCTGCGCGCCTCTCGTCATGTTCCTGCTGCCTTCTCGTTTTCAAAACGTCGCGCTGACCCAGCATAGTACCAGATGTGGATATATATATATATACAAATGTATATATATATATATGTTAGCTTATATTGTATATGTAGTTACAATTCATGTGAGTGTGTGTGTGTCTGTGTGAGAGGTTACAATAAATGAGCATAATTGAAATAATCTAATCTTTTGTTTGTTTTTTAATAATGATGCTAAGTTATAGAAACCGTTTGCCAAAAAATCCTTACTCAGGCTACGCAGTATATATATGTATCAAAACGAGTTTTGGTTGATTAATTTATAAATATATTTCGATTCGATTAACAAACGCAAAGAACAAAGAAAGTATTCGAAAAGAAATAAGTATGGTACGCTTCACATGTTTCTTTTTTCTCCTAGCTTGATCAGTTTCATATAGATACATATATATATTACATACATATATATGTATGTATCTATGTATGTGGTGTGTTTGCATTTGAAGTTTGAACAGTTTAGTCTGAGCCAACGGAAAGGCATCTCGTCTAAAGGGGTTTCTCGTTTATTTCAGTCTCAGAGCGGCGCACTATATAGAAAATGGATTGTATTTTATCTTTTAGTTTGTGGATCGGGAAAGAGGAAGGCTGGTATTGTATTTATGTTTTGTTTGTTATTTTTTGTTTTTGTTTTGCTCTTGCGTTCAGTGCTTACAAGTTGATACTGCGGGAGTAAGGATCGTACGATCATTCCTGGGTCTGGCTTTATCTCGTGAAGTTAATGGTAATCATATGCAGTCAATATTTTATATGTTCCTTTTGGTTTTTTTCTTTTTGTTTTTGTTTCTTTTTTTTGTTTTTTGTATTTTTTTTTTTTTGGATAGCAACAATCTTGTATTCTCTCTCGCTCAATATAATATTTCGGTTTTTTTTTAGTTGTATTTTAAATAGTAAGTATTGTATTTAGCTGTGGTTGTGCATTGTATTTTGTTTTTGTTTTAGTTCTTTTCTGTTTTCTAAATACAAGTATTTTTGTTTTTTACTTTGCATTTTCATTTTTTGTTTCTTAAGTCCTTTTGTTGTTTGTTTTGTTTGGTTTGTGGTTCCCATAGAAAACGTATAATAAAAAATGTGAACAAAAAATAAAAGACATTTCGAAAAAAAGCATTTTGCGTCTTTTTGGTTACATTTTCATCTGGTTTTTCTTTCTCTCCTTTGTTTGTTGTCTGTTGTTGTTGTTGTATGCGTGTAGTTGTTGTTGTTGTTCTTGATTTTACTGCGGTTAGACACAAAAATGTTAACAACATTTCACATGTTGGAAAACGAGGTAGGACATTGTTTTTCTTTTCTTTTTTTATGTTTCTTTCGATCATCTTTTGTTTTTGTTTTTCTATTCTTTCTTCTCTTTTTTCTCTCTGTGTATGTTTTTTTTGTTATTAATAATAATGAAAAAAAAAATCATATCAAATAAAAACACACACAATGGTCATTAAAAGCTGTTAATTCAATAAATATTACTAAGCGTCCGGATGAAACGGCCTTGATTTCAGCATTACGTTCGCGAAACGAGTCAAATAAATTACAAATAGCAATACATATTTTGGTTATACCTTGAGACTTATATATCATAACGTTATGCTCCAACTAAGCTAAGATGCTAACTGTTGCGCCTGGCCCGGCCACAAGCAGCATTGACGAACTAAAATCTAATAGAATTGCCCGGATGCTCCGCCCTATGCGTCACAGACGACCAAAACACCAAAGATAGCTAGCGGTTGTGGGATACAAATCGACGTCCGAATATAAAACAATATATATATATATATATATATATATATATATATATGATATAAAATTAAACGCGTTTCTTCCGCTGCGCCTACAAAACCTACAACTACATTACGTTCGTATCCGCATGTATATATGTGTGTCTGCGTGTGTCTTTGTCTTTGTGTGGTGTTGGTATGTTTCTGCTGCTGCTGCTGTTGTTGTTGTTGTTTCAGTTGTTGGGTGCGTGTTGACGATTGTGACAGCAACCAATTTCCTCACATCACAGTCACACAGCCAGCGCAGTGTGTGGGTCGGAAAGGGGGCATGTGGCATGGGTGGTAAGAAAAAATTGACTCTTAGACCCGCAGGATCTCGCACGCTTTGTTATAGCAAATGGCTATCCAATCGGGTTGCGTGGCACCCCATTGTATTTGATTGACTTCGCCTTCAGCAGCTGTATAGGCTAAAATTGGATCCTCGATTGCGCGTGGCATTTGTTGTATATCCCAGATCAGTGCTTGGTGATCATCACCGGCAGTGCAAATGTGACAGGAACTGCAAGCAAGCAAAGCCATATATAAATATATATTCATCTTAAACTTCTTCACTTCTCTTTCTCTCACCTATGCGGCGCCCACGCAATACCGTTGACGCACGCTCTGTGATTGCTCAGTCTTGCAACAGGTGTACAAGGAACACGAACATCTAAAATAATAACTTCACATGAATCCATGGCAACTGTGGCTAAGTAATTCGGATCCTGTTTGTTCCAGGCTAATCGCAACAGGGCGGTATGCGCAGGATCCTAAATCAATTAAGAGTATGTCATTATTTAAATGAGATATATATATATATATATATATATACTAATGCTTACCTCATAGATAATGGTCGAGTGCTCCAGATGACGCAAATCAAACATGCGCACTGAGCCATCAGCACCGACAGAGGCAAACATATCCCGTCCTCCGCCGGCACGTGAAAATGCAATATCATAGACCTCTTTGTCGTGTGCTATCAGCTGCGTCTTGACATGCCCAGCCACATAGACGCGCGCGTGCGGCTGCCCAGTTTCCAGGCCCCATATTGTGCATGTGGTGTCGATGGATGAGGTGCCAACCAAATTGGGATCCACCTCGTTCCAGTCGAACGATGTGAGCGGCGCACAAAAATCACTATTTTTGTTATTATTTAAAACGCACTCCAAGTGGGTATCCGGTTCGCCGGCGCGCCAAACACGCAAATAATCACCGCTGGTGGCCAACAGATCGGGATAGATGCCTTTCGAGTCTGGTATCCACATGATTTTTGTTGTCGGATATGGATGGTCAAAGGTGCTGCAAATGAGATTACAATTTAGTTCTCATGATGTTCTAATATAGTTAAATCAGAGTTTTAAGCAGCATTAAAAGCTAGGCAACTAAAGATATGATCTGGATTATAACAGAACTTGCAATATACTCTGATTACACATATGTATATAATATACAGCCATCGCCTTAAACTTCTGATCTAGTCTAAGTAAACTAAATAGCAATTCATCTCATAGTCTAAGCTATATTTACAGACTTATTTATATCAGATCGAGTTACTTTAGCTATCTTAATGTTTGCTTACACGATCTCTGACTATATATCTATGACATACATAAGCTTGAGATCTTGTATAACAATTCATCTTAAATTTTAAGCTATATTTACAGAGACTGAGATCCAGTTACTTTATCTAACTTAATATCAGCTTAAACAATTTCCATTTTGCCTCTTAGCTGCTCACCTTTTAGCACTAAATTCGCTGGTATCCTCGTCCAGGCTTATGATTTGCACTTTGTTGTTGTACTCCTCGATGAAACTACCCAAGGCAAGGCGGAAACGTTTGTCTGGCCGGACGCTCCAGTTCATGGAGTACAGCGGCCATGGCGCCAGGTATTTGTAGATTTCCTTACGTTTCCCCGCGGTCGATGACATAACTGTGGAGCATATTATGTTAGTTAGAGTCCAGAAGTAAATCAACCTCCAGCAGCACTTACCTAAATATGTATGTGTGTGTGTTCGTTAGGGATATGAAGAATATCAAACAACAGAGTTCCTGTGCGCAATAAAAATGATCCAGTAACCGAACTTTTATACAAGGTTTCTCACAAAAGCTAGCTGGGCGGGCGGGCTGTCGGGCTGGCGGTTGATGGGTGGTAATAAGACAAACCTGCTAAAAATTACGATGGCAATGCGGATGATGATAATGACGAGACAAATTGAAACTTCAGAAAATTAACAAAAAACCGCTGTGCCTTTTGGTTTACTGTAAATCGGTATAAAACAAGGAAAATAGGTTATTAATGTAAAATTCAGTCTGTTAAAATTATCAATTGCAATAATTGTAGTTTCATTTTGTTTTATTTGTTGAGTGAGCTCACTTCATTTTGTGTGACGACTTTGGCGGCGGCGCAGGCTAAAGTGGTGCCCACTCAGCCTTTTCCGGTTAGATTTAGCTGTTTAATATCCAGATTCACAAAAATGTTTGTTAGCTAAATTGGTACGGCGGTGATACGCAGTCTGGCTGAAAAATAGTTGTTTATTAACCATAAATAACGCGCTTCAACATTTGAATACATCATATTGCTAACAAAGTTTAACTCTTTAATTAGCTATATCAAAATTTTAATGGAAATAGTTGCAAATATGAGCTAATTTAGCCGATATAGCTTTTTGCTAATGCAAAAGTTGGCAACACTGCATGTAATGCGACGCGACAATTTGCGGCTGCAGTGCATTATTCATAATTAAGTAAATACGGCTTAACGCGCAGCACGACCACTAACAATAGCAATGCCAGCTGTTAACTTTATGAAGTATTCATATGCATTGCAATTTCATTAATTTTAAAACGATATTTAAATAAAAGAACTTTTCACACCTGAACAAAATTTTCTCTCAAAATGTATATACACGGCGGTGTTGCCACTTTTTCTATTATTTGTGATGGCCACTAAAGTCGATCATTTGTAATTTGACTTCTAGTGCGATACCAAATCATTTATCGATTCTCGCCTGAGTGCAACTCTAGATTTCGGTAGTTCGCTTGCAAAACTGACTCGCTCTTAAGTGAGTTCTGCGTGCTGTGGGCTGAAAATTGCATATAAAAGCCAATAATATAAGTTATTACCATGTAAAGAAGCTCAGTCAGTGCAATTTTAAAGTATTTTTATGTGTGTGTTTGTGTGTGTGTGCGTCAATAGCTGATACAATTAAACATGTACATATTTTTTTTCAAAAGTCGTGAGTAGATTGTGCTTGAATGATGAATTTTATAAATAAATATAGTGCCTGGCAAGGCGTTGTGTTCCCATAATTGAACAGATATTGATAAAGTGTTCAAGTTCTTAAGCGAAATTCACAATCATAGTCGTCACTTTTCCACTTTCCATTTTTGAGAAAGATATTTCACTTTGCGTAATTCGTACGTTGCTTGCTTGGCCGCGTATATATACATACATACATATGTTATTTATGTATGTGTTTGTGTTCGTCGCCTTTAGGTTTGTGTGTGTGTGGTTGTGTTTAGTGTGTCGCTGTCGCCAATATCAATATTGCTATTTCATTTGCACATATGGCGCTTATAGGCCAGGCACAGCAGCGCAGTTTTACTACTGCCGCCATCGCCGCACCACCCAACCAACGGGAACGTGGCCGCCAGCGCCAGCCAGCTGTATGTGTGTGTGCTTTTAAGCGCTTTTATAAATAGATTTGCCTTTTTTCAATTTTTTTTTCGCTTTAATTATAATAATTTCGATTTTTGACGTGATTTTCGGCATCGCTGCTTCACAAAGGCGAATTGGAATGTGTGAATCTGAAACGGTTGTAGTGATGTTTATAGTTGTAGTTGTAACAGTAGTTGTATTTATGAACGGGAGATCGATATGATAGTGACCATGTGTCCGTCTGTTTGTTTACGTGTGAGTGAAAGAGTGGGAGAGCGAGAGAGAGAGAAAGAGTGGCGGTTGTGAGGTTGTGGCGCCCTACCCCACCACATATACTCGGAACACGCACGTACGCACACTATGAAAGCCGAGCAACGGTTTCCTCGGTTACAATGACATTGCGCGCCGTATAGGGCCGTAGACAGCCTGGCGGCATCTTATACACGCACACATATATACACACACACATACACACACACGCACACACTTGTACAAACAAACATATACAACTTCACTATTACCGCATAGCTACCCCACTCGCTCATTCACATTCAATATGCACACACCACACAGGCACACACATACACACACAGGCCGGCAGTTGCATTGAGTTGTTGTTATGACAAGCTGCATCGCCGTGAAATTTCAAGTATTGTGATTCTGTTGTTGTTGTGGTTGTTGCTGTTGTGTTGTTTTGTAAACAAGTGCGACATGATGAAATGTCGTCAGTGGGCGCCATTAAGTTTTGTGATACGTTGATGAAATTAGTAATCAACTGTAATTGTTAGTCAGCACCTATATATATGTATAAATATATATATATATATATATATATATATATATATACTTATGCTCACTCACGTATGTGTATGTTTCGAAGGTCATTTCTGATAGTTTCTCGTTCATTTACAGTTTGCCTATTCTCCACTGCAACAATAACGGGTCTTTACTGTAGCATAAGCAACAACATTGAATAAATTACAACTAAAAACAGAAACAAAAAACTATGTAAATAATAATAATCATAAAAGGAAAACGCAACTGCAAGTCAAGTCAAGGTGAGTGAATGAGTGCAGCATCTCCATTCGTTTTGAAAGTAACTCTCACTCACACGCATCCACTTTCACTCTCACTCTTGCAGCAATAATACCAGAGCAACAATTACAGAATTATTATAAGAGCAACAACAACAAGGACAGAGCGAGCGAGTGGAGAGCACGAAATATTACGCTCTGCCAAAAAGAAATACTAACAGACATCAACCATCCAGCAGCAGCCGCAGCAGTAACAACAACAAAAACAGCAGCAGCAGCAGCAACAACAACGCTATCATCATTATTAACAACAACAACAACCACCACAATAACATCATCAACAACGGCAAATCAAAACGGCAAACTGGTCCGATCGAAGCGGTAGAACGCTGCTGCTACTAATATGCGTGTGATTTCGCCGCGTAGATCGTCAACGTCAGCAGCGGGCAGTGGCAGTCTCTACGGCACAACGTCGACCAGTGGCGCTGGCAGCTCGGCCAGCACTAGCGGCACAAGCAGCGGCAGCGGAGGCGGCACAACTAACGGCTACTCGCGCTACTCTAGCACCTACTACGATAATCGCGGCAGCAGTCTATCTAAGTTGCTGCCCTCATCGTCTGGGTCGGGCACATCATCAGCCGGCTCACCCACATCCGCCTACAATCATCACAGCAGCAGCAGCGCGAGCAGCTACTATCCCAGCTCCTATTCATCCTATTCGAGTACGCCGCGCGTCAGCTCACAGCGGAATAGCATTGGATCTCCATTGTATCTGAGCGGCGGATCGGGATCTGGATCTGTTCTCAACTCTGGATATCGGAACAGTTCATCGTATTTGAGCAATTATGATACAATTTCGTATGGCCGATGCGGAGTGAGTGTTATTGATGATTATCGCTTTAGCCACACCTAACTTATCCCACACCACACCAAGCCCCCAATCCCATTTATAGTCCTTCGATTAAGTTTTAATGTACATGCATATCTATCTCATATCTATCAATACATATGTGATGTTCAGTTGATGGCTGAGAACAGAGCTCGCTCTATATATTATTATATATAGTATTCTATAAGTGTATGATGCTGTGCATAAGTACATCTCTTAGAGTAGACCCCCCAACTACTTCACTCTCTCGTACTTGAAACTCCTTACTGGGCTTGGAACAAACTACAAAACTCTCATCCATATGCACTATCACAAACACCCACACACACAAACACACATTGAAATCATTTGGTGAGCTTTATATTTATAGTCGAGTCGTCTATTGTAATAGTCAAGGATTGGTGTGTGTCGTATTTGTATGTGTATATGTATGTATTTATGTCTATGTATATGAATCCATGTACATTTATGTATAAGAACTTTAGGAATATAAGAGGACTGTTTCGACAATCTTTAAACTGATTAAAAACTACTTGAGGAAGTACAAGTTCTGTCATGATTTAACTAGGATATTTTCCCATGGAAACTCCTACAAGAAGTATAATAGGGATAAATCTATAATAGACTATTTCACTTAGGTGATATTCCTATGGGAACTACACTAAGAAGTATAATGTGGAAGGATCTATCATTAGAGTATTGAACTATATTTATAATAAGGAAGGATCTATCGTATAGTGTTTATCTAGGAGTTATTTCTAAATAAGAAGTATAATATGGAAGGCCCTATCGTAGAGTCTTAACTTGGAGATATTCCCATCAAATAAGTATAATATAGAAGGATCTATCAATGAGTGTTCGACTAGGTGATATTCCCATGGATCTACCATAGAGTGTTAACTTGTAGATATTCCCATGGCGTGTAATAACTAGATGATATTATCATGGAAGAAGTATAATATGGAAGGATCTATCATAAGAATGCCGAACTAGGAGATATTCACATGGAAGAGTGATGAACTAGGAGATATTCCTACCTCAAGCTATTCTAATATGTTTTAGAGCTACAGAAATAGCTATAGATATAGATAGATAGAATATAGAGCTAACTTGGAACTAAGGAAATGATCTATAATACTCTATATCTATAAACTTAGATTGTTAAGAAACGAAATCGAATCAGCTGGGAAAAAAACGGAACAGCCCTTTTTATATGTACACATATATCCATATATCTCTATATGCATATGTTGGTGTGTTATGCATACATACATTCACACATACATATGTATTTAGCTGTATCTGTGTTTAGTATTAAAACGAAAATGAAACACAAAAACAGAATGAAGAAGAGAAAAGGCAATTTTGAATCAGCTTTTGGCTGCGCGTTTCATGTTGTGCATTATCCAAAAGTCACAAGTAGCCCATGACATACACTCACTTGGTCGCCAAAAGCCAAAAGCCAAAGCCCAAACCCACTTAACACACCCACCTGTCCACGCACACACGTGCACATACGTGTGTTTACATATGCATATATGTATATGTATTTATGTATATGTGTGTGTTTTACATAGTACGCAATTCAGCCAGGCACGCCCATGTTGGCTGTGCTTAGAAGCATGCCAGTACGCCCCTTTCCCTTCATAAACAACCACACACACACACACACATACAGAGATATATATAAATATACACACCTCTAGAGCTTTAACCGTGTATTTACCGTTCTTTTTGTGACACTCGTTTGACAGTTGGCGGCATTTTGAAGTTACATTTTCAGTTTTGCTAACTTGTCATTTGTTTTCGCTCTGATGTCTGCCTGTCTGCCTGTGCGTGTGTGTGAGTTTGTGCTGAAAGCTGCGATAAGGCGGCGTATGCGTCATGACCACAAACATAGACCCACCCGCCGCGCTATGGCAATGGAATGTTTTCGCCAAGTTAAACCACTTGTTGGCACCGTTCCAATGGGACCAACAGCAACAACAAGTGCAACTAAAGACACCATTACAACAACAACAACAATAGCAAGTGTGGTCCGCCCTTGTTCTATCTACATATGAGAAAACGTTTCTTGGCGGCATTAAATATTCAAAATTCGCAATATTTTTAATATGCATTGTGCTAGTGCGCGCGCGCGTGTGTGTGTGTGTGTGTGTGTGTGTGTGTGTGTGTGTGTGTGCGCGCGTGTGTGTGTGTGTGAATACATGTGAACATATACATATACATATGCATGTATTTGAGAAGGAATTTGAAAAAGCCCATCACTTGCTTTCTGCACATGACTTATCGATAACGATAACAAATTGACTATCAACTTTTGAATTGTGCAAGTCATCGGCGCTATTTGTCGACATCATCAATCATTTACATGCACACACACTCACATACACATGCATACATATGTATGTCTGACTGTCTGTCAGTCTGTCTGTCTGTATGCTATTTTGATAATGAACACCAAAATAAATAAATAGGCGAATTAAATCTGAAATCATGCTGTTTCAGCTAAAAATATCTAAAAACAATTCCGTTTGAATTCACGTTCAAATTGTCTTTGTCTCTCTTTCTCTCTCCCTCTCTCTCTCTCTCTCTCTCTCTCTCTCTCTCTTTTATTATATAAAAAAAAAAACAGCAATTTATGTTTGCCGAGTATTATATTTGATATATTTAATAATTTCGTACGTTTTCCAAATGTGTGTGTGTTTTCAAACATATAGCTAGATAATGTATATGTAAATTATTGCCCAAAATAGATTCCAAGCGACGAATAATTGCAAATTACGATCCATTTTTTGGCCTGAAAATAGAAATCTGGAAAGATTCGACGATGTTACAGATATATGTATTTGTTTGAAGTTCGCGTAAGGTGGCAACGCCACACGTACATATCTCGATCAATTGCTTAGCTGCACCATGGCAAGTGCATGACAGCTTTTGTCATGCGGTTGCCCAAGTGCTAAGTGCATGTTAAGTTTGCCAGCAATATGTGAATGCGACCTGAAACGAACGAGAGCAACTTTTTCACTGAATATGCAATTGTTTGCCATTGATAGTGATTCTTTCTTGCAATACTTGACTGCATTTAGTTTTTATTTTATAAATATTTTATTTTAATATTCTTATTTTTGGAGTTTATTTTATATTACTTATATTTCTTTCGTTTTGTTCTTGGCTGTTGAAAATTTGATTTTGGTTTGTGTGTTGCTGCGCCCATCATGAAAACACATCAAAAATTCTGATCGTTAACCGTTACCGTTGCCGTTAACCGTTACCGTTACCGTTGCCGTCATATCACAACCACCAACTAAATCGCATTCAAATGTCACACATCTGTATAAATGTTTCAACCACGACACGACCAAAAAAAAAAAAACATGCAAAAAAAAAAACAAAAAAAAAACAAAACACGTTCAGCTGCCGCGTCGAGCAAAGGGCACCACATCGAATGGCGATGGAGCGGCGGCTGGTGGGTCAGCGGCGAGCTCGACAGGCACGACGGCAGGGTCAGCCGCAGGAGCAGGAGCAGGAGCTCGCTCGAGTGACGGTGATTGGTGCTCGAAGTATCGCCGGGACTCAGCCACTGACAAAAAGCGTGCTGATGGCAACGATGCGATGTCTAACGGCAGCCGATCGAAACGTTTGTCCAGCTCATGCTCATCATCATCCCTAGAACATTTTGTTGCCACCTCCGCCCTGGACATGTACGAAAAGTACAGTCCGGCCAACTATAAACCCAACTGTGAACTGTCACGTTCCAGATCGGCGGTCAATGAAGCCGACACTGACAACCGCAACAACAACAGCAGCAGCAGCAGCAACAACAAAAGCAACAATGATAACAGCGCCACCTGCACCGTGACAGTGGACAGGCCGCGCAGCAGCCGCTACAGCCGGCTGTACAGCAGCAGCAGTGACGCCGGCGGCGATCCAGGTGCCAGCGAAACAACACACACAACCAGACAGCGCAGCGGCTCCGGGCGGTACACGATAAGCGCCAGCAGCAGCAGCGGCGATGTGCCGACGGCCACGTTTACGCTGCGCAACAATCGGACGCGTCGCAGTGCCGTCCAGGATGTGGCGGCGTCGCCCACAGTCATCACCAATGGCCATGCGACGGAGGCGGCCAGCAGCAACGGGCTGGACGCCAAGCTGAACGGACTCTCGCTGCTGTCGACGTCGCCCAAGCGCAATGCCATCTACGACAGCTCAGCGGACACCACAGACGATGCGACGGCGACGGCGGCGGCGACGTCGACAACGGCCGATGTCAACAATCTGAGCGCAACGGTTACCATTGGCAAGGCCAGGGCAGGCACCAGCACCAGCACCAATGGTGATGTCAACGGCGAGGCTGACGGCGATGGTGATGTCAGTGCCACGGCAACGCTGACGCTGGCAGAGGGCGCCGCTGCGCGCAGTAAGGTAAACAATGCTGAAACGCCAGGATACCTAAAGCACAGCTGACAGGCGGTCAGACTAGCAATGTTAACGCAAGTTTAATTACTAATCGCATGCCGCCAGGGTTGCCACCCGGGACGAGTGCAGCTGCCAAGCGATAATTCGATAACACCGCTCGACTAACAATCGATATTTGAATCCTGCGCGCCTTTTGCTTGTGCGTGCGTGCGTACGTGTGTGTCTGTATGTGACTTTATGCATTGTTGCTTTTGCCTTGCTTTCAATCTGGAAACAGAAACAGAAGAAGAAACCCCCAATCCTCTTCCAACCTCCAACCCGATCCTCTTGTGTTAGGATTTACTAGTATTTATGTACTGCGGTTACGGTCGGTCGGCCAATCAATCAGCAATCATTAAATATGTCTATATATATATATTGGAAACTCACTTGGCATCTGTATTGTTTCTTTATTGGTCCACGTTCTTTGCTGTCGTCTTTTTTTTATGATCTGGATATTTCTTTATTTTTATGCGTTTTGTGGCTAAAACACCTTTTCACGCATTACTCAATTAATCGAACTACATCTCTCTTTCTCTCTCTATATATATATATGTGTGTGTATTTCTATATATTTTTAGCTATACTCTCGCAGAGCGCGTCCCTTTTAACTA
Organism: Drosophila paranaensis; assembly: GCA_035047545.1. Lineage (NCBI taxonomy): Eukaryota > Metazoa > Arthropoda > Insecta > Diptera > Drosophilidae > Drosophila > Drosophila paranaensis. The sequence goes on from JAWNPL010000031.1 coordinate 38,608, forward strand.
ACCAAACTAACTCACTCGATTATTAACGCGCTAAACCTGACGAGGGCAGAAATCATATAACTATTCAAACCAAAGCAATCGAAACCAAAAACAAAAAAAAAAAAAAAAATATATATATATATATATATATATATATATATATATATATATATATATATATATATATATATATATATATATATATATATATAAATATATAAATATATATATTTAAAGTATATATTTATATATGATATATATATATATATATATATGTATGTATATATGTATATATATATATATGTATATATTATTATCGATAACGCAACTGCAACTGTAATTAGTAGAACTGATCGAAACGATAATAATTTAGGCAGGCGTTCCAAACAAAGTTCAAAGCATCCATAGTTGAGAAATTTAAGTTAAACGCAGTAGTTTGTATTTTGCAAGCAGTCCAAATGTGTGTATAAAATAGTTTTGAGAGTATGTATTTTTGGTAAGCACAACACACCTTTTCAAATTCGATAAAAAAATAAATTGAACAAACACAATAACAAGAAGAACATCAAGAGTCGTATAATAATAATAATAACAATAATAGCTATAATAATTATTATAATCACATGAATAATAATAAAGTAAGCATTATAATAAAACCAACATCGAGGCGGATATAAAACAAAGCATCACAAGCCGAATCCAAACGACGACGACGACGAGCAAGAGCGAAGAGCTCAAGAAATCAGTTGCATCGTGTTTAGTCTGGCCAGCCGCAGCAACCGTAGCAGCAGCAGAAGCAACAGCAGCCACCGCACGATAAGGAGCTGTTGAATGATGTTAGACATTAAGAAAACCAGAGGATTCCATAAGATTCCAGCGTCCAAACTGCAGCGCGAGGCAAACACTGTGTCAACAGCAGCAGCAGCAGCAGCAGCGGTAGCTGACGACCATCAGCAACAGAAACAACAACAAAGAGGCAACAGCCATAGCTATAGCTATAGTCATAGTCACAGTCACAGTCATAGTCAACATCAACAAGGACACACAGCGACATCTCGTCACGCCAAGTCCTTGAAGACCAGTGCCAACAGCAGCATCGGCGCCACTGCCCAGAAGCAGCAATCGAGTGCACCCAGATACGCCGGCAGCAACGGGCCGAGCGGCAGCAGTGGGCGTGCAACGGTGGCAGCTGGCGGCAGCGTGAATCCGGTGCGGGCGGCCAATCAGCGCTACTTCCTGGTGTCCAGTTACAAGGATCCCAGCTTCCTCAAGGCCGAGTGCGATTTGGCGCATGCCCAGGTGACCCTCAAGCAGGCACCGGCTGCCGGCAAGACGTACAAGCGCAGCAAGGCGCTCGACGACCACAAGAATAACAACAGCAACAGCAACAAAATAGCAGCAACATCGGCCGTAATCACTAACGGCATCGGCAGCGACATTCCAGTGGGTGAGATGCGTCGAACGGCGACGTTTAATGGCAACAAAGCGGCCGGCACCAGCAGCAGCGGCAACCCCAATAGCACCAACAATCCCAGCAGCAGCAGCAGCAGCGCCGCTACCAGCAACACCACTAACAGGACAACAACAACAACTACAGGCACAGCAGCAACCGGTGGAGGCGGCGGCGGCTCAGCCGTCCACAGGATTGATATCAAGTACAGCCATAGCCAGAGTCATAGCCACAGCGGCAAGCAGCAGCTGACGTTGGGCCAGAAGGCAACAGTTGCAGCAGCAGCAGGAGCAACGACGGCAACATCCTCAGTGGCCACTGGGCGACTGGCGGCTGGCAAACTGAAGCCGGCTGTGCTGCTGTGCAATAACAATCACAGTCTGATGACCAACAGTCATAGCAGCTACAACAACAACAATAACAACAATAATAGCAGCAGCAACAACGGCATCAGCAGCAACAACAACAGCAGCATGCAACGCCAGCAACTGCAACTGCAGCAGCAGCAGCAGCAGCAGCACGATGACATTACCTACATAGATAGCGACGATATACCGACCAGCACAGCTGCTGCTACTGCGGTAACGACAGCAACGACAACAGCGTCGGGCGCCACATCGTCTGGCCAGAAGATGACAAACATCTGTTACTTTAAGCCCATTACGCCGCCATTGCAGCTGCGCAATCAGCAGCTGAGCGGCGATAAGCCAGGCGGCGGTGCTGGCCAGCGAGCGATGCGTCCCAAGTCCACAATCATGTCGTTCTCCAATTCGAACTTCGCCGCGAGCTACGAGAAATTCAACAGCTACAAGCACACGAACGGGGAGCAGCGGGAACGGGATCGGCTGGAGCGGGAGAACAGCGCCAGCAGCAGCAGCAGCAATGCGCGTCGCTACGGCATCGATTCACTCAGCATTAAGGCGTCCATTGAGAAGTTCAATAATTTGAGCGAACAGAAGCGCCAGCCGACGCCGTTGCGCAATAGTGGAGCAGGTGCATCAGGCTCGGCAAAGACAGCAGCTGCTTCGGCGGCAGCAGCAGCAGCAGCGTCGTCAGCGGCAGCCGCAGCTGCAGCAGCAGCGGAGGCGACGGCGAGCAGTGCTGGCGGCAGCAGCGGCAATCTGCAGCAGCGCTTCAGCGGCGACATGGAGAATGCGCGCATTGCGGCCGGCTACAGCAGCTCCTTGACGCGGGCCGCCTACCGCACTGGCAGCGGCAGCAACAACATCAGCAGCAATGGCACAACAGCAATAGCAGCGGCGCCGGTAGTGGGGCCCATGAGCAAGTCGGCCAATCGGATTGCCCACGGGCTGCTGGCGAAGGCGGCGACTACTTCAGCAGTCATAGCATCGGGAACAGCAACAGCGGCCAACAACACCACCCACAAGGTAAATTTGCAACAACAACAACAACAACAACACATCAGCGACACGGCGGCAGCAGCAACTGTTGCTGCTAACGCGACCAGCGGCCACGACAGTGTAAGTGGCGCCCAGCTATCCTCTGGGGCAGGCGCCCAGTGCCCACACTATCTCTCTCTCTCTCGCTCTCTCTCTCTCTTTCTCGCTCTCTGTCTTTCTCTCTCATTATGTGTTTTAGTTTATGGTTTATTCGACTATGTAAGGTTTGAAGCAATAGCTTATCGGCGGCCCCGAGCCCCAAGCGCTCATGTTCATCCTTATCACAAGCACAGACCACAAACACCGTTATATTCGTTATCATTTCTTTTTAGCCAACATCATTTTGTGTCTGTCTTCTTGTGAGTGTTTGTTTTTGTAGATTTCTTATTGTTTAAACTTATATATATACATATATTTATACATAATATATAATATGTATTCGTGTAGGTTTCGAGGAACAATGCGTCTTGATTTCTAATTGGATTTTGGTTTCGTTTTGCCTTTGTTATCGATAATAGATCGCAGAAAGATAATCGTTTCGATGTTTAACTTAATTTTACCTCCCTTTTCGTGTGTTTTTATTTTAGTTAATCCTCGCTTGCTTTAACCGCCATTTTATTACTATTCGTTAAGTTTCGTTAAGTTTGCATGCCAATTTACAATTATTTATTTATTTATTATTGTTGTTATCCGCCATACACATACACGCTCACTCACACATACTCACACACACACGCACACTCACTTGCTCGCTCTCTCTCTCTCTCTCACACACACCGATTACCAACGCCAGCCAATTATCGATAAATGCATCCATTTCTAACGATCGATTGCTCGCTGCTTTTGAATAACTAACTGTAATTTGATCATTGCATTTCTTTTGTTTTCCTTTTTGTCCACTTTGTACGCATTACTAAATCGATAAATTTGGTTTTGTTGTCGCGTGTAGGTGCCACGCAGTAGCACAAGCAGCGCTCGCTCCGTGCTGCCGCCTGTGTCGCCCACGTCGAGCCGCTACTGGGACCGTGATCGGGACAGCGGACGGAATAGCACCAACGCCACATCCTCTTCCATTGGCGCATCGTCGCTGAGCAATAAGCATAACAATAGCCTAGACGATGGCTACAAAAGCAGCCGGGACGAGAAGTTCGAGGGTGAGTAACGGTTAAGCTAACCCATGTAATACCCCCTAAGTATAATAGAAATTGCCTGGGCATGTGTCTAAAGGAAAGCTGTTTGTCCGGTAGATAGAATAGAGAATGTAAAGAAAGGAATTGTGTTACCTACACCTTTCCGTCTGTATATATACGAGATCTGTTCAAAAAGTATCGCTACTTTTTTTTCGATAACTTTATTCATCAACTTCAATAGTGTACGCCTCAAAGTAAACTCCATTAGATATTACATACTTGTACCAATGTGAAGCACTTGTTCAGCTTCTCTTTCCATGCCTTTATATCGATCCATCGTAGTCCATTTTTCATGTGCCTCTTCTGTTTCGAGAATAGGAAATAGTCACAAGGGGCCAGATCTGGGCAATAGGGTGACTGCGGCATAATTAGTGTCCGTCTCATGGTCAAATCATTGTTAACGATCGGCTGCCACGAGGCAATCGATATGTTCAACTTTTCGGTAATTTCCCTAAAGTTGATTCGACAAGTTCCATCAAATGTGATAGTTCCATCAAATGTGATACAGACTCACAGATATTACTGACTTTTCAGACCTCTTAAATACCTATATAGTTTTCAATTCGATTTCGATCAACCCAGCAATGTTAACGGCATGTCCTGGAGTTGATCTAAGCAATTTTATTCAAGCAGTAGGCCTTCATTTTGTTTTCACTACAAACAATAGACAATACAAAAAATTTTGTTTCGTGTAACTTTTAAGTATAATACTAATACCTAGAATATAATATAAATGATATATAGTATATCAATATATAGATATAATATAATATAATATATTGATATATATTATATTATATTATATAAAGCACAGTATAAAAGATTTGGGAAGAAAAAGAAAAAGGTATATCAATTTTTTGCGCAACAATATATATCGGCATATGGAAATATTGGGAGTTTAGTTCAGGCTCGAGTAGGCTTTGCTCGGTCTGTTAACTTGAGTTGTATTATTTCAGTATGCCAGTTGACTTAGTGTGAGCCAGACATACATACATAGAACCTTCCACATAAACTAGATCTCAAAACCATTCAAAATGCCGGCTGTCAATCGAACACGAAGAAGGCAAATCCATAACACGCCATCCGAATTGGGGAGTGCCTTTTGGGCCACGCCCAGTTAGCTATAATAACTCGAATGGCTCTTAATAATAATATTAATTTTGCTTAAATCCCATTGCCCACAGGTCTATGCGGTCTGAGAAATATTGGAAACACTTGCTTTATGAACTCGGTCATCCAATGCCTGAGTCACACGACTGAGCTGACGCGCTTCCTGCGCGCCCATCATACCAGCACGCGCGCGGCAACCTCCAAGGATCAGCAAATACTACATGGCAAGTGTATTCTCAGATTCACAAGTTGATGAATGAAATAACGTTATATATATGCATATATCTGTTGCCTTACAGAATTTGCCAAACTCATACAGGAAATGTGGACGTCAAATGTACATAGTGTAACGCCGATGGAACTAAAGCGTGCCTTCTCGACAAAGCATCGCATGTATAGCGATTACAATCAGCAGGATGCGCAGGAGTTTCTGCGCTTCTTTCTTGACTCGTTGCACTCGGCGCTTAACACTGGTGTCAAAGGTGAAACACTTAACATTGACGATAATCTCAGGTGAGTGTGCACCACACAATTAACATCTGAAGAAAAATCAATCTAATAAATGAGATTCCATTGCAGTGACAATAAGAAGGCCGATCTGACCTGGGAGTGGTATTCTCGGCATGAAAACTCCCTGATACGCGATTTGTTTGTTGGTCAATTGAAGAGCACACTGAAGTGCACAACATGTGGTAATACGAGTGTTACCTTTGACCCATTCTGGGACTTGAGTGTGCCACTACCATCGTCATCGCGCTGTAAATTAGAGGCCTGCTTAGATCTGTTCATTAGAGAGGAGGTGCTAGATGGCGACGAGATGCCCACATGCTCCAAATGCAAGACTCGCCGAAAATGTACCAAAAGTTTCACCATACAGCGTTTCCCCAAATACTTGGTGATACGTAAGTCCAATCCCGATATGATATGTACATATATGTATATAGACATATGATTAACGTTTGTTTTCGCTCACTTTTTGCAGATCTGAAACGCTTCTCAGAGACGCGCTGGAGCAAGCTGTCAAATATTGTTGAGTTTCCGACGGGGGATCGTGAGCTCAATATGGCCTCGTACGGGGCAAACGCAAATTCGAATGTGCATTATTCGCTCTATGCGATCTCCAATCATATGGGTATGTTCGAATCGCTTACAATAGTATACAATATCATTTGCTAATCAAACTTGTTGCTTGTATAGGCTCAACGGCTGGTGGTCATTACGTAGCCATCTGTAAGCATCCAGTCTCACACAAGTGGCATGAGTTCAATGATAATAGGTGAATATACATATACGATACTTGCAGTGCCCTAACGATTACTATCAGTATTGAAATTCTTCATTATTCATTATAGTGTTAGCGATGCTATACCCGAAAACTGTCTCGTTTCATCCAGTGCCTATATCTTATTCTACGAACGAGCGTAAAGCTAACTAACTACACCACAATATCCTGGCAGTTGAATGCAATAAGTATGTAGCGATAGCGAAAACAGCAACAGCAGCAACAGCGACACCTTCAACTGCAACAATGAAAATAGGAAAAACACAAAAACAATAAACAACAAACAACAAACAACTAACAAAAAACAAAAACCACAAAGCAAAAAAAGAAGTGCAATAACAACAGCAAAGTCAAACACTTAGTAAATGTTTCGTAGAATTTTGCAAATCTGCAAACGTGCGTAAATTTAAATTTAAAACTTAACTATAAACTAATTCTTAACTAAAATCCAATTGCAATCAGCAAGAACAAAGGCGAATTGGATGGCGAAGCATTGATGTATATGGCGATCGTTGGAGGTGAATGATGTATATAAGAGATGGATAGCGCCCAAAACGGACACCAAATAAGAACTTGAAAACATCAGGAGAAAAAGAAATGAACGAACAAAAACTAAGAATGAAACACGTTATGTAACACGGCTTTCGGCAAGCCACAAACAGCAAGCGGCCAACGGCAGCAGCAACAGCAATAGCAGAAAAGCGGCAAAAGCTCTTAACTAGACTAGAATCAAATAGCCAAAAGCAAAAGCAAAACAATAGAAAACCCACAAAGAACCAAAAACACAACAGACATTAACACACGAACAGCAGCAAAATTGTTTTTTTGTTACCAAATTTTGTCTTGCATTTCTCTGGCATATATTTAGTTTGTTCTCTTAGCGTCTTTAGTGAAAATTTTGAACCATAATTCCGCATCATTGAATATAAGCATACAGACCCACACACACACTATATATATATATCCATATACATATACATATATGTGTATATATATATATATATATGTATGTATATGTATATGTATGTATATGGGGGTTTAGGATTAGAGCAAAGGAATTGCTATAATATGCTTAGCCGAAAGTCGTGTCAAGTGGTTGTGTATAAAATGAATCTAAATTGAAAACAAACAAACGATAGATAAACCAACAAACAGCAACAGCAAAAACAAACAAACACAAATGCTACATAAAAAGTTTCATGTGAATGAATTGCGATCAAATTGTAATTTGAGAATTCATCAAAACCTGTGCAATGTATATCAGTATATATTTCATAAAAAGCAGCAACAAATACAAACAACAGTAATTTGGATCATTAATCGGTAATAATAATAAAAGAGAAGAAAAAAAGAACACACACAGAACAAACGCAGTAAATAAGGGGAAAATAACAGGGGGCGCTTAGCAGGCGCAGCTCCATACAACAAAGCAACACAACACTCAACAAACACAACACTCAACAGTCATTCATAACTAGCAAACACAAAAAGCTTTTAGCAAATGATTAGTTATTAAACAATAATAACAACAACAGAAAACCTGAGAGACGACAAAGAACATTTTGGCGCGAAGTGCAAGAATATATATATTTAAAAAAAAAAAGAAGGAAAAAAGAAAAACAAAATGAAAAACCAAAAGAAAAAGAAAAAACTAACTGAAGCTGCATTGTGAAACGTACTTATGATAAATGCTAGCAGCTAATTATATATTATATAATTATAATGAAGAGCATAGCACGAAAAACAAAACAACAACAGAACACCAAACACAACAACAACAAATTAAATTAAAATTTAGAAACATTTTTTTGTTGTTCCAAATTCAAAAATCAATTGAAATCAATCCAATCGTCCGCCGCGTTCAACGTTCGATTTGAACATCAGACTAGTCTCAAGTTATAGGCATACAGAGAACCTTGTTTTATTATCTATATATAATATATATATATATATATATATGTTTGTTTTGCCGTTGCACCAAACTCCTTCACACACCCACACACACGCGCGCGCACATAAATTATAAATATATATACATATTTTTTTGCTATTGCTACCTTATTTGTTGCCTATTTAATTTATATAATTTATTTATTTATTGTATTGTATTTATGGAGCAGCAACCCCGGAATACATACGTCTATGTATGTATGTGTACATAATTTTGAGATTCAAACAATAAATGCACTTGCCCCCCTTCCCCCTTACACACACACACACAACTATTACGAGCTACTATAACGTAACACGCATACGTACAGATACACACACATACACATATACATACACCTATACCGCGCATAAACACTAAAACAAAAAACAAGACACATTATTTATTTATTTGTAAAAGAATGAAACAACAACAACTACTACTATATATTTTTTTTCTGGCTTAACTATTAGTTACAATTATAATTGTTGGATATTTTACTAACGTTACAAACAAAAAAAGAAAAATAATAAAAAAAAAACAACAAAAAATGATAACGAAATATAAAATGCAAAAAAAGAAAATCCATTCCAATTGGTTTTATTGGTTTGGCAATTGAGGGCTAAATTTTAATGGAGACGGCATCTGTCACTCACGATCGAGAGCGAGCTAGCTATATATAGCTGGCTTTTTGGCAGCTGGCAGCTGCTTCGACATTTGCGTATGTCTTCTGATTGGACTTTATGCAAAGCAGCAATCAGTGCGTAATGGGCAATTGACGTAAAGGAGGAAACAAACAAGTGTTTACGTTTTATACCAGTTTGGTGTTTTTATCGATAACTTTTTCAATTACATTTACAAAATATACTACATTCCTTCAGGTTTATATCGGAGGCTGCCTCACCCTTGGTTCTATTTGTGTGCCCATGAGTGTGCATGTATATATATATATATATATATATGCCGGTTTCGGGTGTGAGTATGGGTATCCTTTGAATAGCGCAACGGGCAATGATTTCGTAACTAACAAAAAACTATGTAAAAATGGTATTACAAAATATATAATATATATATATATATATATATATATATATATATATATATATATATATATATATATATATATATATATATATATATGAATATATATATATATATGAAATATTCATTCATGTGTAATCCTCTCTCATACGGATGCAGCGGCGATAAAAATATGTTATCCGGTTGTATGTTTACAGATGCGCCTGGGCGAGAAGATAAAATCCAGGGACGACATTTGCCTTAATAATCGTGCGAAAGCCTAACATAAAAATACAATTAGCCAACTGAACGCCGGATGGCAAGTGACAACGACAATAGGCGGAGACGAAGGCGCCATGCAACCGTCGATCATTTACGGCCGTCATCCTTACTGGCCTTGGCATTGGCGCGCGTGGCCTTCGTTTCCTCATACATTTTGATCAACTGGCTTTTGGTTGGCATCGGCTTGATATGGCCCCATTGCACCAGATATTTGATGGATAACGTGGTGCCACCTGCAAAGAGAATCGAAGCAATAGAATAGAAATCCTCCATTATCCATTAGTTTCCATTCTCACCCAATGTCAGGGCATAGCGCACTGGCGTGGCCACCTTGTAGCACAGATAGGCAATCGCATAGTGACCCATGTCGGAGCCCTGCACCTTCTCGATGATCGTCTCGCTGAGGTGTAAGTACTGGAGCACGGCAGGCACATCGACGCCGCTGTTGGCCAAGAGAGAGAGAAAGGGAGGGAGAAAGACGTTTATGAGCTGAGGAATATACTGTTGCCAGTTGGGCCTTACCTTTTCGATAGATAGTAGAAGCCGCCGAACCAGCCAATCGATGTTATCACATGCACCGGTATAAGCACATACCAATATTGCTTATACATGTGCTTGAACTTGGCGAATAGGCCCATTTTCGCAGCCTCGCCGAACAGTTCATTGGAGTTGGAGACGGTGGCCGTTGAGGAGGATTTGGTGTCCGTCTTGTTGGCGTTGGCACAGTGCGAGTTTGACTTGGTGCTGAGGCGCGCATAGCTCAGGCTTTTTGCGATTAGCAGTGGCGACACAATTATTGTTGTGGCTGTTGTGGTACTTGAAGGCAGTGCTGAGGCTGGTGACTTGCCATTTCCCTTGTTGAGGCTTCCCAGGAAGCTGAGACAACGTGGATTTAGACTGAGATTCACTCTAGGGCTGGCGATGCGCGCAAGAATGCAAACAACGCCGCTGCCAACTCCGCGACTGCAAAGCAGACTCGACAGAAGTCCAACCGTTACCATGGCTTGTGCTCTTTGGTAACACGAATTTAAATATATTTTTTTTGTTTTTTTTTTTTTTTTTGTTTTGTTTTTGACGAATAGAACAATTCGTTAGTTATTTACTGCTGAAAGGGCTTAACAAAAGTTTGCTATATACTTTATTTTACAATTTTTGCTCGCTATACCACTCAGCTTTAGGCAACCCGGCACAATTTCACCCGCTGATTGGAGATGAGTGCGTGAAACTATCTATTACAAATTTCCAATTTGAACAACAACATCTAACAGAACATTTCCGAGAAATTATACTAATAACTATTTGACTTCATTGAGATGTTCGTCTTTGTGTGTATTTAATACTGATGCTATTAAGAACTGTTCATTGTAATAAAGAGAATTTTAAATGAAAGTCGTGACATTTGTGCTCACGAACTCCAAACTTATTTTGCCGGCGCTGCCGTACTTATCGAAACTCATACAGCTGATGTGTCAGCAACACGTGTTTCAAATTCGTTGGCAACACGGACATACCAATAGTATATTTCTACGTAAAACGAATTATCGATATATCGGAATTTATTGTATATTAATATCATTTCAATTCACTTCGAGTGTGTGTGGCGCATTCGCAATCATTATTTATATTTTACTGTTTTCGGAACGTAACATAAGCTGGAACTCGTAAGACGCTAAGCGGCATGGCTACTGCAACTGGTGAACTATCCAAGAAGTAAGTATACGCAATCATTTCGCCAATTGGGAAGTCAATCCCTACACCAAAAGGCGGCCAACCAGTCGGCAACTGTGAGGTTAAGTTGAACTGCCTAGTTGGTAGAAAGCGGCTGACAGATAAGTTATAAATAAAATAATATTTATAAGTGACGGCCGCTCAATGCTTGCGCGTAACTTGGTAAGACACTTGGTGTACGTGTCATCACTCAAAAAAGCAACGATAACAGCTACGAGATTATACCATGTGACCGACTTGCAGCTGGCCCCTAGCAAACGCACAAAACTGTTGGTAACCATAACGCGCCCTGATGAAATCTCGCTGATGTTGTATCTTCTTCTTGCAGTGAACTAAAACGTCGTCTGAAAGCTGAGCAGAAGGCCAAGGAGAAGGCGGAGAAGGAGGCAACGCGGCTGGCTACTGAGACTCCAGAAGCCGGTCAAAAGAAAAAGTCTTCCGCTGAGCTGGAAGAGGAGATCTCACCCAATGAGTACTTTAAGCTGAGGTCGGCTGCTGTTGCCGATTTGAAGCAAACATCCGAAAACCATCCGTATCCACACAAATTCCATGTCAGCCTCTCGCTGGAGAAATTCATTGAACAATACTCCCAGCTCAATGATGGCGAAACGCTCGACCAGATCAATCTGAGTGTTGCCGGACGCATCCATGCCATACGCGAGTCCGGGGCCAAGCTCATCTTCTACGATCTTCGCGGCGAGGGCGTTAAGCTGCAAGTAATGGCCAGCGCCAAATCGTACAAAAGTGAAGCGGCCTTCGAGCAGGACACGGCTAAGCTGCGACGTGGCGACATCATTGGCGTCAATGGCCATCCCGGCAAGACCAAGAAGGGTGAACTGTCCATCATGCCCACTGAGCTCAAACTGCTCTCCCCCTGTCTGCACATGCTGCCCCATCTGCACTTCGGGCTCAAAGACAAGGAGACGCGCTTCCGCCAACGCTATCTTGACCTAATACTAAACAACAAAGTGCGCGAGAACTTCCAGATTCGCGCAAAGGTACGTGGCACATGCATTGATCGAGTATATATATATCAAAACATATCCCGTTGTTCTCCTCACATAGATCATATCGTATGTCCGCCAATTTCTGGACCGTTTGGGCTTCCTTGAGATTGAGACGCCAATGATGAACATGATCGCTGGCGGCGCCACAGCCAAGCCTTTCATCACGCATCACAATGAACTTAAAATGGACCTATTTATGCGCATAGCGCCAGAGTTGTACCACAAAATGGTCGTCGTAGGCGGCCTGGATCGAGTGTACGAGATCGGTCGGCAGTTCCGCAACGAGGGCATCGATTTGACCCACAATCCCGAGTTCACTACTTGTGAGTTTTACATGGCGTATGCGGACTATTACGATCTGATTGAGATTACCGAGCAGATGATATCGGGCATGGTCATGGCCATCCACGGCTCCTACAAAATTAAGTACCATCCTGATGGCCCCGACGGTGTGGAGCAAGAGATTGACTTTACGCCACCATTCAAGCGTGTCTCTATGATCAAGACTCTCGAAGAGAAGCTGCAGGTTAAGTTTCCCTCAGCGGACACATTCAACAGCCCGTCTACCAACGAATTTCTGTCCCAATTGTGCGCCAAGCATCAGGTGGAGTGCCCGGCGCCACGCACCACCGCCCGTCTGCTAGACAAGCTGGTCGGTGACTTCATTGAGGAGACGTGCATCAATCCGACATTCATTTGCGAGCATCCGCAAATAATGTCGCCGCTCGCCAAGTACCACAGAAGTGTGCCGGGTCTCACGGAGCGTTTCGAGCTCTTCGTGGCCAAGAAGGAGGTGTGCAACGCGTACACAGAACTAAATGATCCCGTGGTGCAGCGCGAGCGTTTCGAGCAGCAAGCTGGCGACAAAGCCGCTGGCGACGACGAGGCTCAAATGGTGGACGAGAACTTCTGCACGGCGCTCGAATATGGCCTGCCACCCACCGGAGGCTGGGGCATGGGCATCGATCGACTCGCCATGTTCCTCACCGACTCAAATAACATTAAGGTGCGTACTTCATTAGATGTTGCTCATCCAACAGTTTCATTTCATTCCCTATTTGCTTGCAGGAGGTGCTGTTGTTCCCTGCCATGAAACCGGAGGAAGCGAATCGCACGCCAGCAGCCAATGCAGCCGATAGCAACAAGCAGTCCGCCCAACAATAAACGAGCCTTCTCTTAACCAGTTGCAACCACACACGCACGCAGCTCTCATGCGTGCTCCAATTCTCCGTGTATTGCTTTAAATTATTAACTGAATTAAAAATGTATTAGTTTCCGATTTCCATTACACAATTCTTATTTTTGTTTTTGATTTTGTCTCTCCCAACTCAACCGGCCTAGTCGAATTGATGAAAAACACTTGCGAGTTAAAAAAAAAAATAAAACTTTATTTCATGTTCAGCAACGAGAAAGCTCGTAGTCTTTGCTTGGCAATTTGTACTTCATAAATTGCAGCGAGTAACTATTAAAACTAGTAATGTAGATAAGTATCTGTGTACCCAAACATTGGGTAGAAATATAGTGAAAAACATAAAAAATAATTTGCGAACATCCACTGTTCGACTTGCTTAAATCTACGATGTGCCTGAGTAGGGCTGATACTGATGGATTAATAGTCTGGTTCATCCGTCGGCTTCTTGTACACGGTGCCCTTCGTGCGCATGTACTGATTGATAAACTCATATGATTTATTCTTAACCGACTCGGTGCAGGCCAGTGGATTCCCGTTCGATTCACAGTAGCGCATCTCTTTGGTGGTTATATGATGGGTTAGCTGAAATATATTTACTTTAGACTAGTCTCTTAACACTCTTCGTGCTACAATCACTTACTCGCTTAATAAGGAATTTATAGTCGGCATCGCTGGTAATGCGGCCTAGCTTGCAGCTTTCCTTGCGGTATGGACGCAGGAACTCGGCTACATAGCCGCTTATCTCAAAGCGAAACATATCTATTGACATGCTGTTGGGTCTGAAAAAGATTTGAAATTAATGAATATGGAATAGGAATATTCCGGATGAGCTGTGCTTACGGCTTACGCTTCCTATCGCGATCACCGCGATGCTTCTTCTTGTCATCAGTCAACTGCGGCGGCATGGGCAGCTTACGTTTTGTATTGAGCATGCCATCCGTGTCGGAGTCGCTCAATGTTATGTTGTAGCTTGAGTCCAAGGCAAGTGCGCCTGGCTTACTCTTCTTGTTGCTGCCGTCGACGAGGATGTCGCTCAATGGTTGGGCAACTTTTGTATCGAGCTCCTCGTCGGATGAGTATAGGTAGCCCTGAAGCATATCTTGGGCTTTGGCTTTGGTTCCTCCAGCTGCTTCCGCTTCTTTGCGGAAGATCTCCTTGCGACGGCGTATTTTCTCTTTGTTCTCCTTGTACTTGCGCGACTCCTGCTGATTGTAGATGCGATCCTCCTCGCGGCGTGGACTGATCTCGTGGACTGAGACAAGTCGCTTGTGGCGATTTTCGCAACGCTCCTTCACCTTCTGCTCGATATATTTGGACAGCGACTTGGGACTGAGCGTGCCCACATAGTTGGCATCAATATCGACCAGATCGTCGTCAAGCTTATCTTTCTCTGGTGTTTTCTCCGGTTCTGATGGATCGTCGTCGACCACCAACTGCTCCAGGCGCTGCTGTGCATTTGGCGGATCCCACTGCGGGATTCGATCCTGCAAATTATAGTAGTAGATATCGCCCTCGGGGGTCAAACTATAATGCCAGGATAGCGGCAATGGTTCCACGTCAGGGGGCAGCTTGTACTTGGCAGCATCGCCCTCCTTTGGCGGTTCCTCCTCGCTGTCCGGCTCAGAGGCATTGCCGCAACGCGCTGGCGCCGCAACACGCACGTCCTCTTTATTAAACCATTCCTTGGTGTCCAAGTTCTGGTAAAACGGTAGCTGCTTCGGATCGGTGCTTATGTCAGCGCCAAAGTACTCACAGCGCACCTCGTGCTCGCGCTTCTCCGCCTCATCCAGAGCCACCTTAAAGCAGAATTTATATATTATAAACCGATCAGACTCGATGTTTCGATAACATACCTTTTGCTCGAATAGTGAACGTCGCAGCTTCTTGGATATGGTGCGACGTGGGTCATTGGGTCGCCGACGCGGATCCAGATTGGCTGCGCCACTGGAAGTGCCCTGACCGCTGCCACCGGCAGCACCTCCGTGCCCATTGCGATCCGCTGTGGAAATGGAATGGTTGCCCGACATGCGCAATGGCTTCGGCTTCTCGTTGCGGCTGCTGTTGCCGCGCCTGAATCGGTCCTGCTTGTAGCGATCGGTGTTCACCGTCGAGGAGGCGCTGTTGCTGTCCTGCAGGGCGGTGGCCGCGTACGGCGGCTGCTCAGGGCGATCAGCCTCGCGCTCGTGCTCCTTCATCTGCTCACGTTTGGGTATACGAAAGATCTCTGGCAGAGCATTCCACTTCTGCAGCAGCGCCACCATGCGTTGACACACAGCATCCGGCTCCGCCTTCGACTCTGATTCTTGCTCAGTCGGTTTTTTGGCCTGCTCATCTGTCAAGCGTCTGGCGCTCCAAAACTCCACGCTCTGATAGACACGGCTCTCGGTGAGCATTGTCCTGTTCGGTATGGGCAGAGCTTCCAGAGCTCCGATCAGAGCCGGTCGCAGCAGATTGTCGCTGATCCAGGCGTGCAGCAGTCGTAGCCCATGGTAGTCTAGGAAAAGGCGCCGGCAAGGTAGTTCGGCATGCGTGAGCATGTCCAGCAGCTGGAGGCGCGTCTCCAGCAGCTTGGCACGCACCATGCAGCGCGAGAATCTCAGGGTGTCCGCCTGGTTCTTGAGCCCGCTGCGATTGAGCAAGCCCAGCTGCTCCAGTACGTCCGGATCTTCGAGCTTGTCGGGCGTGCGCGGAGATGACTTCTCGCTGCTGTCGCTGCCCGAGGGACGTAGCCAGCGACCGGCCTTATACTCGCTATCCTTTGGCTTTGGTGACTCCTTCTTGCGGACTGGTGCGGCCGGCTCCTTCGATGGCTTGCACGGCTTTGGTTTGATCACTTTGCTTGGCTTGGTTTTCTGTTCCTTCTTGTCTGCTTCCTGCACCTGCTCCAGCACCTGTTCCTGCACCTGCGCCTGTTCCTGCACCTGTGCT
Source organism: Drosophila paranaensis (assembly GCA_035047545.1). Taxonomy (NCBI): domain Eukaryota; kingdom Metazoa; phylum Arthropoda; class Insecta; order Diptera; family Drosophilidae; genus Drosophila; species Drosophila paranaensis. The sequence continues at coordinate 55,106 of JAWNPL010000031.1, forward strand.
TGTGGCTGTGCTTGTGCCTGCTCCTGCTCATCTAGCTCTTCAGTCAAGTCCTTTAGCTTACCGTCGTTCCCCCCATCCAGCTGCTCACCCTCATCCGAGTTCGGCTCGCCGCCAATCCAGCCGCGACAATTGGCCGCCTCGCAGTAGCAGCGCTGAGCGTCGCGCCCATAGCGCTGATATTGATAGTCAAAGGTGATCTCCTCACCTGGCATGATTGTCTTCACGCTGAAGAAGCCAATGCGCAACTCTCCGTTCACCGTCCACTTCTGGGTCTCTGCATTCGGATCGCAGCTGTGGTTGATGTACCGCGATATATTCCCCTTGGAGGTGGCATCGATGATCGCCTCGCCCCGCAGCGCCATGAAGTAGTAGTGGCGATTGCGGTCGTGCGAGTATAAATATTGGCGGCGCTCGAACTCTTCGCTGTCGATGACCTCGCCCACATACTCCATGATGAATTCGCCCGGCGGAATCATCAGCTCTGCCGTAATGCCGCAGCCCTTCTTTTCGGTGCGGAAGACGCGGCAGGGCCAGCACTGGTGCTGCTGGAACCGCTTGTTGGCGCAACGTCGCCCGTACGAGCACAGCGGACCGCACTCGATCATTAGCATGCGATTAATGCACCCGGCGCCGCAGCACACATGACCCACGGCCTCTTCGTCGGCGTTTAGGAAGCAATCGCACTGCATCTCAGCATTCTCCTGGCTCACCTGACGAGCGCAACGGTAATAGTTGTCGCGCAGCAACTGAAAGGAGTTCAGGCCCTCCTTGCGCAGGAACTGCTCGTTGATGCCCTCGATGTGCGCCAACTCGGACAGCTGCTCCTCAATGCTTATGGAGGCGGCTCTCTGCTTGATGTTGGAGTCGCTGCTGCTCCCTTTGTTGCCATTGTTTGCCACGCCACGACTCACGCTGGCCCTGGGCTTCTGCTTAATGCGATGCGAGCGACGCACTGCATTGCCCTTGCCATTGGCATTGGCATTGGTATTGGCATTGGCATTGGCATTGGCAGCAGCCGTGCCAGCTGCCTCCTCTATGGAGCTGGGTAGCGGTGACGTTGAGGGCGTCGTGGCTGGCGTCTCTATGTTTGCAACGCGACGCGCATAATCATCTTGAGTTGGCCCCTGGCTATTGTCGCCATTGAGCACTTTATCGTCATCGCCTACGTACTGGGCTAGCTCTGTGAGGGCATTGGATGTGTCCAGCTCAGCTGTAGGCGTTGGTATGCCGCAACTTGGAGCTTTGCTGGACTCGGACGATTCCGCATCAGTGAGCAGCGCACGCAAGGCATCGCCGACTTTGCATAGTTTGGGCTTTAAGGCGCTTTGCAATGCGCTCGCGTTGGAGTTCATTGAATCCTGAAAGCTCAGGATGCTAGTCTGACGTTTAGCGCCTGAGTTTGCGGCGCCTTTGCTTGGCGCATTCTTCGGCTTTAGCTTGGATGTGGAATCGGGTTCGGTAATAGATGGCAATGCCTTGGGCGGAGGCAGCGAGTTGTTGTTGGTGAGTTGTTTGTTGGTGAGCGCCGTGGGCGAGTCCACGCCACGATCCACGGCAACGGTACTGCGACGAGTATGCTTCTTGCCCAGCTGCTTTTTGCCGGTTGACGAGTTGTTGCTGCTGCTATTGCTGGGGCCCTCCAGCTCCTGCTCCAGCTTGGCTGTTTGTTTCTCTTCCTTAAGTTTCTTTTTGGTTTTCTCCTTTTGGCGCATCTGAGCGCTAGCTTCGTCCATTGCCTTGAAGAGCGCATCGCACTCGACAATGGGTGTTTTGGCAGTTTTCTCCTTCTCCTGATTGGTATTCCCAGCGGAACTGGGACTTGGACTAGACTTTGTCTCGACCTTCTGCATGGCCGTCTCCTGCTTGGTAGCGGCCTCTGCGTCGGACATAATTGGCAGTGATATATGAGATTCCTTTGTAACGGTGGTTGGTTTATCTAATGGACGTTGTTTTTCTGCTTGCTGCTCAGGCAGCCCAATTGGTTTTGCAATTGACTTGTCAGTTGTCGCTTGCTCGTGTTCCAATTGGATGTCAACAGCTGTATCCGATTGGATATCAGCGGTAGGCACTTGTTCTTGATTTTCCAATTTAATATTTGATTTCAGGTATGTGTCCAATTGGGACAGCATCACTGGCGTAGATTTATTATTGTCCTCCTCAATGAGATCTGTGGTTTCAACTGGCTGCGATTCGTTCTGGTTAGATGCTTCAGTCTCAAGGACTACTTTAGAGCTAGCCGCCGCTATTTCGGCAAATGTCTCTTCCAGTGTCATCTTGCAGCCGCTTGCATTGAGCGAGGCGCCACGCAAGCTCGAGCGTTTGCTACGCCGCATGCTTGAGGTTGAGGGCACCTGCTCCTTCTCTATGCTATTTCTTGGTTTAGGTGCCTCAGCACTTAACGCCAACTTTAGCTGTTGCTTCACTTCGTCTTTGGGCAATATCACCTTGCAGCTCATAGCTGGCTTCTGCTGAGCATCAATAATTGTTTCAGGAGTCTTTTCATCTTTATCAGTTGGGCGCTTAATTATTGTATCAGTCTTTATATTTGTTCCTGTATTCGCGGACGTTTCGGTAAGTTTTTGTGACTTTGGTTCGTATAGTTTCTCAGTTGGTGTCGGAGCAGTTAACTCCGATGCACGTGCCTTTATGGGTTCACGGGAGGCAGATGATTCTCGGCTCGTTGGCATTTCCATACGTTTGACCATGACACGAAGCTTGGATTTAAATGTAGTTTTGAGTAGCTCTTCTACGCTGACTTTGCTCGCACCGCTGGCAGTGATTGAATTTGTTTCCGAGTCCGGGCAGCTGACGTTGTGAGCAACTCCAGCTTTGCTTCCGTCTACATCTTGTGACGCCAGCGCTGCCTGCGCAGCCCTACGGGACCGGCCACGTGTGCGGGGTTCTGCATCAGTTTCGTTCTTAGCTACGCTCGACTCCTCGCTGAATTTTTGGTCAAGAGTTGGGTTCGGCTTGGCAAGCGCTGACGAGCCCGTCAGCAATTGAAGATCTGCAGCTGATGCTGCTGCTGTCTCTGCCGTGTCATCATCGAGTGGGTCAGTTGGCGTTTCTGCCTCAAAAATCTCATTGCATGCATCAGTTTTGTCTGGCTTTCGGCTTATATTGAGCACGTCAAGAACATCAAATTTTGCTACTTTCTTGCGTGAGCTGCGTCGGCAATCGTTCGGTGTTGGCGACACTGCATGCATGCTTTCTGCAGCGTTCTGCGCCCCCAACTCTTCGACTGCCGCTGCGCTGCCCGCACTCAGTGCGGTCGGCTGTGGACTGTTCTTCGGACGTCGGCCGAAACGTTTATGCGGCATCGTGGATTTTGCCGGCTTATTTGTAGTTTTACTTGAAGTTGGTTCGTCCATTGATTTTAGTTGGCGCCAAAATCAATGCACAGGCACTTTGATTTCGCCGGCGCACGCATGCAGTGTTAATGCTAGCCTAACATTGTTAAAATTTTCAAATTATAGCAATAATGTTCTTTTCAATTAAGCGGTCTAAGTGAAATCAATATACTTACTTAGAATGTAATTACTAATGGACGTAATTACTAATGGACTCACATCCAGTTCTTAGCTTTTTTCTTTCGCATTTGATCGAACACTTCCACAAATTTACTGCTTAACTTAATAATTTCGCAAATAAAAACCATCTATGTCAAGCGTTGCCACACTTTTTACTATCGATATGGTAATTTAATACATCGATTATAATTCACTTGCTAGCAAAGTGTATGGCCACCAAATTATTCACAATAGCACTGCAGGTTAGCATCGATTCATCGATATATCGATACGAATTAGCAATTATACCCATAGTTTAAGCGCGCATTTTCTTTAAAATACAGTTTTATTTATATTTTTCCAAGAAATATGCCGCCAAAGCGTGCTAGAAAAGCTGCACCCAAACCTGTAAGTTTGATCAAATCTAACCAAAAATAAAATTGAAATGAAAATATGCATGTATTTATCTTGGACAGCCGCCAGCAACAAGCGAGGCGGCCAATGCACTGGATCCCAATAATCCAGTGCTTTACATCGAACATTGCCGCTCTTGACGAGTCTTTCGTCGTCGCGCAGAGGAGCTACATGCTGCTCTGCAAGCTAAAATTCAAGATGCAGACCAGCCATTCCAGCTCCAATTGCAACTAAATGCCCAAGGTGCGCCCAGACGCGGTGCATTCGAACTGTCCTTCGCTCCACAACCCACAACAGTTGCCAGCGAGCAGCTGGCCCTTTGGTCCGGTCTGAAGCGCACACCACGCGCCCAAAAGTTTCCCAATGTTGATGAAATGTATGAGCAAATTATGCAGGCGTATAACGATCATACAGAGAAAAAGAACAAGCGCAAACGCCCAGCATCATCATCATCATCATCACCACCTGCATCCCCCTCATCCAGTTTGCCTAAGCGCGCAAAAGCTGCAAAGGCACCCGAATCCAAATAACGCGATTTTGCATCACGTTTGGCGTCGATAATATTTCAGCAATAGCGCCATATGATCACTGAACGGTAAATCCTTAACGGGAGCTGTTTTCTGAGAAACCTTTGCCTGAACGCTGAAAAGTTTGTGACGTCATCAACTAAGATCACATTAAGTTAATGAAAATATGAATATTGATTGATTTTTATGGAATAAAAGTCTATTAAATATGGAACATTGAAAGAGCTCCCATAAAAATATATATTATGTAGTTTCTTTCCAAATAATGAAATTGTTATAGTTATGTTTCTCAATGCCGGAGCCGTCGGGTGGACAAAAACAATGTAGAGATCTGTTGAAAATTGATTTATAATTAGGAGTTTTATATACATATAAATATCGCATGTTCATATTTTATTCGTACAAATTTGTATTTGTTCAGCCAAGTTTTGATGGTTGTGCTGTATACGCTATATACACTATATAGGTGTACGTACATATGTATGTATGTATGTGTGTATAATAAAATAAAGCATGTATAGTCCAGATCTAAATAACTTCCATAAATTTGTCTAAAAGCCTTCCAAAGGTTTATAAAATTAATTTCTTTTCTTCAATTTTATTAGAACTTTTTCGTCTTCGATTTGATTTTCAAAATGTACACTGTTTTCATATTATTCTTGATTTGTTTATTTTGTATTTCAGCTCTCTTCCTTCGCTTCCTTATGAAATATATACTATTCCTATATATAGAAAAAATTTTGGTTTACGAAACGGCTTTTGTTGCGCTGGACTGGACTGAAACCCTAAAACCCTACCACACTCGGCCTAAGCACACATGAAGCCATGAATTTCAAATTTCAACTTATCGTATTTAATTTAAATAAACCAAATATATAAACAATATATACATATACATATATATATGTATGTAAAAAAAAAAACAAAATTAAGTTGAAAAAAATTGAATAAATGGCGGCATTTGAAAAACCATTTGAAAATCGTGAGCAATTGCGCCGCCTTCTTTCCTCATTCACATTTCTCTTGTTTAAGTAAAGTTGCGTTATATATATATATATATATATATATATATATATATATATATATATATATATATATATATATATATATATATATATATATATATATATATATATATATATATATATATATATATATATATATATATATATTTAGGTTATCAACAATAAATTGGCTATGGGAACGTACAATTAGTTGGGCGAAAGATCTGCCAGTAGAGTAAAAATTTAGCTACGCCTGCTTGGATGTATTTGGGCGGTTTTGGTTTAGTCCTGGTTAGTCTGGTCTGGTGCGGTCCGGTCTGGTCTGGTCTGGTGCGGTCTAGTCAGGTGCTGAACTCGAATAATGAACTAATAAAAACTAGGTCTTAGCACTAACTTTAAATTACAAATATATTGAAAAAATAGTTAAATCACCGTTTAAGAAACGAATGCGGCAAACAGTTAGTTAGATAGACTGATAGGTAGTTTAGGTAGTGGGTGAATGTGGTCCATACGAAAGAATGCCACCTACACGGGCTGGTCCTAGCGTTACAGATACTTGCGATAATTGCGCAGATGCGCATTGCCCTCCTCGGCGCCGACGCCGCTTACGCCAACGGCAGCGGCGGCACTCTCGAATGATGGCGGCTCATTAACCAGGCCCGGACTGGGCGGATCACATGTATTGCTGGGCATGCCACTGGCGCTAGTGGTGCTGTTGCCTAACGGTGTACCCTTGGCACGTCGCCTTCCTCGTGTGCCAGCGCCGCGAGATCTCCGCCCACCGCTCGTGGTCGACGTGCCGCCAATGTCGCCCGACTCGATCGCCTCTAGAGACGCATCCAGCGCCGCATCTGTGGTAGTGACGCGCGTTCGCGTCGCAGCGCTGCGTCGGCGCGCGCTGTTGCTGTTGCTAGTGGTGGCAGTTTCGCTGCTGGCATGAGTCGTTCCTCGCTTGCCCGGCCGGCGTTTGCGTCGCTTCTTGTTACCGTAGCGCGGATCGTAGTCGTATTCATCATCTGCCGGTGATTTCGGATCTTCCAGCGAGTCAACATCGTTCATGTCCATTTCGTCATAGAACCACTCTTTCGGCAAATCATCTTTTGATTGATGCTGTTGCTGCTGCTGCGTTTGCAATTGACTGTCTTTGCTGTCGGATGTGTCACCGCCGGCGGCGCCCAGCGAGCATGACTCCTCCATGCTGAACGCCCCATTGAAGTCGTGTGTTGTGTCATTGTGCAGTGTGCTCAGCACAGTCGGCGTCGTCGAGGCGCCGCCACCCGTCAGCATGTTGAGGCTGAGCGTCGAGCTGCTGCTGTTGGTGCTGGCTATGCTGGCGGTGCCGCCGCTGATGCCAGCGCCGCCAATATTAATGCCACTGGCCACTAGCGCCTCGTGTTCCTTGCGCAGCGCCTGAAACGGGCGCTCGGGGAATCGGCTGTAAGTTTTTGGTGGGGTAGACCTTCGATTTAGGCATGAGAATAACATGGAGTTCAATCAATACTGTACCTGTACATCTTGGACAAGTACTGGCGGCGACTCTTGCGCCAACGTGCCGCAGGATAGGTGTAGATCTGGCCCTGGCGGAAGCCAGGCATTCGCTGCCGCTTGTCCATGAACAGCTGCGAGTGATTCTGCGCAACGCCAGTTTGCGGATCGAGGAACGGCAGCCGCAATCGCCGCTCGATGCAGAGCCGTGTGTTGAAATTGGCGCTGTATTCAATCGTCTCGCGATAGCTCACATCCTTGAAAAAGCTCTCGATCTTGGCCAGATTCGGCATTGATACGATTTGTATGTTGACGGCCGAAGACATGGCTCCACTCTGCTTTGCTTTGCTCCGTTCCGGTCCGGTCCGTGCTCTCGCTTCGCTTCCCCCTGGTGTATTGTTATCTGGTTGTGCGAGCAACGCTTAATCCATTTAAAACCAGCCCCAGCGGCTAGCGCTGAGTTGACGCTGCGCCGCTGCTGCTTGCGTTGACTTTTGTATTTTGTTTCTTATCTCTGTTCGCCTGCTTTTTTTCACACCGCTTTCACTGTTTTCGTCTTTTGCAAATCTTATAGTGCTAGGTTGTGTGTGGCTGCTATTAGCAATGTTTTCTATGCGATACATCGCTACCATTTAACATGCCTGTCTTGTTTTGCATAGTTGCAAGTACACTTATCGATAGCTTTGCCTTTAACGTACATTTCTCAAATGTTAATTGTAAAATTAACTTAAAATTAATAAAATAAGTCAAAGTGTTTTGAAAATTAATAGCTGTATAACATACTTTTTATTATATTTTTAAAAAATTACTGCTCACTGCGCCACCCTGGTATCGATCGGTGTGGCAATATTGGCACGTATTGTTTTTGTTTACTGCTGACGTTGCCACTTTTGACGTTGACAGTTCTTCGTGAGTGCGTGCGCGAATGACTGGTGTGCGTGTGTGTGTATGTGTGAGCGTGCGGGGGTCCGCCGCTTTTCCGTTTTAGTTGATTTTTAAAGCATTTAAATGGAGTTGCACAACAAAATAACACTGCCAGCGATATTATTTGGGCTGCTGCTCCTATGCGGCTCATCCAGCGCCTGGCACTCCGAGGAGCTGGAGATTTTCGATCTGGTCGAAGAGGTCAACAAGAACTTCTACGAATTTATGGGCATCAACCAGACTGCCACGAACAATGAAATAAAGCGCGCTTTTCGCACCCTCTCCATTGTGCTGCACCCCGACAAGAATCCGGCCGAGGATGCCAATATCCAGTTCCGCAACCTCGTCTCCATCTACGAGGTGCTCAAGGATGCATCCAAGCGCGAGAAATACGACAAGGTGCTGCGCGACGGCATGCCCAACTGGAAGTCCGCTCTCTACTACTACCGCCGCATGCGTAAGATTGGCTTGTACGAGGGCGCCTTCATCATATTCCTGGTCATCACCGTGGGCCAGTACCTGTTCGCTTGGGCAGCTTACCTGGAGACAAAGTACACTGCTGAACAGGTATTCGGCACGAAGCTAAAGAAGCTGCAGAAGCGCAACAAGAACATTGATATGGACGTAATTCTCAATGAGATCCCGATGCCTTCACTGCTCAATACGCTGCCGATTCAAATACCTCTCGCCATCTGGCATTTGCCGAGAACCATCAAGAGTGGATTCAGCAAAGCCAACGAGCTTAAGGATCTGGCACTGGAGAAGCGCAGACTGTGAGTAAATTGAGGATGACTCTGGGTGACTGCATTAATAAATATTTGATTATGCTTTCAGGGAACTCGAGGAGGCACGTCGCCTGGAGGAGCAGGAGCGCGAAGCTGAAGAGCAAGTGCGTCTACGTAAAGAGCAGAAGGAAAACTTGCGTAAGCGCAAGCAGAACGCAAAGGCCCCGGAGAAGACCGAGGAGGAGCTGCGTGGCTATTCCCAAATCCAGGCACGTGAACTAACCGAGGAAGATGCCATACGTCCAGCTGCCCAAAAGGTAAAGGCCTCAAGCATCAATCCGCTGTGATCCGTGATCTTATTTTGTGTTTTTCAATCTCGCTTAAAGAGCACTGTCAGTGGCGGCTTTTGGACCGACGAGGATCTAACCGAGCTCATTAGGCTGGTCAAGAAATATCCAGGCGGTGCTGGCAGTCGCTGGAACACCATAGCCGAGTCCATGAACCGCACCGTGCAAGAGGTGACTTTCATGGCGGCCAAGATGAAGGAGAACGGCTATCGCATACCAGGCCAAACGGACAGTGTGGCCGAGCACATAGTCCAGGAGTCGCAGGAGGCAGTGCGCAAGGAGAAGGTCAAGAAGGTGACGCCCACCGTGAATGAGAAGAGCATGCTCATACCAGAGACGAACTGGACCCAGGATCAGCAGCGCGCACTCGAGGCGGCCATCGTCAAATACCGCAAGACTGCCGGCGGCGATCGCTGGGTGAAGATCGCCAATAGTGTGCCGGAGAAGACCAAGGAGGAGTGCCTGGTGCGCTACAAGTACTTGTGCGAGCTGGTCAAGACCCAGAAGAAAGCCGAGGTGGAAGAGGCGGACGCCGAGGAGAAGGAAGGCGTCAGGGAAACAGCAGAGGAGACACCAGCTGACTCTGCCGCTGCTGAGCCTGAGCCTCCTGCTGCTGCAGCACAGCCAGCCAAAAAGCTGAGCAAACGCGAGCAGCGGCGCCGCAAGCGCGACATGTCCAGTGACGAGGACTCTGATGATGCATATCAGTACGAGATCAGTTAGTTCAGTCAGCTCGCATCATCCCCAGCCCATGCCCCAGAGACACTTCGTCCTCAATCAATCCAATCCATATCGCAGCCAAACACCAAATTGGCTCAACTTTAGCCAGAGCGAGAAAGGTCGCAGAGATGAACTGGGTATAGGAATATATATATCTATATAAGCCAAGGTATTATCCAGCTGTAAACCCCATTCGAACTAAGCGAAATTGTTATGTTTAATGACTTTTAATTTGATATCTCCTCTTTTCATCGGAACTCTAACAATTAAGCACTAGTTTTCTCTCACTCTAAACGATCGCCAAATTATCATTTTTCTCTCTCTCTCTCTCTCTATCACTCTTTATCTTTCTCTTTTAGCTTTCCACTTGTGTCGTGTGTAGGGCTTTAGGATTAATCAATTTACATTTTTGTGGCTCAAAATTGAATGTTTCAGCAAACTGAATTTAGACTCAAGACGAGGTGCGCGGACCGCTTGTTTTCTGTTTTGTACATAAATGTATTTTATAACTATAATATACTTAAAAATTTCTTTGCTAAGTAAATAGTTGAAACAAACGAGAAAAAAAAGAAGAAGAAAAGTGGAGACTGAATGATGCCAGTCAAGCCCCATTCATTTCAGCAGCTGTGCCTAGAGATTGTTGACTCCTCCACAGGCTCAGTCTGTACTACGCCTCGCCTGGCTTCTCCGATTCGTTGGATCCGCTGGCCAACACAGACTCCTTGCTGATCTCTAGGAACGATGTTTGCGACATTTCCGTGTCGTCCTCTTCCTCCTCGATCTCCATCTCGAATATCGTCATCTTTCGCCGGCGATCGGAGAGCACCGTGGCCACCTTGCGACTGCCGGAGACGGCCAGCATTTCGCAGACTCCGTCCAGCGCTTTGAAGGCGGCCGCGTCGGGTATGTCGTGTACACTGTGCGTCACCGTCGCATCAGGAAGCTTCATGAGTGGCGCCAACTGGTGCTGGGTGCAGTGGTTCCTTGCCGCGCTCAACGAGAACTGCAAAAAGTAGCTGCGTGGCCGTGAGCCCGACGCGGCTGCCGCCGTTTGCGCTAGCATCGAGACTGACGATTCGTTGTAGAACTGCAGATCGACGAACCGCAGATTGTAGTAGTCCTCCTGCAGCTGCGACGTGAACGGGCCGGGCTGCAGTTGCACGCGAATGCAGCGCAGCAGACAGTCCTCGCCCCGACTGAACTCCAGAATCATCGCCTCTTGCAAGCCGATTGTCAGCGCCAGCATATCGCATCTGGTTGCCTCGTGCACGTAGTAGCTGCAGTTCACGAAATCGTAGTGCGACTGCTGGTCCGGCTCAGCCATAGATTCGGCGCGCATTTGCTGCAGGTCGCCACATATCACAGTCGTGCTGAGCTTGAAGCTGGCACTGATGCTCTCCGTGGGCTTGTGGAACACTGCGTCAATGGCATTGAACATCTTGTCGCGCTGCTGGATCAGCGACAGCTTCTTATCGTGCGGCACAAGCAGGTCGCACTGTGCTAGGCACTCGTTCTCGGCCAGCAGACGTGGCCAAATCTCCGCTGGAGTAACAGTAGGCAGCTGGGTCAAATAGGTATTCTCCAGATACTGTCCCACGCGCTCCAAATTGAATTTACTGCGCGTGGGCAGCGTCGGACTGGCATCGCCCGGCAGCTCTTCCTCTCCTCCTGCTGCGCCTGCTCCTCCTGCTGTTGTGCCTACTCCTTCAGTTGCGGCTGCTCCTCCTCCTGCTGTTTCAGACGTAGTCGCTGATTTGTCGACGCTGATGTCGACGCCTTCATCTGGTTCCGGTATCTCCGGTTCCATGGAGCAAAAGAATTCGGCCAGCGCAACATTCTCCTTGCCGGTGAAGACCATGTCTTCGGGTATCTCCTGGTGGGACAAACGCAGTATGGTGAATATGATCCAGGAATGGAACAGCTTCATGTCGTACACCAAGCTGTCAATCGTGCGCTGCAGCTCGTGCACCTTGAACAGGAAGGAGCCGCAGGCACGCATCGCCTCGCTGGCCACATCCGGCGAGATGAGTGCCTAAAGGTAAATCATTCTAATGATTGAATTCAATTTGCTAACCACGTAAGGCGAACCTCGAAGAAGTGCGTCATGCGTCCAAAGCCCGCGATTGTGTTGAGAAAGTAAAACATGTTAATGGCGGCACCGTTCAGCTGCTTAAAGACCAGGCCTTGCAGATTGTTCAGGGAGAGATCCACTGAGTTGGCTATTTTCTTGAAGCCCTTCTCTGTCAGCGTTCTGTTGTGGTCGTGAAAAGAGAGGGGAATACGGCAGAGCCCATGAGCACTGTATACAGAGTTTAGGGACTTAACTCACTCGAACAAAAACTCCTCGACCTCCAGGGTGGCGTATCCGAATACAAGCAGCTCCAAAAAATGCGCCGATATCATGCCGTAGGCCTGCGAATTGGCGTACTTGGTCAGCTTGTTGTCCATTTCCAGTTGAACCGTTTCCCACGCCTCCGTCAGGCACTGCTGTGTGTCGTTGATGTAGCTGCGGCAACGATCAAGAAATTAGCAATCATGACTCCCATTGGGACAAACTTACTTTTTGGTCTCTAGGATGTGGGCGCAGTGGGAAGCCAGCTCCAGCATGGGCGATATGCTGTCCTGCAGCACCTGATTGTGAAAGTGCAGCAGCTTCAGCTGTTGGCCGTCGCGTAGCAGTGCATAGATGGCGTTGAAGTCCCCATTCAGCCGCACGTCGTACACATCGAACTGATCCGGATGGAGTACATGTTGCGTGAGATCTATGCTGCCCGCTTGCAGAGCGCCAAGGAGCAGTAAATGCACTTTGCCGCTGCGCATGATAACGACCAAGAAACAGGGCGAACCCTTGGGGAATGACTTCTGATCGAGCGTTTTCAGGCAGGGATCGATGTTGGTCAGGGGCGGCAGTTTGGGCAAATACCGTTTGTGCTTGTCCTTGGCGTTGCACGTGTAGCTGTCGAGGCCTTCCCTGCAGTTGATCGCCTTGCTGAAGTAGACCTTCTTGATGTCATCGTCGTAGATGAGACCCGATATGATTGTCTCGCTTTCGGCATCGAGCAGCGCCACCTTTCCATTGCTGTAGCCGACAGCCAGCAGAGTCTCATCCATTTGCCAGCTGAGGGAACGCACGCGCACATCCTCTCCGGGTGTGGGAAACGTGACGATTTTCTGCCAGTTCAGGCGCTGTATAATTACCTCGCCTGCGAAAGTAATTCCACAAATAGAGATCAATCAAAATGCTTTGGACAAAGCGAAAAGTGCGCGGCGACAAACCTTTCTCTGTGCCGTAGGCAATGAGATCCATTTTGTTGTTCCACTCCATGCGCTCCACGATGCAACTCATGTTGCGCGCGCCAAGCAGCTTCATCGAGCTTGATTGAGCCATTATTTAGTGTTTTTGGAATTAAGTTAACAACATTTGCATTTGTAGTTTCTTTATTTTAGTTTAGTTTACCGGCTTGTTAGCGTTACTTATCGAATAAATCGATAGGTTTCGCAGTTGGCGTTGCCAGATCTTATTTTTATATGTTATAAAAAAAAAGGATTTCAAAGTCTACTGTCAACTAGACTAAAGATACAGAAACATTTATGTATTTATGTTACATATTTGTATGTATTATGCTTATTTTATTTCAGAAAGACGCTCAACATTTTTTGTTTGTTTGTGTTGATGCATAAAAGAACACGTCTGTATATATCTATATATATATATGTGTGTGTGTGTGATTATGTCTATGTTATTTGTATGTGAAAATGGAGGAGCGAGCATGTTTGTGTGTATGTGTGTATCCATGTTGGCTTAACATGGAGTTGTTTTCGCTGGCTTAACAAGTTCTGGTGAAGCAACTATAGATCGTCGTCGTTCCCCATATCGGTGCCTGCGTCAGGTTTGATATTCTCATCGTTGATGCTGCCGGCGGGGCTTGCGTCTACGGCGCTGCCAGGCGTGCCAACGCTTCCTCCCATATGTGTGCTGCCACATCCGCTACCCGAGCCGTTACCATTCCCGTTTCCAGTGTGCCAGGTCAGACGCTCTTCGTAGAATTGTATCACGACTTGAGGGCACTTGATGTTCGCCAATTTGGCGGGCACTAAATCGGCGTGGTCGCTTCCCTTCCATTTCATCAGAAACATCAGATAACCTGAAGAGTCGGTTGCACCAAGAATTTTCGAAGGCTCCAAGCCACGATCGAAGCCAATCAGCTTCTTCTGTTCGTCGGTTTCTTCCTCCATGAATGATTTTCGCTTACTTCGTATTGACTCTGGCGTTGAAGATGTGGAAAGTCGTTTTTTAGTCTCTTTTTTGTTATTTTTTAACGATTCCTCGAACGTTGCTATTAGATCGGGACAATCTAGATTTTCGACCGGCTCCCAAGTATTTTCACTGCGAGGATAACCTTTCCACTTTAAGTAATATTCTGTGCGACCATTAACCATACGTTTGTCCTCTACACGCTCGACTGAAAATTCGGCCATTGCAATTTGCGTTTGTGTTTTTTGCGAATTTTATTTATTTACTGTAAATTAAAAAATTTGTGTTTGAAAAAAGTGACCAGTTCCCGAATGGTTTGGTGTTTTAGGTGACCAAACTACGTAAATTTATAAAACTTCGATCGGCGAATTCAATTTACCAGGGCTACATACAACAATCGATAAAAAACACTTAACAGCTGATTGCAGACAACGTGCGCGACGACCGAAGGCGAAATAAAAGAACTTAAATTAAAATTCGCGTCGCTAGCTCCAACGCTGGTACAGAATAAAATAAGTCAATATGGGTGAGTTTATTGCGGAAATGCAGGAGCGGCTCTTGCCGGAGTACGAGCAAATGAAGCACTTTCAAATATTTCAACCGGAACAAATCAGGTAAGATTTAACGATAATAAACAATACTACAATACTAAAATACGTTAACTGTTATTCAGAGAATGTATACGTAAGCGGGAGCGCCTACTGCTGAATTTATCCAAAAGCAAGAAAAGTATGTCCGACTATTTGGAGTTCATTGTCTACGAGAAGACAATGTACCAAACAATTACCGAAAAGGAGAAACTCGCCGGCATAAAGCTAACGGGACTCAAGGCCTCCACCTGCACGCGCATCATGCGAATGTACAGGGAAATGTTGGCCAAGTTTGGGCACGAGCAGCGTCTGTGGGAGAACTGCATTAAGTTCAGCAAGAAGTCGGCGCCACAGGAGGTGGCTGGCATATACGAGAAGATGCTTTCGGTGAGCTGTCTTTATCGAAAATCAAAATATATAATAATAAATCCATCTCCCTTTAGTATCATGGTGGTGATCCGCAAATTTGGATTAATGCTGCTCTATGGCTTTATGAGTATAATCGTAGCAACATGCCGCGCGTGCAGGATATTCTATTGCGTGGCCTGCAGCGCCATCCCGCCTCCGAGGCGCTCAACAATTGCTTCTTCAATATACAGCTGAAGGAGGCCGCGATGGCGGACGATATTCGTGATTTGGACGAGGGCACTGTCTCGGAACAGGACATACAATTGGAGCGTGTCGTGGCCGTCTATCGGAATAGCCTGGCCAACATCACAAACCTAGACTACTTCCTCAAGCTGCTCGAGAGCTGTGAGGATCATGCCGAGCTCACAGCGAAGCTCCAGCACCGCATTATTGAGGATATACAGGCGAAGTTCTCGCGCGAGCCCGCGCTATGGGATGCACTAGCTAAGCGTGAGCTGCGTGGCTGGCACTTGGGTGATCTGATAAAGATGGCCGAAGACGAGACTGAGCCGAGTGACAAGAAGTCGCGGTCGGAAACGCCAGAGAAAGTCTTTCAGACACGCTCCAAGAAGCGTTGCATCGAACTCTGCGTGGCGGTCTACAAAACGGCTGTGCAGCAGCTAGAGACGCAGGAGATCTGGAACTTGTATCTGGATGCTTTGATGGCCCTTAGCCGGAACCATAAGTCGGAGCGTGCATTCATCCAGAAATGCTTGGCGGCTGCACTGCAGGAGGGCCATCGTTCCAAGCTGATGCACTCCCGGCATTACGCCACGCTCAGCATGATACTGGGCAGCAACGAGAACGGCGGAGAGGCCTGCGTGCGCATCCTGACCGAGGCACTGCAGCACGACGACTCGCTGCGCATGCATGAGCTGCTGCTGGGCGCCCATATTCGCAACGACGACGAGCCGAGCGTTCAGAAGTTGTTTGGCCAAATACGCCGCAATTTGGGTGCGGCCGGACTACCACTCTGGCACATGGTGATCGCCTATTACAGGTCGCGCAACGACAGCCAGGCCAAGCGGCAGCTGAATGACATTTTCACACAGGCCTGCAAGGAAACCTTTCCAGAATTCGCCGAGCTGCGCTGCAACTACTTGCGCTACCTCTGGCACGAGCACTCGCCGGCCAAAGCCCGGGATGAATACGCTAAGTTGGCGCAGCAGCCGCCGATGTCCCTGCAGCTGCATCGCGAGATGATCAGCCTGATCGAGAGCACAAAACTGACAGTGAGTCCACTAAGTGTGATTCCATATTCAAATGTGCTTCACTTAAATTTCTTTTTATTACGCCCAGGATCTATCCACAATTAAGGCGTGGCGCATGTGCTTCGAATTCATGACCACATACTTTGGCAAGCGCGAGCCGAGCGTGTGGATCGACTACATAGCCTTCGAGCGGGACCATGGCGAGGCCAAAAGCATTGCCCTGCTCAGCCGGCGTGCGCTCTCCACGCTGGAGCCGCAGTACGTGTCCATCTTCGAGGCGGAGCGTGCCATGGCGCACGTCGGCATGGCCATAACCAGATAATTAAGTTAGCTCTAAGTCTTGATATATTGCTATATTAGTTTTTGGCTATATGAATTAGCAGCAGAAACATAAGTCTCTGAAAAACTTTAGTTTTTTCTTTTATTCCCTAAGAGGAATAAAAATAAAATAATATTATAATAACTGAATATGAATAATAAATATATGTATATATTTATTTAATAATATAATCTATATTTCATATAGAACTTGTACAACTAGAGAGGGAGTAAGCAATAGTGAGTATAAGACAGAGTGTAAGCGAGTGAATATGTATGAGACAGAGAGAGAGAGAGAGAGAGAGAGAGAGAGAGAGAGAGAGAGAGATAGTGAGTGAATATATGTATATGAGTGAGACAAATATATAGTCTTTCCCTTTCTAAGGGATGTAGAGCGAGAGAGGAATAGACACAGTTTGAACGAGAAAGGCATTAAGAGAGAGGGGCAAAGAGACACAGTTTGGGCGAACGAAATAGAGATAGAGCGAGAGAGAACAAGATTAACAGGAGGAGCAAGAGAGACAGACATAGGCGGAGAGACATAGTTTGAGAGAGTGAGTCATGGAAAGGGACGGGCAGAAGGACATAGTTTAAGAGAAAAAGGGAGAGACAGATAACGGCAGAGTCATAGCTTGAGAGAAAGAGATGGATATAGAGAGATTGAAACATTAAGGGAAAGATAGGTACAGGGTGACTACGGCAAACTGGATGTGAATTTGTTCAACTGTTGAAATAGAATAGAAATAGCTAATAGTTCTTTGAGGATTTTATTATTTATTTTTTTTTTTACATATATAAGAGATTCATTTTTTGTAAAATATTTTATGTTTATATACATAACATACAGATAAATATACATACATATTTAACCGATAAGGATTTTTATTATTATTAAACTTTCGAATAACTTTTTACAATATATCTTTCATTAATATCTATCTAGGTTGCTCGTCGGACTCTAAGAGTTCAGTCTGACTTGAAGATCTTTCACTTCAAAAATATAGGAACTGTCTTAAGGCCAAATACCCCTATCAATCCTCTTCAGTTTCCCACATCTATCAAAAGCCAAGCGAAAATTCGCTCACCATAAATATTATTGCTATAGTTTGTCAGTTACTCAGAAAATGATCTAATTCATCAAAGTCTCGCACAATATTTCTGAATATGTATAGAAATAAATTTAAGTATATACACAGATGTTATATACATACATATATAGCAAAAATAATCTAAAAAAATCTGAAATTTGTTGCTTTCTTTATTTGTATTGAAATTATTTACTTTTATAACACGTATAAAAAGTCGCCTTACTTAACCGTATATAAAGGTATAATATATTTACCTATACACATACATACATATATATGTTAATATTTCGTATTTGGCAATTGGCGCTGATAAGAATTGGAGTAACTCTCTGTATGTGTAAATATGTAGACACACAAACAGACACACACACTCCCAGTTGCTGCTGCCGACGTCAAAGTCGCTGTCGCAGTCGCCGCCGCCGTCGCTGCTGATTTCGATATGCTTCTGCTTCTGCCTGGATTGGCTTAGCTTTGATGTGCGCGCTGGCGTACCTTCAGTTTAGTCATTTTTCGCACAGCGCTTGGACAAGACGTGCACACGGTTAACTGCGAGAAGTGAATAAAAAAACCAAAAGAAGAAGCTAAACAAACACCATGGAGTTTAACAATCGTTTGCTATTGAAGATCATTGAGCTGGTGAGTAACAGTTGTTGACAATTGTATTAAACATGCATATATGTATGCATGTGTGTGTGTATACACTATTTACTCTGTGTGGGCTGTGTGTTCTATATACATACATACAACTTATCTGTGCTGTGAGTCCTGTTAAAACTGTTTTCGTTTCTGTGTCGCAGCTCCTGTTTGTGCTACTTGTCTCTTTCACCCCTTTTGCTCTCGCCGGCTGCTGCTCTCGTTCTTCGTCTTCTACTTGTTGTTATTGTTGTCGTTTCTACCCTTGCAGCCAGTCGCCTTGAAGCAACCGGTTTGCATTGCTCAGACTCGTTTTCATTATTTTGCTCATGACTTCATTTGAAGTTGCGTTTTTGGCAGTTTTTGTTTTGTTCTGCTTTTGTTGTTGTGCGTGCTTCCTTTTTTGTAACTGCGTAGTTCTCTAATGCGTAGTCTTTTGTGTGATCAACGGCCCAAGCCCATGCCCAGGCCGGCTTGGCATGATGTCATTAATCTGTTTGAGATCGTCTGACCAATTGTATTAGAACAAGCAGAAGCAGTATCAGAAGAAGAAGAAGAATTTTAGCAATAATGAATGGCCGCCGCGCTCCATGCACATGTGTGTGGCCAGAGAATAGTAACAACAAAAGCAATCAACTCGCTTTGACTTCCGCCGATGATGATGATGATGATGCTCTCTGCTATCCATGATGTCACCGTTGCGCAGATTACTTGTATTTATTCCCATATTTTATTTATTTTCGTTTGTGCTTCTGTTGCTGTTTCTCTCTCTCTCTCTGTCTCTCTCTCTTTGCTTGTTTCCCAAACTCGACATCTCTTGATTCGCGACTGTCGAAAAGTGTTTTTTTTTTGTGTCCCCCCATCTGTCGGCATAAACAAAAATCGTTGTTTATTATAACAAATTTGGCAGATATTGAATGAAGATCGGATTAAAAAACAGACACACATGTGTTGGTGTTAGTGTCAGTGTTGGTGTTAGCGCTGTTTACGGGTATTACGCACTCCGGCATTCCTCTTCGATTCGAGCTGACAAAAATGGGAAATTGGCTTTGCATATTGAAATTTGTTTAAACAATGAAGTTTATCAGCTGACCTCGTTTACTACATGTGTTTACTGTGCAAATTGCAATTGTATATAGCAGAGATACTTGCCTGAGGCAGCGATAGCGTCGGTGCAACATGACGCATGCAGCCGAGTTCATGGATCTAGCGTCTTATCGCCTTGGAATGACGGGGGTAGCTGGGATGATTTTAGCATTAAATTCTTATACTCGTTCACACTAGCTGAGCAGAGTACATGGGATCACTGCAATAATCCATTTATTCATTCAGCGAGAGAGAGAGAAAGAAAGAGAGAGATAGAGAGAGAGAGAGAGAGAGAGAGAGAGAGAGAGAGATTTGAAAATTTTGGAATGTATAAAATAGTTAGTCTTTTGTAAGTTTCTACAAGTCCTTGAACTCATATATATTTTGCTTAGTTATTTTTGATTTTAATGGTAAATAATAGACAAAACAATATATATAGTACATTATATATGTATGTATACTGAAAAATAGGCATAAATTATATTTTCATTCAGATTACCAAAAAATGCTTCACATAAGTCTCATGCAGCGAACGAATTGTTAGCTTTCGAGCTAGGATATATTAATTTGCTGACGCTCTCTATACATAGTTTGACCCATAAATATTGGGATTCGGGTAATATGCAAATATTCATAATATAATTCTGTATACAATATTTTAGTGAGCATTGTGCAGTCGGTAACAGTCGACATAGCATAGCTTTGACTGGTTTATTTTAGGTCTGTGGATCAGCGTTAAACATAGAACACTTGCCTTAGCTTTAGATGATTGCTAAGTGAACAATATGTCACTTAATTTAGCAACCGTTTTGATCTTGACTTACACTTAAGCTGCAAGTAACTAAGTAGGATATATATAGATATGTTTATATAATATTGAACAGATGCGTGTATCTTAATTGAAAGATATATTAATACGTATTGTATTTTATATGAAGAATTATATATTTAAGGATTTCCCCTGAACTGCCATAGACTAAAGATATTACTATTCCTATCTATCCATAAACTTTCCCTTTTTATCTAGTTATTTCTCTACAGATAGATGACAGACAGGAATAGTATCTGAGCTCTTCAGTGAATATCCTCCCGTTAAAGCCTTTCCAGTATTCTCCCTCTTCTTCTTGGCCAAGTTAGACGTAAACAAATTGTAGATTCGTCATCAATCCGAATCCGATCAATAGATGAATGCTTTAAAGCTCGCAACTGGTTCTAGTCAAATACCTAGATCAATACTCGCACACACACACACACACACTCACACACTTTGGTGGCCTTGTGATTGCGTGTGGGGACCACACCTCGGCCAGGTATATGGCTCGGGTTTTGTGGGAATTTTCATAGCTCTCGAGCTTGGGCTGGCTAATTAAGTGAAGTGAAATGAATTGAAATCGAACCAAGACGCGCCTCAAGTCGCATTGGCACGTATATAGCGTATCGGTCGATCACGAACGATGACGATGATGACGATGATGATGATGATATCATAATTATAGCAAGTGCGAACGCTAGCACAGATTCACATTACGCATACGCCATGTGCGCCGTCAGCGTTGGGGGCAGCCGACAAAGGTCGAAGCTGCGGGCGCGCTGCATTGAATAAACAATAACAAAAGTAATGTGTGCGAGTGTGGCATAGCTAATTTTTAATATTTTGTTGCTCTTGTTGTTGTTGTTGTTATTGGGTCATTTAATGAGCTAAGCGGGAGAAATAACTGGCAGCAGTAGCTCTCAGCCCTCAGCTGAGTCATTTTCATTCAATAATATTTGCAACATTCGCAACATTCTTTGGCAAATAATATTTGTTATTGGCCTTTTGGCAACGCCCGTCACGAGCCCTGCAGATAAGGCGGCGGCATTTAGTGTTTGCATTAGTTACAGTCAGACGAGAGAGAGAGAGAGAGAGAGAGAGAGAGAGAGAGTAAGTGAGTTATATTGCCAATATCTCTTCAAGTTTTGCCTCAACAGCAGCAACAATTCTTGCAACACTCTCGCAAATCTGTTTACGAGCTAATAAATGTTTTAACTGCGAATCTCTGCGCGCTATTTGTAGCGCATTTATTATGGTTCGCGTCGTTAATTTATTTGCGCTGCTTCTGTCTGCCGCTCCTCCTCCTCCTTCCACCTTTTTTAGTCGTTGCTTTTGGGGCATGGCCCATTGTGGCCGGAGCTCGGAGCATTGGCCATTGTCAATGGCGTGTCGGCGTCATATAATTAATTGCTAAATGCCTTCCCCGCCCACTCCCACCTCCCCTTATGCCTCCTCTACCCGGTTACAAATCGTCTCTGATATATGGGCATGGCCCGACTCGACTCGACTCGATCAGCTTTGAATACATTGTTTTATGTTTACCTGGCCCGTCGCATAGGCTTAAGTTTCGGACAGCCTATGGACACGGCTCATAGCAAGTGAATATTCCACAGCTAACGATTCGCAACACTTTGGAAATTACTAATGAATTTGTATACCCATTACACAAGAGCATTCCAAATGGGGTCTGCTATATGGCAACTATTGGAAGATCTGAGTTTTCTACTATTTATGTACCCTGTACAGCCACAGTCAATATGAAGCATATTTGTTTGAAGACTTTCAAGAGGAGTTTATTCTAATATTATAATAAAGTCTATTATTCAAAGATTAACATGTTGAGAGAAAGGAAACCTTTGCATATCCTGTACCAAGAGCGTTCAAAAGGGGATATTCTATGAAGACTACGGGAGAAATCTGAGTTTTTTTCAAATATTTAAAAAAGTAAATTATTTCAAGCCTAAAATGAATATTTGATTTAAAACATTTCGCTGAGAGTCTTTAAGTACCCAAAACATTGAAATCAAAAATATTAAAAAAAAGTGTATAATTCAAGTATTAAAATACTTTTTTAATTTTTCAATATTTTTACAATATACAATTTTCTATTTTTATATTTAAATATTTTTACAATATAAAATTTTTTTATTTTTATTTTTAAATATTTTTCTAAATTTCATAATTATTCAAATATTTCAAAATTTAAAAATATTTAAAGATTTAAATAATCAAGTATTTTTCAAACAATCAAATATATATATTTTTTTAATATTCAAATATTTCGAATATCATTTATTTTTTTTATATTTTCAAATTAAAGTTTTACGCAACTCAAAAAACATTCTCGACTCGTAATACCAAACTCTCTAAGCAAAACAAAAATCTTTCTTGACTTGGCTCTCACGCAGCCAAATTGAGATTTTGGAAAATCTTTCGGTTTTCAGTGTGCCATGTGTGAATTTCAAGGTGTGCGTCTTATAAAGCTCCGCAAATGGAATAACATAAAGAAGCATGTTTCTTTCGTCTTCAATTCAATGCATTTCTCATGGCCTCGAGATATATTTTTTGATTATAAACAAAATTTGACAACAATATTAAAAAATAGTTAAAGCTTTTATGCTGAGTCCGTGATAAAACTTTGTGTATATAGTCGAGGCATGTTGGGCATATTGAAATTGTCAGTTGGTATAGGCTGGGGATATGGGCTGTAGACTTGACTATTGGTAAATACCCACTCATATAGTGAAATGGGCATATTGGCTTGGGGGAAATTTTTTTGAAGTACTTCAGATATTGCGCTGCTTAAGCTAGGTTGTGGGAGTTTTCGAATATATTCTATACCGATCTGAGTAAGATTACTTAGAATACGTCTACTTGGGGCATGTCAAACTAACAAATGAAGCTAGAGCTTTGCAGCTTTGTTGCTTTGTTGTGGCCCATCTGTGGATGGAGTCGCATTAAATTCTTTGCGCTGGGTTCCATGTGCTGCGCGCTTAGTGAAATTAAACAGAAATATCTATGGCAAATACAAACAAATGGGCGCCAGTTAGTAATTATTTGGCATCCAAATTTTATTTGTTGTTTCCTAATTTTTCTCTTTTTTTTGTTTTTTTTTTTTTTTGTTTTATCATCCAAATTTATTTGCTACTAATGGGCGCGACGTAAACAATAATAAAACACATGCCCAGGCATTCAAATATAAGCTATATGTACCTACCTCCCTCTCCCTCTCACTATCTCTCGATATATATATACATATATATATATATATATATATATATATATATATATATATATATATATATATATATATATATATATATATATATATATATATATATATATATAAATGTATTATAT
Organism: Drosophila paranaensis; assembly: GCA_035047545.1. Taxonomy (NCBI): domain Eukaryota; kingdom Metazoa; phylum Arthropoda; class Insecta; order Diptera; family Drosophilidae; genus Drosophila; species Drosophila paranaensis. The sequence continues at coordinate 78,521 of JAWNPL010000031.1, forward strand.
ATACCGATATGGCTGAGAGCCTGTATCATGCATTATCTCTAATTTAATAAACATGCTACCTTAATGACTTCGTCGTTGCTGTTGGAGGCAGCTCATATTACAAATCAAACAATTAGTATATGTGTGTGTGTGGGTGTGTATGTGTGTGTGGTAGCCTTGACAGGATGTGTAAGCATGTCTCATCCTTTTAGCTGGCAATTAACGGCGTCTAACAGCGTTTCTAATTGATTGATTGATTGCCCCAGTTAAGCAGGAAGCGTTTCCCATGTCATCCACACACACACACACACAAACACATACACGCAAGTTATCTATATATATATATATATATATATATATATAGAGAGAGAGAGAGAGAGCTCGCTTAATAGATCCATTTGTTGACAATGGCCCATCAATATTACGGCCATTTGTCATATCAATATCTAAATAATTTGCACATTTGATAAGCAAATTGGCTTCAGTTCGCTGGGAATTCTGTATGGCATTAAGTCCCTCGACTTATAGCTATTATAGCATTATGATATAGCAGACAATGCGACTTATATGGCTGTCATTTGAATGGGGAGTCTTTGCACTCTAAGTGTGGGGCACTCAAAGCGAAGGAAGTGTATCAACTGTATATATAGAAGGTTTAACAATAGATAGATGAAAGACAAATGAAAGATATATATATAAAAGATAGGTGGATAGATAGACGGATAAATAGATAGATAGAAATAGATATAGATATAGATATAGATCGATATACAGCTGTAGAGATGTAGAGATATTGAGATATACAGATGTGGAGATAGATATAGGTATAGGGGGATGGGTAGATAGATATTGATACAGAAATATAGAATATAGAAATGGATATATGGATATGCAGACATAGATAGCTACATGGATAGAGAGGAAAGACTTTACTCAATCTTTTTTAGTACTCCTCCTTTGTAGTTTCCTCCTTTTATATGTATCCAAGTTCTTCTATCAAAAATGCGCAAAATGTTTGTGAATGCACCTTTCTACAGTTGATGCTGTCCTTACCTATGTTCTTCAGTTGACTCTGTCCTTCAGTTGATTCTCTTTTCCTGTGTCGCGTGTCTGTCCCGTTGTTCCGTTGTCCACTCTGATCCAAAGTTTCAAGCGCTAACCGCAGATCTTCACGGCGAGCATTATCATTTTGATCGAGAGCGTGACGGATCACAGCTATAGCAGCCAGGCGATGCTCGTCTGTGGAACGCTGACCGGCTACCTGATCATATGCAGTGCCCTGAGCATAGGTAATATAGCCATTCATGACGCTGATCCTCGGCAGTTGACCGACCGCCCGCCCGCCTGACTGCACCTTCACATTGCAATTGCAGGCCACTTGCTGGGCGCCAAGCTGGACAAGCGCATCGATATACTCTTCACGGTCTCCGGCTGCGTGCTGTTCGTGTCGACGGGCGCCATCATCTTCGACCGCTGGATGCACCGCTACGAGCTCGCCAGAGATAAGAACACCATCCTGGCCTCCGGAGTGCTGTCCTTTGCCACCGCCGCCTTCTTCATCGCTGACACATTCGTCATCTTTCATGCCCAATAAATGCCCGACAAATGCCACCAGCTTAAGCTATTTCGTCATTCACTTGTTCTCTTCATGCAAATCTAGATGAATCACTGGGCTCCGACGTGTGCGCCATATTGAGTCTAGTCATTGAAATACAACTGAGGCCTTTTCTAATTAAAATTCTAGTAGCCCTAAGCATTGGCAATTGGCTTTTGTTGCGGCTATAGGCCTGCTGTGGAACTACCAGTGCTGTAGACGGGAGTGCCCGACTAGGATATACCCTGCTTTACACATAGACATTGCAAACCAGATAATACATAGACATATACTTATATATTAGTATACTAGAAACACTCTATATATAGAGTGTTTCTACTATAGTAGTATAGAGTATATATAGAGTGTTTCTACACTACTATAGTAGAAACACTACACTACTATAGTAGAAACATTCTATATATACTCTACAAATACTCTGCATATAGTCTGCAGAATATAGAGGACAGGCGAGGTCTGTTCAAAAAGTATCGTAACATACCTCGTCTATCGTTGTAGTACAGCGAATAAGTATATATAGAGTAGATATATGGAGTATATATAGTATTGTATTGTGTATGTATGTGAGAGTAGATGCAGATGTAGGAATATTTCTACAATATTGGTAAATAAAGTAACTGAACTGAAGTATAGTCTTAATATACAATATATATCGCTATCATGGGCATCATCTTGAGAAATCCAAGTGCTCTCTGGCAGGGTATACAAAAAGTTTACCTCTTTAGCACCTGCTTGCCATCTGGCCAAAATTGAATAGAATTAACTGACTTGTTTTGCCTTCATTAATTGCATATATTTCATGTATTTGCAGGGTATTGCCATTGCCTGCGTTGTGCTCTACGAGGTTGTGGGAGACCTGACCAAGCGTCCATTGATTGTGTGCGGCACCATTGTGGGCTACACAATCATCTGCGCCATCCTGCTGATCGGTGAGTACCTAAAAAGAATTTGTCCTATCCAGATCTTAACTCTCTCTCTCTCCCATAGGACACGTAATTGGTTCGGTTGTGGAGAAACGTCTGAATGCGCTGCTATCGCTGCTCGGCTGCATTCTGTTCGTGGCCTCAGGTGCCCTGGTCATCGACGAGTGGCATGATACCTACGATTTCCTGAAGGATCGCAAGCGCAACGCCATCGCAGCTGGATCGCTGATGATCATCAACGGCGCCGTCTTTCTACTGGACACGCTCTCCATCTGCAGAACGTAAGCCCCAACCTAGAGAAGGGCTATCCAAACAAACAGAGAGCTACGCCTCTCGCTCCACATAAATATATCTCCCCCGTTTTTTTTTGTGAATCGAAATTCTCATGGCTTCGGTGTGGGTCATCAAATGCGAATAATGAATCTTGTGTAAACTATATATACATATATGAATATCATGTACACCCGTCTATATACTATATAATTGTTTGTTTTTTTTTTTATTTCGTTTTGTTTTGATACAAATATACGTACATACTATAATTGATACTATCTATAAAGCACTTAAGCTAAATTCAGTCGTGCACGAAACACAAATTGCTAAACGAATATTAAATTGTTAACAGGAATCCATTAAATATATATATATATCTATATATGTACATGTATAAGTATGCCTATGTGTCTATGTGTGTGCATTCAGCTATAACTGTTGCAATTGTTAAATCCGTTTTATCTGGAACTGGCCCATATAATGCCTGACGTCAGCTGCTCCCAGCTGGCAGATTGATAATCTCCCGCACAATTTACTATTCATTCCATCCAAGAACAAAGATATACACTCTGTATTTTGCTATGGCTCTCGCCTGAGGATATATATCGAATATTCAACCATATTTAATAATCTAACTGAAAACTGTGTTTATTTTTTTTGTAATATTAAAAGTAAAATGCAATTCACAAATTTTCTATGGATTGATTTGGGTAACGCAAGTGAAATTTCATATGCTTTTGCTTTTGCTTAGTAATTACTTTAGTACAGGGTATCTAATACTCGTTGCGCTCGTTCATTTTGTTCCATTGTCTTTGGCTTGCTTGTTGTCGCCATCGCCATCGCCATCGCCGTCGCCGTCGCCGTCGCTGTCTTGGCTACTTAGCCAAGCAATTTATTTAATTTTTAAATTTGTTTTTTGACTTACCTTCCCTTTCCATACACGCCCTCGCCCAGTCGCGCCCCGGTGCCCGTCTTTAAGGATGAGCCGCGCGAGGCAAAAGACAAAGACGAGAAAAATCGGTTTTAGACGCAGCCGCAAATGGCGCCAAGCCAAGCCAAAGACTTCAAGCCGAGTTGTGATTTCAATTAACATTATTTTCCTACGATTTTTTTGTTGCTGTTATAATTATATTGTTAACTAATTTGACATAAGTATTTAATGTGAAGTTTTCTTCTATTTTTTTTTTTTTTTGACAATTACTTTTGACAGAAAACGTTTTTGGCATTGAGGGAACGGCCTACTCGGCTGGGCCTGTATACATATACGGGTTTACCTCAATGCCAAAAATCTGAAATATTCTCAGTTCAGTCACAACTGCTCCGGGCTGGCTGTTCTTTCCTAATTTTTATTGTTTTTCCTTAAATATATATCTGAAATCAAACGCCGAAATCGAACTTCTTTTACAATTTTCACATTTTTTTGCTCGAGTTTAACGTGAAAAGGATCGCGATGGCTAAATTCTGGAAGTTACGTATTTCTTTGTACATTTTTATATATTTCGTGTGGATCTACATCCGTCCGTACGTGTCGCAGTTCTTCAGGCAGCACTGGCCCATCTGCAAGCCCCATTAACGCGTAGTGTTACCGAAAAATGCAGACTCGATCTGCATTCACTTTTTTGACCAAAAACACTAACAAAACATTCGAGACGCCGCAGCCAGCCACTGGCCCAGATCTGGACCCAAAGGGGAGTTTCGATTCGTGCCGATGCTGTGATTGGGGACGCAGCGGGGGACAGCAGCGATGGAGCAGCTCACTGGAAAGGATTCGTTGAAGGGCGGCGAGGATCTGGCATAAGTTGGCCAAAGCTTCAAATGTTTCGTTCCTTTTTTTGGTCAAAATAAGTTTTTTTTCATGTTTTAATAAAAAATGACAAAATTACAATTCACGATATTTTATGAATATGTATGGGTATATAACATATATACTTATGTTCTATACCCTGAACCCATTGAAAGTGGTTTTTAGAACGTAACTGGCAGAAGGAGGGAGATACCATAAAGTATATATATTCTTGATCAGCTCGCCGAGCTGCGTCAATATACCTCTGAGTAAATATGGCTATGCCAGTTCTTCTTTATCGTATGTCCGCCCGTCCGTCTGTCCACCTGTCCTTCTGTTCTTATGCATGAACGCTTCGATCCCAAAACCTATCAGAGCTAGAGATTCTTCTGAAATGTTGTATTTAGGTTCCGGTAGCACCTGCTTGCCATCTTCCCAAAATTGAATAGAATCAACTGACTTGTTTTGCCTTTATTAATCATATATCTTATGCATCCATAGGATATTTCGCCCATAGATCATAAGCTGAAAATTTCATTAAAGTCCATTAAAATCACACAGAGGCCGCAGTGCCAAGCATAGGCAGTTTTCCTATAGGGTATCTCCTAGTCGGGTATTCCCGACTAGAGTTTTCTTGTTTCTAAATAAGTATTGCTGGAATTGAAAAGCGTAACTACTTCGATTTATATGTCAAGCGTTCACTTGATCACTTTATTTCTGGCAAAATAAAAAAAAAATTTTAAATAAAAAAATATTTTTGAAAATCTATAAAATTGAGTAAGGATGCCGGACCCGGAACCCAAGCCGAAGATTATGGCCTGTGACTTCGAGATCAATGGGAAGCTGCGCAAGGAGGCCTTCGAGATGTTTGCCGTCGCCCAGGCCAAGATCCTGGGCCTGCGTGGCTACATCATGCAGGTCGCCGACGAACAGTTCAAGGGTCAGCTGCAGGGCGAAAGCAAGGTGATCGAGAAGTTCCAGAGCCTCATCAAGAGTGCGGCCGAGTATGTGGCCGCCATCAAGGAGTTCGTCATAAAGAACCTGAAGGTAATTGAGAAATACACCTACGAGGCGTTCGAGGTCAAAAAGAAGAAGTAAATCGACTCTTGGGTATTATCCTTATATGTATACTTCGATGAAGGCATATATATGTACACATAGGTGAACTGATAAGATGAGATAAAGCGAGCATTAAACGTAGTTTTGGCCAGAATCTAGCATATTCGATTCCAGCTGGAGACGATGTCTGCCAGAAATCACGCTGAATATTTTATGTCTTTCGATTACGAATGTACAGTTAGCTGTGCAGGTAAAGCATTCTTATGCACACACGTAATGCCTTGGGTACAAACTAACCCATATGCGAAAAAGCCGCAAAAATTAAAGGAAATTAACTGAGGCAACTCAGCGGCCAGTGTGTGGCACCATCGCCAGCTAATCAGTCGGCTAAGTGCGATGGCGACGACGACGTCGACGTCGACGGAGACGGCGGGCAATGATTGCGGTCGCGGCGAATAAGTCGGTGTAATTGCAACGCAGTGGCAACGCTGACGAAGCGAAAAGAGCAAAACAGACGCAATAGTGTTAGCCAGTGATGAGCAAAGTTTTTTTTTTAAGCTTTTTTTCTTAAATAGTCAGCTACTAGGATAACTTTTTGGGTGCTTAATAATGGAGGGATTGAGGTCATCCAGCAATACTATTAGTTAATTTGATTCCTTAATTCTATTTAATTAATTATTTAATATTAATTGCTGCTCTAATTATAGTTATGTGCGTATATATGCCTCAGAGTTACATAATTGCATGAATGATACTATTTTCCCTATCTATGCCTTCACTCTGGCACATCAAATACACTTGCAGTCAGCTATTTACTCCAGCTTCGGCTTGAAAACAGCTAGAACAGGCAGCGCTGCTGCTAGTTGACTTCGGCGATTGGCGCAGTCGCAATCGAATTGGAGGAGTTGCAGTCGTCGTCGTCGCCGTCGCCGTCGACGTCGTCGTTGCTGTTGCCGTTTCCATCGCCATCGCCATCGCCGAAGCCGTCGTCAGTTTAGTTTGCTTTGAACACTCGTACGTGAAAGTTGGCGCTGCGCTCGCAGCTCAGAGAGGAAAGCTTTGCCAAAACAGTTTTGAAAGCGCAGGCGTGCAACGGTTTTTTCCTCTTTCTATCCACGATTTGTTTTTGTTATCGCTTTGTTTCTGTTTTTTTTTTTACTGTGTATTATGTAGTGAAAAGCATATGAGTTTTGTGCATATTTGAAAGAGTTGTTTCGCGTTCCACATTGTTGTTTCGCCGTTTCTGCTTCTGTTTTTTCCTCTCGCTGTTTTATGATCTGTGCAAACTAATGAAAATATGCAGCAACATTAACAACAACAACAACAACATCAGCCGAGGCAACAAAAGTCAACAGCAGCAATTACGAGTGCTTCGCACCAGCCCACTACGAGCCGAGGAAGTGGTAAGCAAATATGCACTGCATATTTATAACTACATAATAATAATAATAATAATAATAATAATAATAATAATAATAATGGCAAAAAAGACCAAATCTGACTGGCTGGCTGGCTGGCTCCCTGCCTAGCCCAGCTGACATACATAAACACACAGTTGCAGTTGCAGTTGCAGATGCAGATGCAGATACAGTTGCAGATACAGATACAGATACATTTGCACAGATACAAACAAGCTAGACATAACCTCATTAAAGTTGTCGCCGTTGTTGTCCTCATTTTATCCGGCTGCCACTGAGCCCAGCCATCATGAAGTTGGAGCCGCGCAGTCGCCGTTGGCGTCGCAGTCGGAGCCGTCTTCGATTATTGAGCCGTTTGACTTTTTCTCAACAGCGACGAACCTGTTGCCAAAGTAGCAAAAAATATATATATATATACATATATAAAAGAGCATAAAGAAAAAAGAAATATATATAAATATATATACATAAAGTATATATAGTATATATATATGTATATATAATAAAAATAAGAAGAAAAAAACCATCTTGCTGCCTCTAGAAATCTGTATGCGAGACAATCTTAAAGCTCTTGCCCCGTCGATACACTTCAATTAGATCAGGGTAGCAAAACACGTTCATTCAGGCTTTGCGGCTTTACGCATGAATGGACCAGTTCAGCATAGTTTTGGCTCAATTTATGGCCCAGAGCCAGCGAGTGGAAAGGCCTCTAGGCCTATGAGTCCTTAAGCACAAATCGTTAATTATATATAAAAAATATATACATAAAAATTATATATTTACATATTTAGTGTATGCATATTTTATATATAATTTACATATATTTTATAAATATTTATATATATTTTATATATATTTTAAATATTTGTTATTTAATATATTTTATGTATAATTTATTTATATATTTTTTTATATAATTTATATGTATTGCATATAATTTTATGTGTATTTTATAAATATTTTATATATATTTAATATATATTTTAAATGTATAATTTATAGATATTTTATATATAATTTATTTATATATTTATTTTGATATATATTTAATATATATTTATATATAGATATATATTTTATATACAATATAGTTTCACAGTTACATCCATAGAGCACACAGAGTTCGTTCTTATTCAATTTTGATTTGACTTAACTTTTTGGTTGTATTTGTTATTCCTGTTGTTGTTGTTGCTGTTGTTGCTGCTGCCATGAACTTGCTTTTTGGCCAAAAGCCTGGGTTGGCCAAAAAGGCAAAAAACAGAAAGAAAAAGAAAAAAAAACAGTTTAGCACTCGCGGCACGCCGTGCTTCGGAGCAATTTTCGTTTGGATTCGCCCGCCTCAATTTGTTGCGACCGTCCCCCTTAGGCCCCCATAGGCCCCCTTGGCCTCCGCCCTCCGGCTCCATGCTAGTTGCTCTACGCACGGCTAACCCCAGACAACATGAAAATTATTACGTTAAGCGCGCCGCATCATCATAATTGGCGCGCTTGAAATCTACTTTTGCCACACAGCTTCAATTTGCCCACCTGCACACCTGCCCCCCCCCCTCGCTCTCTCTCTCTCTGTCTGCCCTCAAGTCCGTTTCTAATCATCCACAAGGAATTGAAAGTGCGCGCGCATGCGCAATTAAGGCCAAGTGCGCAGAAACAAAACAAAGGCAAAACTCAGCTAAATAAAATAAAATAAAATCAAATAAAATATAATAAAATAAAAAATAAAATCAAAGCAAATAAAAACAAACAAAAACAGGCAAAAGAGACACAAAAAGTCAACAACAAAAGCTGCCAACTCGAAGGCTGAAGTGGAGCGCGAGTGCCGCAAAAATTCACTTTTTATATTTTGGGGCACACAGAACGCGACTCCAGCTACAGCCCCAACGCACACACACACACACACACGCGTACACACACACAGGTGTGTTGATGGTGAAAATCAACATACAGGTTATACAGATTTATGATCACTTTCTGATACTGTTCGCTGAGTGCGTCCGTTCATCAGGCGCCCGACTGCCCCACCACAGCCCCACTGCTCTACCCTCGGCTGGTAAATGTAGGTGAGCTTCGGCTATACGTAGACCAGCTACCTACCTGTACATAGAGCTGGCAACACATTAACGCAAGAAGATGTGCGCGCCCGGCCAGCAGCCGCAGATCGAGGTCAACGCAGCCAGGCCAAGCCAAGCCAGGCCAGGCCATGCCAGGCCGGGCCAAGAAGATCTTGGTGAAAAGGCAATTTGAATGTCACGGCGATTATTCTACATTATTTCGAGTTTGGCATTTATTATAAATTATTTGTCATTTCATTCAGCAAATGGCAAAACTACACCTCACCTGCCTAGATTACCTCTGCTTTCAGCCTTTTTGCTTCTCTCTTCAAAATACGAAAGTTCGAAAACTGAAGCTGCAAATGAATTTAGCTGAAGTTTGCTATTAATTTGCTTATTTATATGTATTTTATATATATATTTATATATTTTTTATATATATTTATATATATTTTATATATTTTTTTATATATTTTAAATTTATTTAACGTTTTTCCTTATTTAAATCAATTTTATATATATTTTATATATATTTTTTGTTTGATGCGCTTGTGAGTAGTAGCTTGAAGAAGGCGTGGCTGCTTCTATAGAGTATATACGTATATGATAAATACCTATAAGCTGTACTGGGTTAGATCAATCCATTCTTTAATTCTTCTTTTATTCTTTAAATCTTACTCTTATTCAGTATGATTTGGCCTGAGTGCAGTGGGAGTCTGCACACTCTCCCCTCTTTCTTAACAATCTCAAACTGTACTTGTTTCAGTCACTTCAGTCTATTGCTCTCATATCACAATGTCGTCAGGGACATCCATGATTTTAGTGTTGACTAATATCTAATTGGAGCCAATGATACAACTGTTTCTCATTATCGATAAAAGGCGCCACTCCAATGCACATTGTATCTACGACATATTATTGATTTGTCAGACAAGCTGAGTCGATCTAGCCTATAGATTTGTCAGTCTCTCGGCCTCATAGGCCACAAAAGCTGGAGAGTTGAAGGTGTAGATTCCTATATACATATATGTTTTTTCGATAATTCATACAGTTTGCATATTTTCGATAAAATTCTGTAATGTTATCGAAAATAATCGCTGATGTTATATATAATATTCGATTATTACACATTATATAGATTATATTTTCGATAATTCTTTTTCATATTATCGATAATAATCGATCATAGTGTAGATACTAACCAATCATTAGACCATATATACCTTATCATTTCGATAACTCTGCCCATTTATGTATTATCGATAATAGTCCCGCTTTACCGCCTATAGAATAGATTCATCTGGATCTGGAAGTCCCTGCTCCCAGGCTCTATATATGTGGCATTAATAGAAAGGCTCAAGGCTTAGTCTCATTGCTGACTGCAGCCCAATATCTTTCTGTTTTTATTCCTGAACAATATGAAAATTAAGCAAGAGCCTAAGTCTCGTTCCCATTATCTTAAAAACAGTCTGAGGCATTACTTTAACTAATGTCTATTGCTGGAGTCAGTATGTCAGTTCTCTAGAATACAGCTCAGAGAAGTGATTAATGTTCTCGGTTGGTCAGTCCAAGGCAAAACACTTTTGCTTCGTTCTCCCAGCAATTTGTTTGCGTAGCGAAAGGTGTCTTCCACTCGTGGCAACACTCACAGCTGGAGCACTTAAGCGATTAGGCCCTAAGGAATATACATATATAAGGATATATATATATATATATATATATGGCTTGTTTCTGGCTATACAGATATCAATTGGTTCCCGAGTTTTAGTTTGCAACATTAGTATCCCGTTAAAGTTCGGTATTCAGTTCCATTTTCAGTTCCAATTTCAGTTCCAATTTCAATTCCAGTTTCAGTTCAAGTTTCATTCATAGGAAAGATAGCGATTTACTCTTCAGTCAAAGCTCTCAGCTCAAGTTCTCACCTTTCTGCTCCCGCTTTGGCTCCAGTTCCAGCTCCAATTCCTGCTTTCAGCTCTAGCTACAAATTTATCTACCGTTTTCAGCTTCATTTCCAGCTCCAGTTGCAGCCTTATTTAGTGGAAAGATAGCGATTAATTCTTCTGCTTCAGTTCAAGCTCTTAGCTATAGCTCCAACTCCAACTCCAGCTCCGGCTCTCAGCATCAGTTTTAGTTCCAAGTTTTGCTTCTGCTTTCAACTCCAGTTCCACCTTAATTTCAAGTTCTCAAATTTTCAGCTCGAGCTGTCAGCTCCAGCTTTAGTTTTAGCAGCTTTCTGCTTTAGTTTTAGTTCCAGCTTCAAGTTCAGCTTCTGTTTTCTACTCCTCTTGCAGTTCCAGCTCCAGATGCAGCAATATCTCTAGTTCCAGCTTCAGTTCCAGCTCCAACGTTTTCTACTCCACTTCCAGCTCCAGGTCCTGCTTCAGCTCTAGTTCCAGCTTCAGCTTCAGTTCCAACTTCGTATCCACTGCCAGCTTTATCTATAGTTCTGGCTCTAGCTCTAGTTCTTCAGCCTCAACTCCAGTTGTTATCTCAAACTCCATCTTTTAACACCCGTTTTAGTTCCAGTTCCAAGTTCAGCTCCAGTTTTCAAACTCTACTAGCAAGTCAATCTCCTTTCAGATCTGGCTGTAGCTCTAGTTCCAGTGTTGAGCTTTAGCTCTAGTTCCATCTCCAACTTCAGTTCCAGTATAAGCTCTAGTTCCAGTTTATTGTAAATTGATTCTTCAGCTTCAGTTTTGGCTCCAGTTCTCTGTTCCAGTTTTAGTTCCAGTTCATCATTCAGTTCCACGCTTCAAGTTCGTCTTTAGCTCCAGCTTCAGCTCGAGTGCCTTCAGCTTCCACCTACCAGCTACACTGCCAGCTCCAGTTCCCGCTCCAGTTCCCGCTCCAGCTCCCGCTCCAGCTAAATCATTTCATAATTTGAGCTGCCGCCGCTTGCGATAATTGTAAATTGCAGAGAACGCGCATCGGTCACGGTTCGCTGGCTCCAGCTGGAGCTGGAGCTGGAGCTGGAGCTGGAGCTGGAGCTATGACTTCCTTGGTTGCGCTTCCCATGGCCAAGGGCAGAGAGCAACAAAGAGCAACAACAACTTGATATCCACTTTGCTGGCAAATTGGCTGCTTTTGCGGCTTAAATGTCGCTTGGCACACGGAACAAAGAACTCTGAAGGTTCGTCAGCAGCCGAAAAACTCTCACGGCATGTGAGATACCCTGTAATCGCAGCGGTCAGAGGCCATGATGAGTGGGCTGGAAATCGTGTATGAGCTTGAGGCAGAGAGCCCATCACTGCCCATACCAGTTGCCAGCTATTTACAGGGTATTCCGGCTGGAGCACTTGCTGCTGATGCTGCCATAAACTTGGCTCTCGGCCAGACTTAATGCAAACAAACGCCATCAGCTGGCAAGTGAGCGGGAATTGGATTGGAAATGTGTGTGTGTGTGTGTGTGTGTGTGCGACAATGGCAACATCTATGAGCATATTTCCGATTGTTTGTTTATTCTTTGGCAAAGACAACGGCCAATGTCTATAAGCGACGCGCCAGATAAACAAAACTGAGCGTGACTAATGGCTGACCAAGCCCCAAGCCCCAAGCCCCAAGAGCAAGACGACAGCAGCAACGTGGGAAAGCTAGCCAATCGGCCACGTTATATAGTCTCTGATCTTTGGCTAGGATTTGTGAGCAGCTGGCAACGGGCAACGGGCAACGGACAACGGGCAACGGACGTTGGCCAGTGAAAGCGTTTGTTGCATGCGCCACGGCTGCCTGCTCCGCATTCGTAATTGTTGCTCTTGTGCCGATTCAAGCGTTGGCCATTTAATTGCCCCACTGCCGCCATCAGCCCGGATATTGAGCTGATATTATTGCCCCTATCTCTATCTCTATCACTATCTCTCTCTCTCTCCATCTCTCTCTCTCTCTCTCTCTCTCTCTCTCTCTGTATCTATCTGGCATCTGTTAATTGGTCTAGCAATTGACCGAAACTGGATTTGCATATGCGTCGCAACTGTCATATAGCTGTCATTGCCATCATCATTAGCAAACAGCAACAACAGCAGCTACATCAGCTGGCGCTGCTAACTTCCTGCGCTGTTAGACATTCGCATAGAGTTGGCCAGCACCGAAAGCAGTCAAAAGCATAAATTTCAGCTCATTTGCGTTCAGCAGCCGTTGTCATGGGCAAGAATCTGGGCTCATTACGCCTACGCATTTGCGACAATTTAAGGTCAATAGTTTTTCACAATAGTATTACAGAAAAAAAATATATATATACACACATACATATGTATATATACCATATTATATATAAAACCCATTGAGGCATTAAACTGGCCTACATGCCTACGTGCTTTGCTCTATATATAGGCATTCTATTGTGCTTTTCATAGACAGCTATACCCTGGACTCATCACTCAAGTCTCAGCTTCAGTCTGTGACAAGTTATCGATAACACATCGATAAGAATCATTGAAAAGGCTTCTTTTGTTACTATATCTACATCCAATTTTGCTCTGCAAGTTTGCCAATGCTTCCTTCTACTCCCTAATTATAAACGTTTTATTGTTATCGATATCGATATATTAACTATTTATTGTTCCTGCATGCAGGCAGCCAATGTTGCGCTCTTCGTATAACTTAATTTGACTAAAACCCAACTCTAAGTCTAGTCAAAGCTTCAAGCTTTAGCTAAACTATCTATTTGGCTGTTGCGAATATATCGATAAACATGTGTCTTTGAGAAATTTCGATAGAAAAGGCATAAGATATGTAATAATTTTCTTTATTTCTTTTTTAAAACAATAAAATCAATATATGCCAGGTAAACTATACTTGATTCACCTGTAATCGATAATCGATAACTGTAAACAAGTTATTTAGACTTTGTTTGGGCAAACGAATGAAATTGAGACTATAAAAATGCATTAGAGCTCAAAATAGAGCACAGTACTTTACAGGGTATGTGCTAGTTGAGCCCGCGGCATAGATCCACTTGCTCACTTGTTATACGTTTTTGCTAAACTTCAACATTTTCGGTGATTGTTGCCCGCATCAATTTGGGCCACTTGATTGTTTCGGGCTTTGCCCATATGGAAATAAAAGCAAACAAAAGCTATTGCCAACGGTCATGCATAGATAGTTACTCGCAGATACCCAACTTGGGGCTCCAGCTGGTCAGTGGGTGTACTTGTAGTGCTTCGAAAGCACGGAGCATACAGAGCACACAGAGCTCACACCACACAGAGCACTCAGAGCCGAGTGTAGACAACAATGAAACAAAAGCGGCAACAGTTAAACAGTATTTGGCTATAGCCATTCAATGGGGCGCTGTTATGTTGGCCAACTTTATGAGCTTCCACCAAATCATTCAAATTTGAGTACAATTTCTACACCAAAACACTCCACTAACTGAAAATCATTAAAAACTTAATTAATCTTAGAGGAAACAACAAGGAAATACGCTCCCAACTAGCCTAATACTCTGTTATCAATATCAGTATACTACGTATTTTCATTAAGTTTGTAAATATATGTTTTCAATTATAATTTATAAGGTATACAAATTAAATACACTTTCTTTATTAATTTTTAAAATTTAATTTTAAATATACTTTTTACATATATATGATTTTTATGATATGAAAAATGCAATCATTAAAAATTCAATCAAATATTTGATACAAGAATTTTATTTTAATTTTAAATATTTTTTAAATGAAAAAAAAAAAACAAATTTTGTAAAAGATATTTTCTATATTTACTTAAATTTAATTTTCAATATAACACACAAAATATATATAGAAAATAAAATAAAAATGATTTTTTTTTTAATATATAACGAGGAAGAAGTTTAACTATAGGAAATATATTTCTTTTATTTATTTACACTTTGAATTTAATTTTAAATATTTAACCGGATGGTTTAAGCTCCATTGACCTTAATCCATCTATTAGTGTAATATTTTAAACGATGTGCTTATTGTTTTGAAAACAGATTGCAAATAAATAAATAAATTAAAAAATTGTTTTTAATATTTATTTTTTAATCAGGAAAAATCAAAATTCTGTGAAAGATATTTTCTATATTTATTTAAATTTTATTTGCTATATATTTTTTTTTATTATTTTAAATATACAATAAAACAAAGAATTTCTATTAAAAATAAAAAAAGTTTATTTTTTATTTAAAAAAAATGAATAAATGTAGAAATTCTATTTTGAAATGTTTCAAAAGAATTTAAAAAATAGATCTAAATATTTGTGAGATTATTGAAGACGAGATTAAAGAGAAGATGATCAAAAAATATGGAATATAGAAACACAAATTTGATGAGTTCTTTTAGATCAACTTGAGAGAAAGATAGAACTGATTGAGCTGCTTTTACCTATAATAATTGGAATTCTTTAGGAGAATTGTACAGCAGTTAGAGGGTATCTAATATTCAATCGAAGCTAAGCTTGACTCTGTTGCGGAAGCATTTAAGTCTTGCGCTGGTTTTGCTTCTGTTCTCAGTTCTGCGTGGCAGCGCTGAGATCAGCTAAACTAATTGAACGCATTAAAGGCGATATTTAACGGTAATTATGCCGATTAGCTGCGCTAAGTAAAAGGTTGCTGATGATGACATTGACTGGCATTCACCCAGTTCCCAATTGCAATGGCTGGCCCACTCCCATTTGAAAGATCTGAGCTCCGAGTCGAGTCGAGTCGAGATTGTGTCGACGCGCCCCCAAGCGGCCCCCGCCGCAGCGGCGATCCGGTGTTAGACAGCGCCAAGGTCATTGCTGATGATGTTGGGCCACTTGCGGCTGTCACTGGAACTGGTCACACAGCCCGTCGCCGTCCACACCCATCTCAGTTGTTGCCCGCTTTTCACCGTGGCTTTATTTATGCCCATGCATTAATGTCAATCGGCTGGGCGGTCTCGAATTCCGTTTACGGCCGGGCCGGAATGTTGCAAGTGGCGCAACGACTGCAGTTAAGCCCATAAGCTCGTTGATGTGTGTGGCAGATGAACTTGCCGAATGCGGCCAGCTGGCCAAAGCTCAGCCTAAGGGCAATGGGCGAGATGCATATGAAACGACAATAAACTAGCCAACTTGCTGCCCGTTGTTAGTGGCCATCAAAACTGTCAGCGCTGAACGTAACGTAACGTAATCACAAGCGTATCACTGTGACGTCACACTTCTTTGTTGACCTTTTGCAATCAGCGACTGATGCAAAACGAAAGCCGAATTTTCGAAACCGAAACCTGAAATCGAAATCGAAATTGAAATTGAAATTGAAATGCATTTGGATTGCGTCTAAATGAAGAAGAAAACGAAAAGGAAAATCACAGAAAAAACTAGAGAGCGATAAATAAATAATATAAAAGAAAAGCTTAGCTGTTGTTGTTGCTGTTGCTATTTCAATAATTGTGGTTGTTGCTTTCGTCACGCTTACACAATGTCAGCGATACCCTGCATGTGGGCTAAGAGCGGGTATCTAAGATGATCGCACATCTGTGCAACAAGTCGGAGATACAACTATCCAGAGTTTTTCTGTATATCCGAAGAGAAGTAGTGCGATAGATGGAAAATATCTATTGCATCTACCTATCAGCTCAACCTAAAGAAACTTTTCAACTTCCTGGAGATCTTTGGTCGAGCATCAAAATAAGCTTCAATCTTTGATTCTTCCGCCACAGATAAAACTACAAATCTCTTCATATCCTATATTCTTCTCAAAGAAGACATATTCTGGGCTCTAAATAATTATCTTTTGTTGTCTTTTGCTGCCAAACTGAGCGAGATAATTGAATTTGAAGAGCAATTTCCAATATTCTCTACTGTAAATTTTATTTCATTAAATAAATATGTATATTATTTATATATAAATCTTATATATTTATTTTATAATATTTTATTTTATGTTACTTTAAGAAGAATAAAAGAAAAGTTTAGAAATAACTCAAAAGATATGGTTCAAAAGGTTCAACATTAATGGACAATATAATGCTGATATACTAATATATGTATATATATATATATATATGTATATATATATAATGCTATATATATATATATAGATTTGTACAGAGCTTCGAGCTCGACTGCATTAGCTGGTTCTATACAAGTTGAATCACGAATCTTAAGATCGCCAAATCTAAAAGAGTCAGAAGATTTATACAATAGATATTTTGAAGGAGTATCTGCTCGTCGTGCACTCGAAAGTTGCACGTCTTAGTTTTAGTTGGTCAATTTAATTAATTATTTACTTTCAAATCATTTATATGTTCATACATATATATATATATATATATATATATATATATATATATATATATATATATATATATATATATATATATATATATATATATATATATACACACATATATATAAACTATAGTTAGTTTAATTGTTTGTTGTGGTGCGTTTATTGTGCAAGCAACAATAGCAGCAATAGCAACAAGAACACAAGCAACATTAGCAAACTCCAATTCTGAATCGCTGAATTCAATTAAAAATTCACAATCAACAATAAATAACAAACTCTAGCGCTCGGCGGCATTTGCTTTGGCGCGGACTTTGAGATATCAATGCAAAAAAAAAGTAAAAAATAAATAAATGAATGAATAACAAGTAAGAAAACTCTAGTCGAGACCGCTCGACTAGGGTATACCCTGAACCCTGCGAAGAACCGCAATTCCAAGCAATCTCCGTTTCTTTAATATACATAAGTATATATATGTTCATTACAAACAGAACATACACACGAACATACACAGGCGCACACACACATAAGCGCCAGTCGTTGCGTCAGCTGTTCTTTGGCTGCTGTTTGCATGCCAATGACATGGGAAATTAAATGTTTAATAACTTTTTTTCTAGAGTAACGATTTTGATCAAACTTATTGGGCGTGATCATGTCATACATATGTATGTATGTGCCAAAGCACAAGTCTCTAGTATTTGATATACGGGAGTTACAAATTTGAGGCGAAGGGGGCGTGGCATCCAAAATTTAACAAAAACCGAAATTGCGTAAGGCTTACATAACACTAAATGCAAAATTTGAAGACTCCAGCTAGAAAGATGAATTAGATAGAATTTTATAGCCTAACTTAGATTTGCGTTTTTAATCGATAACAAAAAACGATAACAGTTATCGAATTTCTGAAACAAACTCGATCTTTTCGTGATATACAGGAACCTACATAAAAAATTTCAAGTCTCTAGCTATTGTAGGTTCTGAGAACGACGCGTTCATACATACGGACAGACGGACGGACAGACGGACAGACGGACAGACGGACATGGCTATATCAACTCGGCTTGTCATCCTGATCAAGAATATATATACTTTATGGGGTCTGCCACGCCTCCTTCTGCCTGTTACATACATACGCCCTCCAACAAAAACATTATACCCTGATTTCCCATTTTCAATGGGTTCAGGGTATAAAAAGTATAGAAAAAATTAAGTTAACAGCGCATGACAGCGCTGTGCACAGTGGGGCAAATGTATGAAACTAAATATCGAAAAAAAAAAAAAAAAAAAAAAAAAAAAAAAATATATATATATATATATATATATATATATATATATATAAAGTAGATTAAAAAAAAACCAGCAAGGTTAAAAAAATATATATTTATATTTTAAAGTTAAAATTGTTAAGCTCAAAAATGTAATTAAAATTCTGCAATGAAATATAAAAAATATAAAAAGCTTAAATTAGGAGGCATATTACTTACTCCAAACTCTTAATGTATTGTAAGATACCATTCACAAAAACATTTATTATAACAAAGAGTGAAATAAATAAAAAAAATTAAAAATCAAAAGCTTTAATAGAAATTTCGTTGAGTTTATTTTTGAAATTAATTGAAAGTTTTTTAGATAAATTAAAAAAATGTTTCAAATTTTTCAAGTACATTAAAAAAATTAAATAAAGTTTTATATGCTAATTTAAAAGGTTAAAAAGCTTTTGAAAAAATTTATACTTTAAATTATAAAATAATTAAAAATTATAAAATTAATATAAAAATTGTAAAGTTTTTTAATTTACTTTAAAATTTTTATAATTTTTAATTAATTTATAATTTAAAGTATATAACAGATTTTTATAAAATTTATTAAAACTTTAATTTTTCTTTTTAATAAAACAAAATTTCATAAAACATTTAAAGTTAGCGAAGTTAGATAAATTGTGTAGGCGTATAAATTAAATATGATTTTAAGGGAAATCCGATAGAGTTTTCTAACTGCAAAGGAGCTATTTTTGAGACATACATATCTTCATATCTCTAAATGCCAATGGGAATCCGGATACTTTAACAGATAAGTCTGCCAGCTGCTCCTTGAAAGTAATCAGAGTTAATTGTTTACTATACAAAGTAGATACAAAATTGAATAATACAAAAATATGTAAACAAAAGCTAACACGTAATATCCAAAGTTTCGGGTAACGGTGCCAACTGGATGCAGTCTCCGGTCTCCAGTTTCATTATTATGAGCTTAAGCCAAACAGACAGAATCAAGCTGGCACCGTTCAGTCAAATATTGCCCTGAAATCGAACGGTAAACATACAGCCATTGTATATCTAAATTGATTCCTATCTCTATAAAATATATATATGCCGATCATATATAATCTCTGTAAACTTTGTTTTTCTTCGAGTTTCGATTTCGTGTTTATGAACTTGAGGCTTTGGTGTCAGCTGCTCTAGCATTTCATAAACTTGAACATGCTTAAATTTCAATTTCAATTTATATTTAATTACAAATTGCATTTGTCACACTGTGCGACTGCACGAAAAACGCAAATCAAACGAAGCCAGTTTAGTACTCAGTGTGCATAAAACTGCGACTGCGACTGCGACTGCGACGGCGGCTGTGAGCGTGGGAAAAAGCGCTGGGGCAGCTGGCTTGGAGCCAGCTCTCTGCTGACATGGTCAGTCGACAGCGACTGTGACTAACTTAGCGCGTTTCAGTTGCAATGGCCAACGCATTTGCTAACACGTCGCTTGTGTCAGGCCGCTGCAGGCGGCCGTACTCGACTGTGGCATACCCTGTTAATGAGACTTGATGGGAGCGATGCAATTCTATCGAGAAAGCTTCAAGACTCAAGCGTTGATCTAGCTGTAATTAGATGCCATTTGAGTTATGGCCAAAAGCTAAACTGATGAGCAGCTGTGAAAGCTCCTTGGATTTGCAGCCATTATCATAATATGGCCGAGAGCTAATTTCTATAATCAAGTGATGAGAATCTGTCTACAAGAGTTGCAATCGTTATCATTTCAAGTTAGTGTTAGAGTCTTTCTTCTAGCTACACTGACTCTAAAACTGTAAAACACAGTCGCTCCTCAACCATTGGTGGCATTAGAAAAGCTTACATTCTCTTGCCATCTTAGCCATATTTAGTTGGACGCGAAAATGAGGTCGCGCTGGCAATGCAGCTGGGCGTGGCAGACCATCAGGCCAATACGCCCGTTTCGCACGGAATGACAGTGACTTCAACGTGTTTTAGGGTCAAAACACTTTTTCGATATCGAATGCGAATGCGAATGCGAATGCGAAAACGAATGCAAATGCGAAACTCTGATTGAATGGGCTGCGCGCGATGCGGATCTGAGGCGCGCTGCTTATGATTTCTGATTCTATTTCGATGCTGGCCGATAGATGGATAGAAAGACGCCAATGCGACTTTCATTGATGGAAACTTTCAAAAGACGAAAGAAACAAAAATACAGCTAAAAAGCTAAAAAGCAAGCCAAACGCAGAACGAGCCGGCGGGCAAAATTTTGCGAACAGGTTTTTCATTTTTTTTCTTTCGATTTTGTTTTTGTTTTTTTTTTTTAATTTTTTTCACATATTTTTTTCTGCTTTTTGCTGGCTTCGTTTTCGCAGTTGTCTGTCGGCCAGATACGCAGATACATTTTGCAGATACTTCAATCCGTTGGCATCGCCATCAAACTAACAGTTAGCTGCTAATGTGTCTGTGTGTGTGTGTGTGTGTGTGTGTGTGTGTGTGTGTGTGTGTGTGTGTGTGTGTGTCTATGTGTGTGTGTGTGTTTCATAAAACATCAGCAGAAGTACATAAATTACATTGGCAGTTGAACGACGCCGACGCCGACGTCATCATCGTCGATTGTTGCTGAAGTTGTCGCCCGATCGGGCGCTTTGTTGGCCCGGCATTGTTTGAGCCGGGCCTACAAAAGTCTCCCCAGATTTTTATTGGCCCGCTCAGCCTTACGTGTCCACAACGTCAACGGTCCGGTTTAATGCGTTTTAGCGAGCAAACAGCAAATAGCAAAAAACAAAAGACAAGAGGCAAAAGACGAGAGACGAGAGACGAGAGACGAGTGCTGAAAGAGCTTGTGAAATATTCATGTATCTCGTAAGACCGCCAACTATCTAGAAATTGCAATGCAATTAACTATTAACAAAGCCAAAGACATCGCGACGTGAAAAGCATTCGAGCCGCAATCGCCACGTATTTCCATTGAATTCAATCGAACCGCTGCCCATCGGCCGAAGCTCAATGGAGTTGCTTATCCAGCACCAGCACCAGCACCAGCACCAGCACCACTGAATGCCACACGCACGCGCGGAATGCGCGCTTAACTGTTGCAGAGCTGTTGTCATACTCGCTCACGTTGCGGGGCAGGGTATATAGGTTTTGTGTGGCGACTATATTAGACCCCTCGATACCTCAATGGAGTTTGTTCCACATTATTCATTGGCTTTATACTCGCTCATGTTGCGGGGCAGGGTATATCAGTTTTATGGAAAGGTCATGCTGGCTATTCCCCTATATCTCAATGGACTTTTTGCTTTCTAACTTCATTGAGACAGGTGAGACCAGTTGCAAAGTTGACTTCATACTCGCTCATGTTGCGGGAAAGGGTATATTGGTTTTGTGCAAACATCTTGAAAGGTACTCGCCCATAGCTCAATGGACTTTTTGCTATCTAACTTCATTGAAATTTAGTGTTGCAAAGCTGTTGTCATACTCGCTCACGTTGCGGGGCAGGGCATATAGGTTTTGTGTGGCGACTACATTAGACCCCTCGATACCTCAATGGAGTTTGCTCAACATTATTCATTGACTTCATACTTCATACTGGCATACTCGCCCATTTGATGGGGAAGGGTATATACGTTTTGTGGAAGTAATATGGGGACTACATTAGGTTGTTGTCTATAGCTCAATGGAGTTTATTATTCAACTTAATCGAAGTAAACTCTTGCAATGTTGACTTCATACCCGCTCATGTTGCGGGAAAGGGTATATTGGTTTTGTGCAAACATCTTGAAAGATACTCGCCCATAGCTCAATGGACTTTTTGCTATCTAACTTCATTGAAATTTAGTGTTGCAAAGCTGTTGTCATACTCGCTCATATTGCGTGACA
Organism: Drosophila paranaensis; assembly: GCA_035047545.1. Classification (NCBI taxonomy): domain Eukaryota; kingdom Metazoa; phylum Arthropoda; class Insecta; order Diptera; family Drosophilidae; genus Drosophila; species Drosophila paranaensis. Next base: position 100,977 of record JAWNPL010000031.1, read on the forward strand.
GGGTATATACGTTTTATGTGAAGACCATATTAGACCCCTTCACACCCCAATGGAGTTTCTTATCCAACTTTATTGAGCTTAATGAATACAAATTTGACTCCATACTGTATGAAGTCAAATACTTATTCATGCTGCGAATAAGAGTATATTAGTTTTGTGCACAGGTGATAATAGGTACTCGTCCATGCCTCTTCAATCTACTTTATTATGCATTATTCATCGAACTTAAATGTTGGAAAGTAGTTGTCATACTCGTTCAAGCTGCTGTTAAGAGTATATTGGCTTGCTGCACACACCGAAATGCTGTCTCTTCGTCTGTAAGATCACTGGGAACTTTGAAATAGCTTCTCGCCCAGACTAGCTATATATTAGGGACAACTACTCCATAGATCCTCCATAGAGTTGTCTATAGCTGAACCAAAAGTATTTATGTATGTGCCTAAATTGAACTATTTTTGAATGTGTATGAGGCAGTCGTTGTTGCCCGACTGTAATGTTCTCATTAGGCAGGGCCTTGCCTACATTTTGACTAATTATTCCACAAATTATGGCGTTGATCTGATGTTTTCATATTGTTTTCTACCTTCTTTCATTTCGGGCTGCTCTGAAATCTGCTGCTTTCTGAAGCCCTATGGGCTGGGCTGGGCTGGGCTGGGCTGGGCTGGGCTGGGCTGGGCCTCTCGTGACCTAGTGCAGCAGCAGCAGTCGAAGCTCTCACAGCCATTGAACAAATTGAGGAAATACGTACTTAATGCAGGCCCGTACTTATTTCTATATATCATGAAACGATGTCAAGTCGAGGCGAGGCGAGGCGACACGAGTCAGGCAAAGTTCATCTAGGTGAAACGCAATCAATGCTATATCGATAGATAACTTGACTGCTATCTAAATAGATTGCCAAACAGGTCAGAGAGAAGAGAGAGAGAGAGAGAGAAAGAGTGAGAACAGGAAATATATAGAAATATGCTATATATAGACTACATCATCACGATCATCATCAGCTTGATGATCATAACTGATATGGAATATGGGTGCGACTGTCATCTATTTATTTTTTTATAGTTGACACAATTTCACTCATAATTTAGCGCAGCTTAAAACAGATATTAGCTTGAGCTTAAATACTCGCTCGGCCAGCGAAGAGAGTATACGGATTTGGCATGAAAATATGTATTAAGAGTGATTGGAATAGGGAGATAGAGGCAGATGGAGAAACTGATAGAAATCTAGGTAGATATGTAGATAAATATATATATGATAAATGATATATAGTAAAGGATGTTATATGCTGTAAATATATTAATCAATATCGTTGATAATTTTGTAGACTTTTGATTATAATTAGAAATTTTACTCAAGTCTTTCCCCCTAGTTTTGCCACTTATTCTTCAGCCTTCTCCATATACTTTGGCTTAATACTCGCTCAATCTTTGCTTATATAACTAATTGATTGGCTAAGACCGTTACATAAAAGCGCCAATCGGGCTAAAATCATAAATCACTAAACACAAACGAAGCACTCAAAGAATCTTCGATAGAAGTTCGAAGTTCTCAATGATAATAATAGATGGCGACTGGCGAACCGTTAGCAGGAATTCTTTAGACCTGGCCAATTGTGTTGATTGGCATTTAGTTGACTTAAGGCCATAACAGAACCTGCCCTTACTGGCACAGATTTGTATGCTATTGTACTAATACTGCTGATAGCCTAGTTAAGGGGTATTATTATAGGAAGCTATGGGATTTATTTAGATTTAGTTGTATAATACGATAAGCCAATGCTCAGACTCACAGTGAGACTCGTAAAGGTGGAGTTCCCAAAGGTAATCTATAGGAAATCAGCAAGTCAGAATCCGAAGACACTACGTATATACCTAACGAACTAATCTTTTATAATATTACATAAATGTGTTTACTCTGATTTCCAGAAGACTTTCTCTTAAAACTCTGTCTCTACTATCCTCACTATGAGTCTTAGGCATTGGGAATATCATATTATATAATTTGAAACAAAAAAAAATTTGATTTGTTCTTCAAGTTCTTTGAATTCCAATAGCTGAAATGTCAAGATTGAGCTTGAGCTTGAGCAAATTACAGAGATAGAGAACTTAATATATAATCGAAATATGAAGTCTTTCCAATTAAAAAATGAAGCTTCAAGGGTTAGGGTATTTACTGTTCGATTATCGGCCAGAGTACTTAGTATTCCTGTATAACCAGTTCACATATCCAATTAAACTCAAAATGTTAGAGTATTTACTATTCGTATGTAGCCGCTGCACATATCCAATTACACTCAAAATGCTAGAGTATTTACTATTCGTGTATGATCAGATCATGTATCCAAATAAGCTTATATATTGTAGTTAGGGTATCTACTCTTCGCTACTTCTTACCCAAATTAGGGTATTTACTATTCGTATACACCCGCTTCACATATTCAAATGCTTAGGTAGTTAGGGTATTTACTATTCGTGTACGTTCGCTTCACTCTAAGTAAACTCCAGGGATTAGGGTATTTACAATTCGTGTAAGGCCGACCGGTTCGCATATCCCCAACTAACCTTGGTTGCAATTCTAAATTCTTGCATAGCAAAAAGGTGGCACGATCGGCCAGCACCTGTTGGCATGGCAAAACTAGTTGTGAGCCGAAGTGGCGACACTGGCCACTGGCCACTGGATAGTGGAGTGTGGCCAAAAGGAGAGCTCAGCGTGGACACTGGAACTATAAAGTGGCGTTGTCAATGCCAGAGAGAAATAGTTGCGCGCTTTAGTTACAGAGTTGTAGGAATATATGGGTCGACGGGTCTTGGGAAAAAGAAAAACGAGAAAGTGCGTGAGTTTAGCACAGAAAGAACTGTATGACTGTGTGTGTGTGGCACTTGTCAATAAAAATGCATATTTAAGAAGCGGTCTACGCCGTTAGCAGCAGTAACCTGAATGCATCACACAGTCAGCCAGCAGCAGTCTGTGCGAGGATCGTGCTAGAAGCTAGCAGAAGACCACACACGAAATACATACATCGTAGCTAATAAGTAAAGCGGAGTAGAAGATACATATGTATGTATATAAGTATAGAAAATGTAGTTATGTGAAATAAAATAATAATATATCCAATAGGTCTTTCCTTTCATAGAAGTCTATGATGTAGGACTTCGATTGAGATGGTTATGTGCCCGTACATGATTACATACACAGCTCAATGCATAACATACATCATTTATAAATAGAAGATGCATCGAGATACATTCATCAATGCATATGTACACACAAGTATACATACATTCATCAATCCATACATACTTAGGTACAACCGTCCATGAATGCATCCATGTATGTGTATATATGCATCAATGCATGCATACATCAATGCACACTTATATCAATGCATGCATACGTAGATTCAATTATACATCAATGCATACATACATCCATACATCAATATATACATATATAGATACAATTATACATTAGCGCATGATACATCCAGGCATAGATATATACAGTCAATCATTCATAGAGCTATTCATACATCAAGGCTTACATACATATATACATCACTTCACACGTATGAAAATACATACATAAATTCATTCATTCATACATACATACATATATTCATACATACACACATACATACACATACATACATACAAACATACATACATACATACATACATACATACATACATACATACATACATACATACATACATACATATATACATAAACTCATACATACATACATACATAAATAAATACATACATACATACATACATACTTAGAAGCATGCTAAGCTTAATCACGTAATTGCATTCATGAGAATTGCAAAGAAAGGCACCAGCAGAAATGTGTTTCTACTCAACTTGGCATTCAGCTGAGATTCGATTTGATCTACGACGTAAATAATAATATCTGAATAATATCTCTCCGTATAACAAATGGGAGTGCTCTAGTCGGGACTGACCGACTAGCAGATACCGTCTATTCACTTCATCATTCACAGTCAATTCTCTGCTAGAGTTTGACTTGTATGAGTTGGAGTTTAGGTTATCTTTATGCAATCTATATACTATCTTGATCTTATATATGTTAGTAAAAGGTTATCTAAAGAGTTCCTCATGTTTGTCTCATTGCAGCAGCTGGACGCTTCAGGATGTCTGGGGCCACACACATGGCGCTGCCGGCGCATGCGGTCGGCGCTGGTTCGGCTGCCTCCGCTGGGAATTTGCCCAGTCTGGGCAAGCGTGGACACAAGCGGTCCGTGTCGCTGGAGACGAATGCGCCGCTGGCGCTGCGCAGCACGCCGAGCCTGAGCAGCATGGGGCAGCCGATGCCACTGGGATCCCCGTTGCTGCCGCAGCACGGGGCGCTGCACACGGGCACGCTGAAGTCGCGCCAGGAGCAGCGGCGCCTCAGCCAGAAGTTCAGCAGCCACAGCAATCTGGACGACGAGGCGCTCAGTGGGCCACAGATGCGCAGCAAGTTCCAGAACATCCGCCAAATGTTCGAGCTGAGCCGCAGCTGCGTGACCAGCGCCGGGGAGCCCGGCGACGGCAAGGCGGCCGAGGATGCGCTGCAGTCGCTGCCAGCCATGCTGGGCCAGCAGACGCCCACAGTGCGCCGCACCACGCCCATTGCGGCCGGCAGCCGCCTGGCCATCAGCGAGCAGCACTCGGCCGAGCCCAAAGAACAGGTGAGCCATTTGACAGGTGTGGGTGTGGCCACCTGCCCGTTACTGATCGATGATCTTGCCCGTTGCCTTTCGCTGCAGCAAAACGGCACCGGCGGCAACTTTCTGCGTCCGATTGCCTTCAAGCCGATACCATTCGAGCCGGACTATCGCATCGCTGCCCAGCAGCAGCAGCAGCAACAACAACAACAACATCAACAACAACAACAACAACAGCAACAACAACAACAACAGCAGCAGCAGCAGGCATCCGGGCAGCAGGCGGTTACGGGTGAGCGGTACGGGTACGGCTCGACGCCCTCCTTGGCGCCGCTCTCGGCAGCTAGCACACACAAGTTCGGCAGTAAGTGGAGCACGTTTATGTGCCATCGATAGCTTCTCTAATTGCTCATCTTGCCAGGCACCACGGATCTGCGTCACTTGGCGGCGCGACGGCGCAGCCATCGCGTTGTCCAGCGCAGCAGCAATGAGGATGGACTGGGCCTGGGCCTGGGCTTGGGCTTGGGCTTGGGCCTAGGCGTAGGCCTGGAGTGTCTATCCGGTCTAGACAGGCCGGATGGCAGCAGCAGGTGGGTTAGGCATCTACCTAATCCTATGCCACTAGCTAATCCCTTCCAGAAACATTCACAGCAAGAGCAACGCCGTGGCTGGTGGCAGTGATCTGACGCCGTCGCCCTCGGACTCTGGCATATCGGAGCTGGAGGCAGCGCTGAAGGATCGCGACTCGGAGCTGTCGTACCTGCGACAGGCCATGGAACAGAATGAGAAAGTAATTTTCAAAGTCCAAAAGGTTAACTAGCAAACACAGGCATCACACCAGCCTGACTAATCCTTGCCGGCTCTTCTATCGATTTCTATTTTGCACTAGGACAAGGAGGTCTACTGGGAGCACGAGACACAGCGCCTGAAGCTCTTCTACGAGAGCCAGCAGCGCGAGTATCATCTGAAGTTCAAGAAAATGGAGCAGCTGCTCGCCCTGCAGCAGTTCCAGCTGAAGCAGCACAACTTGCGCCAGTCGGAGCAGCTGCAGAAGCTCCAGCAGCAGCTCGACCTCACGCGCACCTCCAACAAGAGCCTCAAGAACTCCGAGCAGCAGCTGCAGTCCTCCGCCCAGGAGCTCAACCAGCAGCTGAGCGAGGCCCACCAAACGATATCCGCGCTCCGAGTCCAGCTGGAGGACAGCGAGTGGAAGGTGTGCGAGCGCAACGGCGAAATAGCTTTACTCAAGACGCAGCTCAAGGAGGCGCATGTAAGTTCATATCGAGCGAGGCAGAACGGGAGAGAGGATAAGAGCGGATAAGAGGGGATAAGAGGGGATAAGAGGGGATAATAAGGATATGCGAGGAGTTATCGAAATTATGATATTTTATATGGTATAAAAGAAATTCTATTGGAATTTTCAAATCTCTAGCTTTTGACGGACAAATGGACGGAGAGGCGGACAGACGTATGGGTTAGATGGACAGGGGGACAGACGGACAGGCGAACGGAGAGACGAATAGACAAATTTACGGAAAGAAGGACGGAGAGAAGGGCGGAGAGAAGGGCGGAGAGAAGGGCGGAGAGAAGGGCGGAGAGAAGGGCGGAGAGAAGGGCGGAGAGACGGACAGACGGGTTGACTGACGGATGGATGGATAGGGGGACGGACGGACAGGCGAACGGAGAGACGGATAAGTGGACAAAGTGACGGGCAAAGAATTGAATATTCAAATGAGCTGACATACGAATGGACGGAAGAACGAACAAAGATATGGACGGACGGGCAGATGCACGGACAGACGAACGGAGAGGCGGACAGACGTATGGGTTAGATGGACGGGGGGACATATGGACAGGCGAACGGAGAGACGGATAAGTGGACGGAGTGACGGGCAAAGAATTGAATATATAAATGAGCTGACATACGAATGGACGGAAGAACGAACAAAGATATGGACGGACGGGCAGATGCACGGACAGACGAACGGAGAGGCGGACAGACGTATGGGTTGACTGATAAATGGATTGACGGGGACTACATGCACAGGAGAACGGAGAGACAGACTGAGAAACGGAAGGACAAATGGAAGACGGACAGGCGGGCGGACGGACGGACGGACGGACGGACAGACGGACGGACGGACAGACGGACGGACGGACGGTCAGATGGAGGGCCGACAAACGGGCGGACACACGAATGGACAGCTGAACGAGCTTACAAAAAAAGGACATGAATAGACGAACGGTCGAACGGACAGAAGGACGAACTTACAGACGAACAAAGAGATGGGCAGACGAACAGACGGACGGACTTACTGACGAACGGATGGACGTACGTAGCCACATCCACGCATCTTGTCGTCCCGATTGCGAATATGCAATATGAATCACGTATTTGTGCCACGCCTTCTCCTGCCCCTTACATACGTATTCACAAAAGCATTACGCCCAGACTTCCCATTTCCAACTCTAGGCCTGGCCAACTGTTCAAGTTCAATTGAGAAGTAACGAAATGATGAGAATTTCAGAAAAAAGCTTAAAAGTCAATTAAGATTGGGTGAGGTCAGTCAGCTGAAGGCAGTGGACAGCAGAAACTCACTTGAGTCTAGGTCAAAGCAACGATTAGCTGAGAGAACAGGTTTTCCTCTTGTTGAGCTATAATAAATATTAAAATATTTAAGCGCTAGAATCAATGAGCCGTAAGAACTACGGAAAGGAGTTAGCTCTAAGTTAACAAGAAAATGAAAAATAAATTGGCTAACAATGTTGTTCTCCTCACACTCTTCCTGCCAGCTTGAAATCAATATAAAGGATCATACCATTGTCAGCCTGAGACACAGCAATATGAGCAACAATAACAACAACAACAACAACAATAGCAACAACAATAGCAACAACAACTGTCAGACAACCACATGCCAAAGTCAACCAAAGCAACAGGCGAAGGAAGCAAAGCAACAGCAAAAGGATCCGGAGCTGGAGCAGCAGCTGCAGCAGCTGAACAAGATCGTCGCGCTGAAGGATCAGGTGATTGGGGCGCTCACCAACGAGCTGGCCAAGCTGCGCAAGGAGCTCTCCGATCTGGCCATTGCGCACGAGTACGGCGAGGAGCCGTGCGGCCGCTACACGCGCCTCAAGCAGCAGCTGGACAACCTGAACGAGATCTGCCAGAAGACGCACAAGTATACGAGGCAGGCCGGGGTCGGGGCCGGGGCCGGGGCCGTGCAATTGGAGGCCATCATGGAGCGGCTGCAGCTGGACCAGGGCCAGCCGGCGCAGCTGGCGCTGGACACGCTGATCGAGGAGTCGACCACCTATGCCGAGGACATAGCCAAGTTGCGGCAGAAGCTCGACGACTTCCGCATCAATCTCGAGCTCGAGAAGCGCCAGTGGTGCGCCGAGAAGGACAAGGTGCTGGGCTACCAGAAGCAGCTCCAGGCCCACTACATACACATGTACCAGAAGCTGCGCTGCCTCGACAATGCGGCCAATGCCACATCAGCAGCAGCAGCAGCAGCCGCAACGCCTCCGCCCCCAGCCGAGGTGAGCAACCAAGGCTGAGGGCATACCCAACTGTTGCCGTTGCCTGCTGCCGCTACTCCACACCGATGATAAAATAACTTCATTCGTTTTGTCACTTTTAGTGTCAATTAGTTCGTTGCGACAGCAATGCCCAAGCAGATGCTTCCGACCGATAATCACTCCGAGCGTGACTTGCGTCTGCCTCAGCTGATTTGAGTCAACAAAATAACTAAGACTTCTACTATCCATCACCATATATATATAGCTATATATGTCTTGCCTGTCCCCACTCTAATACTTTATGACTACATTTATGCTAGGCCCATGGCCTCCATCTAACATCGAGAATTTCGTAACATTTCAATATTGTTCAATAATATTACTATATTATACAATATAGTATTCCAATATTATTCAATACTTAATTTTGAAACAATCTTAACTGGCGTAAATGTAGTAAATCAACCTATTTTTATATATTTAATTACAATTATGTATTTTTTGATCTATTTTTAAGAAATATACAATATTATGCTATGAACATAAATATATATATTTACACATCTATATATGGGCGTGTTTTGTTTTTAAAAAAAGTTCTGAAAGATTCGACATATTTAATATGCGAGATATCAGAATTTTGAATAATATACCTGAACTTATGCAGATCTATATAATGGGTGTCCCAAAAGTCACGCAAGAAGTAATTCTGATAGAAAATACAGGTTTCTAATTAAAAATTTTCAATTTTTTATTGATTTGTATAGAATACGAATTTATTTTGTGTAGCGCTCAGTTCTTAATAGCACTGAACTGGCAGCTGCCATGTTTTCCAGCAAAATTACGTCTTGCGTGAATTTTGGGACACCCTTTATATAGAATTATAGCACTGCTCTTCTAAAAAAGATTTTCAGAGCTGAAACTTTACTTCCTCATGGTTCATTAATTAATTCTTTCATTCATTCTTCAGATGAAGAGATATTACCATTATTTATTCTCAAAATGTTGAAATAGTCTCACTTATTCCATTAGGGGTATGCTTGTTTGAAAACTTGCCCTCGTTTCAGGCTTTTACTGTCGTAAAACAGCTTTATCAATGATCACAGAATATCAAATGGAGAATATATATATAACAGATAGAGCTTTGCCAGAATTTTGTAAGCTAAGTCACAAAATTCTTTGCAAAGCTTTATATGTTCTATATATATATATATATATATATATATATATATATATATATATATATATATATATATATATATATATATAGAGAGAGAGAGAGAGAGAGAGATTTCTATAGTACGAGTTCTGTTCCCCTCTGTGAACTTAACTAGAGCTTGTATAATATTCAATAATTTAGGTAAATTTAGATGATAAGTTTGCCTACTCAGTATAGGAGCTGCTCTAACTCGGCTCCGTTGACTGTGTTCTCCACGTCTAACTGAAGAATCTGGCCTACTTAAATGGGGTCTTAACTTATATGATATCATCATCATCATCAAGTAGTTACTACTACAAAAAGTATCTATATTTATACAAAAATCTTTGTCTTTGGAATATATTTTATAATGTATCTCCAACTGAATATATATTCCCACTTAAAAATCTAAAAAAAAAAAACAATCGCAACTTTTTTAGGTTTTATATTTCTTTATATTTAATATGTATATTAATTTGTGTTTATTATATATATATATTTGTATATGTAATTTCACTTTGTATATGAACAACAAAAAAAAAACACATATTTTTATGATATTGACAGTTACACAGAGTCACAAGTAGAGGTGTGCAAGAGAGATGGCTCAGATGGGAACTACAAATAATATACATATGTATAATACAAAAAAAAAATATATGTATATGTATATAATATATTTGATTTCATACAATATAGGTTTAATTTGTTAAAATTTAGATAGTTTAATGCAGAGACCTTTAAAGCTCGTTGTAAGTATACATATAGGTATATATATATATGATATATGATATTTGATATTTGTATTTTAAAGAAGGAAGATTAACGAAATCAAATTCAGATCGGCGTTCCTCCAGTATCACGCACTCACACACACGCTCTCACAGGCATACAGGGACACACGCACGCACACAGACTTAAGTCTCCAGTCACACGCTCTTAGACAACTATGTGACTTATATGTAGATGCGGATCGGCGGATGGGCGGATCGGCAGGTCGAGGGCTAGACGCACTCCTCCACATAGGTCGCCGGGAAGATGCCAATTTGATTGCGCAACGCGCCCAGCCACCAGCCGTCGTCCTGCTTGGCGTGCACCTCGATGATGTCGCCGGGGGTCAGTTCCAGTTCGTCGTAGAGCTTCGGTGCGTAGCTGTAGAGGGCCTTGCAGCGGCCGAGCACCTGGCACTGGCCGCCGTCCTTGGAGCTGAAGTTGCTGTTGGCGCCTTGGGAGCTCATCGAGGAGCTCTGCACCTCCTGCGCGTTCTGGTAGTAAGTCTGTGCCGACTGTGGCTCAGCCTCGTCCTCGTCCTGCGAGCTGAACTCGTCAAAGTCAGAGTCCTGCTGATTGGAGCCGCCGTCCGCCTGGCCGCGGTCGCCGTTCATCGTCCTGGACCGCCCGTGGCCAGTCCCAGACACAGTTATAGTCGTCGCCGCCAGCGATGCGTTCGTTGTCGAGATTATCTTTGGTTGGCTGGTGAAGGTTTCTACGTTGCTCTTGCTCCGATTGAATGCGGGCGCGCCACCCACGCTAACGTTCGCACAGGAGTTGTTGCTCTGCGTCTGTGGCGCCTGCAGCTGCGCGTAGTCGTCCTGATCGGCGACCACGCCGTCGCTTGTGTCCGGCGTCTGCTGCTTCTCGTTGTTCTTCATCCAGTTGGGCACCTTCAGGATGCTCTGCTGCAGCCCAGTGCGATCGCGCGTTATCTGCAGGGATATATGGATATAGATTAGTCAGCTGCTGGATATCAGATCCGTAAGATCGGCTCAGATCAGACCTGTATGTGCTGAGCCAGCGGATGTGTGGTCCGCGGCTTGTGGTCCAGCTCGAGCAGCGCCGTGTGCAGCTTCAGGCGCGCACCCTCCAGATAGGTGAGCATCGAGCGGATCTGAAAGGGGAGGAGCTCGGTTAGACCTCGGTTAGAATGGACGTTGGGTGGAGGCTTACGTGGTAGAGCTTGTCGGTCACGTTCTGATGCTCCTGGTTGTTGAGCGACTGCGAGAGGCCGCGAAGTCCGTCGCGGGAGCGACGCTCGCGCTCGAGGTCCGTTTTGACCAGCTGGAGGAGCTTGATCAGGGAGTGCTTGCGCCGCTCGCGGTTCATGGCCAGCGTGGTGTGTTCGCAGTAGAAGTCGGGCAGGAGCTGTTCGCTGGGGCCCTCGGAGTTGCGGCGTATGTTGCGCACCACCTGCATGTCCTTGGCCACGTTGCAGGCGTCCAGCTGCTGCTGCAGCCCGCCGGTCAGGCTGCCCAGGATGGGGTTCATGTCGTTGATGAGCCGCGCGTACTGCTGCACGAAGTTGTGCATGTTGCCCACGCGCTGCTGCTCGCTGCTCTGCAGCTGCGAGGAGCCGCGCAGCACGGCCATCTCCCAGTCGACGCGGGCACGCTCCGCGCGCACGCAGAGCGTGTAGTACTCGACGTCGGCCCGCTTGACCGCCTCCTCGGCCTTCTTGCGCTTGTTGTCCAGCTTGGCGCAGTCCTTCTCGGCCGACTTGAGCTCCTTCTCGGCGGCGAGCTTGTTCGGTCCCTGGTGCAGCAGCGCTATCGACGGCGACTTCTGTATGCGCACGTCCAGCATCGCATCCTGCAGCTTCTCGTTCTCCCGGGCGGCCGTGTGCGAGGCCTTCTTGGCCTTCGCCTCGCTCACGCGCCACTCGCTCAGGTTACGCGCCGCCTTATCCACGCTGCTCTCCACCTGTGATTGCAAGCGGGTTTGGATTAGATCTGGAGCGGAGTAAGGAGTAAGGAGTAAGGATTAGGGGCATGGGCTTACCGTCTTGCGCGTCTTGTGGTGACTGTCGACGACGCTCTTCAGCGGCTTGACCAGCTCGTCGGTCAGCGAGGCCGCCAGCTGGCGATGGATGTCGCTGCGGCTTTCCATCTCCGTAGCGACTCCACGCCAGGCATCCGCCACGCTGCCGGGTATCTCGCGTCCGGCCTTGTTCAGTTTGTTGGCCAACTTCGAGAGCGACTTGGAATAGATCAGCTCCGAGTCGGCGCTGCAAGTGGACAAGGATTAGAGACGGAAAGGAAATCAATTGAGCCAGGGACTTACCGCTCCTGCAGGACGAAGATGAGCTCCTTGCTGAAGTCGCCGCCCTGTTTGACGTAGCGTCGGAGTTCCTCGAAGCCGTTTTGCCCCTGCAAGAGACAGAGAGAAATGGGAGAGAATCCTTCAGTATGATGGACATAAAGGAGATATAATAGTTACAATGGGCATATTAAGTGTATCTTTAGCTGTGACCAAACAATGGCGCAGTCGGTGTACCTCGTCTTTGAAGCGCTTGGCATTGGGCGACAGGTCCTCCTCGCTGGGATTCTGCGAGAGCGAGGGCTCGTAGTCGGTGCGCTCGGTGACGTCCTCGCAGCTCTCGGTGGGATCGCGACTGCGGTCAGGCGACATCGAGTGGCGGTTGGAGGCACTGGCCGTGGAGTGGTTCAGATTGAGCTTGGACTGTGCCACGCGCTTGAGTGGTGTTTGCTGGCGCACCACCTCCTTGAGCTTGGTACTCTCCTCGCCCAGCCAGTGCTTCATGCCGTGCCAGCCCTTGCGCAGCTTCTCCTTGTTGTGGTTGAAGCTGATCAGCCGCTGGTTCTTGTTCTTGAGCAGCGTGATCCGGCGCTCGTTGGGGCGCAGCTGATCCCGGTGCGTGCAGTACTCCAGGTCGATATCGCGACCGAAGTCCTCCGTCTCGTTGATCTGCCGGCTGATCTCCTGCAGCTCGTCGATCGACACGAACAGGTTCTGGGCAGTCAGGCTCGTGTAGCTGACGGACTTCAGATCAAAGTCGAACTCATCCGCGATGCTCAGCAGGCTTCGACTGCGGCTGCGCGTCCGGCTGCGGCTCCCGGTGCTGCGGCAACTGGCCAAGCTCTGCTTGGAGCTTTGCTTCGAAGTCGTCCGCTGCAGGGAGTCGATGCTGTTGAACCGCTCCTGGCCACGCTGCGGCGTGCTCTGGTTCTCCTTGTTCTCGCTGGCCGCCAGGCTTAGTACGCTCGCGCCGTACAGCTCCGGCAGCTCGGGCAGGTTCAAGGTCAGCTGCGCCGGCGCTGTCATGTTCATGTCCAGCGTCATCGACGGCGACTTGTGCAAGTAGACCTTCAGCTCCGAGCGATGCAGATTCTGCACGGACATCGACTGCTGCTGCTGCCGGGCAATGCGTGGCCGCCGCATGGGCGGCTCAAGAGACGTTGCTGTTGCTGGTGGTGGTGTTGTTGCTGGTGGTGCTAGTGGTGGTGGCGGTGGTGGTGTCGGCGGCGGTGACAGCTTGTGGTCGGGCTGGTGAGTCGGCGTTTCGAACTGTTCGATTTCCAGGCCATCGCCGCCGGACAGGTGCTCCAGCTGCGGCGTGCCGCACGCATCGACGAACTCCTCCTCGTCGGAGCTGCGTGGGGTTAGGGTGCGCACGATGGAGGACGTCTTGGCAATGCCGCCGCCAATCTGCCGCAGCCGGGCCTCGGTCACGCCAAAGCGATCGGTGTCCAGTGTCGTGGTCGATATGAGTATGGGCGCCCCGATCTCCAGGCGATGGTCCTCGGAGTTGCTGCCGGTCATGTTGTAGCTGCCGGTGGCCAGTTTGCTCGGCGAGCCGGAACGATCCTTGCCGCCGGCGCCGCCGCCGCCGCCCGGCAGCGTCATGCTGCTCAGGTGGCGACGGCCGAGCTTGTTGCCGAGCACCGAGTACCGTTTGATGCGTGTGAGAAATCCTTTGGCACTGCTTCCATTGTTGTTATTGTTGTTGTTGTTGTTAATGCTGTTGTTGTTGTCCGCGGCGGCGTTATTTGAAGGAATCTCGGCCATGGCCGCACTCTCCTTGCCGCCCAATTTAAACTTATGAACACGCAAATGATTCATTGCTCTGCGCGAATTATTTAAATAATATTTGATTAGACTTTCGATTCAAATTCGATTTAAATTCGATGCAACGGCACTGCGCGACTCTCGCATCTGTGCGCTCACATTGCGTGCGCACAGCTAATGGCCGCGAAAGAAACAACAACAAGACTGAGTCAACGGATAACGCCAACTAGAACAGGCGGCAAGTGCACAAGCGAAGAAGCGAAGAAGCGTCGCGGCGGCTGAAGGAAGCCAAAGCAAAAGAATAACACACAAATTTTATTTTTTTTCTTGCAGGCAACTTAGCTGGACTTATGAAAGTAGCACGACTTTGCAATACCCTTTGAGCGATAACAGTACAGCGGCACAGCATATGTGTGCGCATTGCTTATAAATATATATACATAATTGAAGACATACATATGTGTCTGTTCATTATTATTGTCATACATATATGTACTATGGTCAAACTAATATTTTTCATTAATCCCTTGCAACTTATATGCTCGCTAATACCCTGCGCTCATAAAACATAAAACGCAGACAACGCTAGGCCGACGCTCACCTAAATATATGTACATACATACATACACAGCACCGAAGAATTGGTAAAGGGAAAAGAGCAAACGAAGCACAAGAATCAGCTGCACTCAAAAAGACCAATAAAAGAGACAAATACGCACTTTCGCTCTCTTTCTAACATGCAAGTGTTGCATTATTTGACCCCTGCCTATGGGCCGCAAGGCTTACATGCATATGTATGTATTCATGTCTACACACATAAATACATACATACATAAATATTTAGTTTGGACATGGCGACCCCTTCCGATGCGGACCCCCTCTATCTGTGCTCTTTTGCTCCACTTTTCACTGTTCAGGTAAAGATTACAAAACTGTTTGTTTATTGATCCACGGCGATGAAGGCAGCGACAGCGGACAGTCGTCAAAGAGTGCATTAAGAATTGGTGTGGAACCAGAAAGAAGAGACATAGGCAGAGGCAGAAGAAGGCTAAACAGTGATGTGCGTTTGTTATGGCAAGAATCGCTGCGTTGGCATCGGAATTGACAGCAACTGCGACGCCCTCAGCGACGACGCGTCGTCTGCTTTTCTCTATTTCGCTTCCTAAGCATCGACATAAACATACACGATATAAATGCACATGAACAGCTCAACCATATACACATACACACATATACTTATGCATGTGTATGCATTAGAACATAATATTGTTGTGCTACTGAATTAAGGCTTTTATACCCAGTGTTCGCACAAATATGAATACAAACGAAATCAAAAGAATAAATAGTAAAAGAAAATTCTCACATATGATATACACTCTCTGAAATATATCACATGCATACATATGTATACACATTTCTTGTACTTCTCACATATGTACATACATGTATGTATGTACATCTTGCAGGGTATATTTCAGTCGCACAATATTGACAACAGAAATTTGCCTATTCTTTGTGCCATTTTCGTGTCATTGATTTTGCTTGTAATTATAGAAAATAATTTATTTATGAACTATTTATTTTGCAGCTAGGCGAGGGTGCTGAACAAACCTTAGGCGACTAGCGCATGCTCTGCATTCGAGCTTTTTGATTCTAATATCGTATACATGTATAATTATACACACATATGCATTCATATAAATTTGATCTAAATGCATAGTTTTTGCAACTGGAAATAATAAATATATTGGATTTACATGCTATCTACATACACATATGAGCTACGTGCCTTTCGTGATCAATGTTAAGACCGAGCACGCCATCAAGCAGTCTGCTAGTTCCATCATTCGCTAAACGATGCACTGAGAAAAAGTTTGTGTTGTCAAACTGAATTTACCCATATTATTTATGTGTATTATATATTTAGCATATACATATTTAGAAGAGAAGTGTAAACTGATATAGTATATATGTATAATGTATACTCTAATATGACATAATCTTCAACAGCTGAATAAAATTTTGCACAGTGTATCGCTGTACGTGCACGTAAACACACGAATTGGCATGCATGTGTGTGTGCATGTTTGCATACCCGACTGTATTTACAGATGTATGTACGTATGCATGTATTTATGTTTGTACATATGCATGTGCATGCGTCAAGCTTGCATTGGAAAGTGGGTGGAATGCGTGAAAGGGCGAGGAAGGGCAAGGCGAGGCAAAGCAGCAAATTAAAGGCGAACTTTAAAAGCAGCTGCTGCTGCTCTAATGAAGCTGAAGCTTCGCACTGTTTGCTATTTTGAAATTTCAATACACACACTCACACACACACACACACACACACACATGTTTATTGCAAGTGAATATCGGACTTAAGGTGCCAAGGTTCGGGTTCGGGCTCGAGTTCGGGTTCGCGTTCGGGTTCGGGTTTATCTGGTTATTAATTGCGCTCTGCTTGCAACAGTTTACGCTTTTGCGTTTCCCATTCTATGATGCCAACAAGCGAAACCGTAGTAAGTTAAACAATTTAATTACATTTTGCTATTGTTGCTATTACTGTTGTTCTTGTTCTTGTTGTTGTTGCTGTTGACTTGCATTGTTGTTATAGTAGCTAATTGCATTTGTAATTTGCAAAGAGAACACGTGAACACATGTCTAAAAAACTAGCTCAACTACGAAATACCCTGCAATTTCAGATTCATTTAAGAAAATGACAGAAATTTGGGCGAATATCAATTAAAATGCAGCAGGATCAGTTTGTTGGGCGCAATTCACTTGGAAATATTTCATAAATAATTAAAATCTAGGTTGAGCATACTTTACTTATATAGCGAGTATATAGAGTGTATAGTAGGTAGACTATATGTATATATAGCCATGGAAATGCCCATGATAGAGCATAATAAATTCCTATCTCGTTGAGTTTGATCTGGATTAGAGAGTATAACTACATACATACATAAGCCCTATAGATATAGATACTATATAAACATATGTATATGATTGGATTTATAATAGCTTAACTAGCCAAACTTAAGGGAAAATTACAATAGAAGCTTTTTGTAATGGAAGCGTGGGGATATCAAGCAGAGCAAATAGATAAATAGAATTTTAACTATATATAGTATATATAGGGCGAATTTCTTTAAAAGGTAAAACTATATTTGACACCTACCCTATATATACATACGTACATTTGTATATAGAAGAAAAGTCTAGAGAGCTAAAACGAGATTATCTCGAGAAATATAGTAAAATTTGGAAAATTGTTTTGGGTTTTCTATGTTACGTTCTTCTAGGTACTTCTGGGATCGGCCTATCGTAAACTAACTAGACTATATAATGTATATATAGACAAATACTAAAGTAAACTATTCAATATATATATACATTGTATATTATAGTAAACTATATAATATATAGTATATAGATGTATATAGAAGCCCATATCTTTGACATCGATACAGTCCAAATGTTCTCACGAACGAGCATTAAGCAGTCGCCTATGCTCACTTGTTTATATGCAGATAGATAGATAAACCGAGTCTGGTTGTTGCCTGATATTGATGCTAGTCAGGGATGTTTGCTGCCTTTCTCCACTCAATCCCTGGCGAAGAGAAATGCAGCGAGTGGAAAGCGCTGGCGAGGCACGTCTCTGGCTAATGGAGTGCGACTTGAACTGGAGTGTGACAAGTGCAGCAACAATTGAGCTAATGAACACGGCGAATGTCGGCCGAATGGAGCCGAAGATAAAGCTGAAGCTGAAGCTGAAGCCGACGACGTGGGGCCACTTGAGCCAGCAGCAGCGACTCCACAGTGGCAGAGGCTAATTGCGAAGGGCGCATCGAGTGGCCCGCTGCAAGCGAGACCCCGCAATTATGCGAGCTCCAGCTCCGGCCGGGGCTTTAAAGTCAAATAACATAAATTATTGCCAGACGGATAAAAGAATGAAGAAATGGGCGAAAAATCATGTGAAAACAATCAGTGGAGTCGCGGCTAGCCGCAGGTGTAGCTATAAATAGCCGCGATTGCAATTGCAGCCAGCAGAGGAGCAGCAGCAACAACAGCAACAACAGCAGCAGCAGCTGCCAATCGAAAGTCCTTTGCAGCGGCGTCCTTTTTAGCCCCCTCCCACCCACAGCTCTGGCAATTTATGCTTAATAAATAGGGCGTTTAATGGCCTAGCCACAATTTGTGGGTGTGCCCAGTGGCCAAGGTCACCCCTGCTGGCCTGCCTGCCCGCCCACATGCACTCGACTGCGCGCTCTGTTAGTTAACAGCGCTCTGTTAAGCGCTCTGTTAGCCGCTCTGCTCTCTGGTTTCTGTTTAGTTTTAGCGAATTGAGCTTTGATTTACCATTTATTGCACCTGGGGAGT
This sequence comes from Drosophila paranaensis, assembly GCA_035047545.1. Taxonomy (NCBI): domain Eukaryota; kingdom Metazoa; phylum Arthropoda; class Insecta; order Diptera; family Drosophilidae; genus Drosophila; species Drosophila paranaensis. The sequence goes on from JAWNPL010000031.1 coordinate 119,553, forward strand.
GCACGCCGTCTTCAAATTTGGATAATTTTGCTGGAATTTATATATTCAAAGAATTTTTTCTGCTGTGCTTCTGCCAAATATCGTACATAAAACGTGAACTGGATTTTTTTTTTAAAATAATAAATAAATAAACGCAAACCGGAAGAATTCAAATATCCCAGAGCTGATTGACAGCAGAAAACGGACTACTGCCATATGGATACATATATACGATACATATGTGTAAATCCAGATAAGACTAAGTGAGCAGTGGCCAGAAGCCCATTTCCAAAATTAGATCGTTGAGATCATTAGGAAACTGTGCCACAGCACGCCCCCCAGTGGGGCTGTTCTGAGCGAATGGACTTGACGAGAGTATCTCGAGGCAGAGCTATGGCTGCGATAATCTATCGTAAGCAGCAGCATCATCCAAAGCTCTATCTGGAAACTCTATATCTATCCCAAAGTTTCAGTCGAATTTTGGTCACTTCCAAAGTTATCTCTTAGTTGAGTAGACTAAGCACACGTACTCTATGCATATGCTTTAACTGGAATAGAGAACTCGAAAACTTTGAACACTTATCTAGTTTGGTATTGTATATATGTATATATATATATACATATATGTATATATATAGTAAACAAAAGTCAAATTGTAGACACCTCGAGTTGATGCTTTGAACTCAACAGAACAATCCTTCAATCAATCACTATATATATACATATATGTATGCATCATCATCTGATTGATTAATTGACTGACTGATTGACTTAACTGTTAACTGTTAAGTTCGAGCCATCAACAATCTATTCTTCAGTTTAATATGCTAAGAATTTGTTGATCTTGAGTCTAGCCATAGCTCAAATGCTTGATAATATATCAGCTCAATTCACAACAGATCAGATTTCTTAAGAAAGCTGCTGGAATAGGTTATAGCAATGGTATTTTAGTCACAGATTGATTAGCTCAAGCTTCTTCAAATAACTGTGGAAACTGCGTGGAATGCGAAAAGAGAAATGGCGAACTTAGCTTTATTTGAGCTAAGCTCGAAAACTATTTGACTAAAGGTAACTGAAAGATAATACTACAGCTCTATATATGCATCTTGGGATCCACAATGCGGAAAAGCGGATAATTTTCATATAGTATTTAAGCCAAGGATTGATATGGAAGATATATGTATATATATTCCATATTAATACACATATAATCTTCGTCATAACGAATTTTTCCTTAAGTCCCTTGACTTGAGCGGATCAATAGATACATATAACGGAAAGTTTTCTGGTTCCCCTCAGATTCGTTAAATCGAGGTTTCACTGTTTTTATTATATGTATGTAATATGTACATATGTATGTAAAGGGTGTCCCAAAACTCACGCATGACGCCATTTTTATAGACAACATGACAGCTGACAGTTCAGGACTATTCAATAAAAAATAAAAAAAAATAAAATTGTAAAAAATATATATAAAAACGCATTCAATAATCAATAAAAAGTGGACCATTTTTGAATTATAAACCTATGTTTTCTATCAAAATCATTTCTTGCGTGACTTTTGGGACGCCCTTTATTTCTTGCGTGACTTTTGGGACACCCTCTAGCTTCACGAGTAATTGTAAAAAATGCTTAAAATGCGTAAAGATAAATGAGAGATTCAACTTTAATTGAATTGAACTCTCATATTTGTTGACCATAGATATTTTCTAGCTCAAGACATTATATATACATATAAATTTATATACTTCTTGAGCTTCACTAGTGACTGTGGAATATAAGTGAAATGCGAAAAAAAGAAGAGAAATTTAAGTTCTTTGACTAAATGTGTTTTAGCAGATAATTGATATGCCAAAGCTTTACAGAGATAATTCGAATTCCACGCGTAACTGTGAAACAGAAGTGGAAAACGAAAATGCGAAGAGAAATTTAACTTTTTTTGAGTTGAGTTCAAGTCGGAGTTCGAAATTCTGTCTAGGCATGAATGTCATGTATAGTCAGATATTACAGAGCATAGCATCTATATATATGTATATATATAATATATGTATATATGTATATATGTTTCGAGTGCTTTCGGTCTGCGGCACTTTCTGTTTCACTTAAGCAAATATTTGAGCAACTTATCTCGCAAAAATGTTGCGACAAACGCGAAAGGTCGGCAAGGGCGGGACGATGTTCACCTAATGAGGTATATTTAATTGTTGCTCTTGTCTCTCGAGATTCGTATTATTTGCGCAATGTGATAATAGGTGAGTGTGTGAGTGTGAGTGTGAGTGTGAGTGTGGGCCATGTCATAACACTTAGGATCGGCGATTCATTTGGCTATATTACAAAGAATTTTCGAGCGTGGAACGTGTTTGCCCAGCACTAAAGTTGTCCAGAAAGCCAGATATATATATATATATATATATAGTGAGAGATATATCTGAGCTGGCTCGCTTATATAAAGCCAACTGATAACTGCCTTTATCTTTGACTGTGCAAAATATGTAGAATCAGCTCAGAGATCTCTAGAGATCTCTGGCGATATCTGGTGCCTAAGTAGATTTCGTATCACATGTTACGTTCCGGCGTCTAAGATTGTTTACGGATTGTGGCATACGCACGCACAGTTCATCGTTTAACATAATTAAGCCCGGGTCCATTGGGTTCAATGGTTTTCGTTGTAAAGTTTCAACAATTTACAACGGGCCAAGTGTCGTTGACATCGGCTTGCGCGTAGCAGGCGGCAAATGTCAGCGCTGGGCGACAGACAAAAGCTGATTGCGCAGAGTGCAGCCCCCACTCCTCTACACTCCTCTATGCCTCTCGCTCTAGCTGTTGACAATTGATTTTTAGAACAAATGGGCAGCACTGGCTGCAGTTGTATTTCGATTCCAATTGGATGGGGACGGCTTATGTGCTTCGCTTGACCCATTGGAATGTTGTTCCGTGCTGTTGTTGCTGCTGTTGTTTGTCTTTTGTTGCTGGATTTATGTCGCTGTCAGTGTCGAAATTTGTTGTTCTTCGTGCGCTCGCGGCCCAAAAGAGAGAGAGAGAGAGAGAACCAAATAAATAAAGAGGCGACTAATTAACAATGCTCACATCGCATCGCATCGCTCACAAAGAATTAACTAACGGTTACGGCGCTACATCAATTGATGGAAGGGCCTCACACTCTATGCTAAACAGGGTCGACGGGCCAACAAAGACGGAGATCTCTCTATAGGCATGGGCTGTATAGGTATTTCTATATATCTCTATATAAATAAAAACTATACAGAAACTGCTGCCGTTTTATTGTGTTCTATTTTGGCCGAAAGTGAAACACAAAATAATTGGCACAATTTCAAGAACCCAACGAGAAATGTTTAGATATTCGTTTGGAAAGAAGCGATGCAAGATGAAAGACCCCAAAAATGTATATATGTATGTAAGTACATATATATGTATATCTCGTCGGCCACGTACATAGCTCTGCGAGATGCAGATCTTGTAAGTTGTCACACGTCTGACCATCATCAGAATATGTTCAATGTTTCTCACTCTCTCAAGCTCAAGCTGCGAAGGTCGGCCGACATGGGCGACATGGGCGATATGGGTTATCTGTGGAGCTGGAAGAACATGTTTTGATTTGTCCATACAAATGTTCCCGTAACAGTCACAGTAGATAATAAACAAATGGCATGGGCTCTGCGGCGAGACTTCAATGTGTGTTTCTTGCTGTCACAGGTGGAATCCATTAATCAAAGCGAAAATGAATAATATAAATTAAAATTTAGATCACGTTCAGTTGTTGTTGTTGTTGTTGTTTCTTCGCACATTTGACACAGGCACAAGAATTATTTAAAAAAAAAAAAAGAAAAAGAACAAAAACAAAAACTAGAACAGTTTTAACATTAATTTACGCGTCTGCGTTATGTAAACGCGAATTACCGAAAATAAACGATATTTTAATGAAGTGAACACAGAATTTACGTCGGCGTCGGCGGCGCCCCTCGCGGCCACTGCGGATCCCAACTAAATTTAGAACGGTTCACAAATACAGCTAAGCTACGTCGAGGCGACGTCAACGACGCACAACGGCAGACTAAGCGCACTCAACAGCAACCTCAGCAGCAGCAGCAGCAGCACCAACAGCAACATCAACCGCAGTCTCAGCGACGCGTCAAAACAGAACCAATGAGAACGTTTTAAGAGCAGCTACATATGTCACTATGCAGATACCCGTGCCAGGGCAGCTTAGGCGCAACTCACTCACACATAATAAATAAATAAACAAATATTGTGTTCACGATATTATGTTTACGACTCCAATTTAAAGTCAACCACGTCTCCGTGGCTACTCGTAACAGCTGAGAAATTCTGTATGTTATTGAGACTCTTGCCTAACCTGGCATAGCCCATGCCGCGCACGCTGGTACGGGCAGCTCGAACGTAGCTGAGTGCTGGAGAGCGAGCAATGCGCTGAGAGCTTAAGAGAGCGCAAAGTGCGGAGTGCGGAGCGCAAGCGCATCATGCCGGCTGCTGCTGCAGCGACGCGACGCAGGAGAGCCGCTACACCTGCTGCGGTGCTGCGGCTGCTGCTGCTGCTGTTGTTGTTGTCAACGCGTAGGCCAAATATTTGGACGCGACTGCACTGTTACGGTATAAGCATCTGTCTTCGCAGCATGCAAAGCGGTATTCGTTGATTGGGCAGCACATATACCGTTTGCTATGCGCACCGTGGGGCGAGAGGCGAAAACAACAGTAATAAATTCTTTATGTATTTATTAACTGCTCTATACATATAGTAGCCTTAGAAATGTTTACCTAATGTTTTGCTATAATAAATGATTTTATTTAGCTAAAGGTTGACAATCAATTTTTTAATAATTTTTAATATCACATAATTTTATATTAATGCTAGAATATTTCATAAGCAAACATGTTAAACATAAATTTCTATATTTTCTTATTATTATTTTATATATATTTCTTTTATTCTTATATATTAAAAAAAATATTTTTTCATACATATCACTTGTTTTTACATACTTTTCGTTGAGCTGCTAACCACTGTGCGCTGGCTGTTACAATAATTTAACCAGCTAAATGCACGTGCTGCTGCGCGGCGCAGTCGACGTCGACGTCGCGTCGCGTCGCGTCGTTGACAAGTACCGGTATTATGGGCAATGTCAGTTGCAGTTGCATAACTGCTGCAAATTTATGCTGCTTAGCAGCAGCCAGCAGCCAGCGCCAGCTTTATGCATATGTATGTATGCTTGCAGATGATCATATGTACATGTATTTGTATGTGTGTATTAGCATTCAGCGCGTGATTAGCACTAACGGCGCAGTTCACATGACGCTGGCGCTGACTGCGATGCTAGCAGCGGCTGCTGCTGCACTTGTTGCTTGACCGAGATTCGCAGGGTTCTTGCACAAGCTAACAGCAGCAGCTCAGCGTCTCCAAAAAAAAAAAACAACATCTTCCAACAGATGTGACAATAATGGCCGAAAAGCCGTTAATCGGGTTTATTTTGTATTTTTGTTTTTATTTTTTTTTTTTGCTGTATTATTTTTTTATATCATTTTTTTTTTTTTTTGCAGCAGCAGCAACAATTCATTGTGACTTTAGTATTTTTTGACATTTATGTGACAATCTGTTGTTTATCGGAAATAAAAAAAAATACTTAATTAAGCAACTTACTTTGGCTGGCATTGTTTGGTCTGTGCTGGAAACTGAGATGGAATTGGTGAAGCTTGAGCTTACCTGAAAATACATAGAGGAAATAAGAAAGTTATGTGAGTTAGGCTTGATCGATATGTGAAGAGAATGCAAGGAAAATGCTGGGATAACACCAGAGGACACTAATACCAATGCCAGATACCTTCCAAGAGTAATACCTTATACCACGTATGCTGATATATGTATTAGATGGGTGTATGAATACGTTTATTGTGAGTATAGTCTTAACTATATACGACGGATATGTGGTTGGTATGGAGATATACTCTATATGCTCTCTATATTCCATATTCTATGATTTATGTTCCATATTCTATGTTTTTTGTTCTTTATACAGGTAAGAACCGGCCACATAATACCCATCCACTATCTAAAAACCAACTAAATTCTGTACAAATTGGTTGTTTTGGGTGGGTCAACCACGCCCCCACAAATGTATGTTCCCTTCTCTCTGTACTTTAGAAAAAATCAATGAAGGAAAGGGAAAACTGTTTTAAATACAGTTCTGGCTTGTTTGCCACGCCCCCAATGCTCATATATTAGGAATACTATTCAGGCTTCGAACACTGCTCTAAACCAATATACTCCTTTTACTACATGACAGAGTATACAAATATTTAAGAACTACTCTTGCACATGCTGACTAAATAAATAGATATAGAAATTTATGAAGCATGAAGCTAAATACTATACACTAAATAAGTCAAACTAAACTAACTTTAGTCAAGTTTGCTAAAGCCTAACTAAACACTAAATACTAAATCAAAGCAAATCAATTAAACTTTCGTAACGTCTTTAAAGTTCACCTCGCACCTCGCAGTGGCGCCATCTATGAGTGAGTAGTGGCAACGCTAAAAGCTCTCGCTGCAAGCTTTCAACAGCTGTTTGCCGCTTAGCTTAAGCTTAAAGCTTGCACTCAAGTCGTGCACCTGCGCAAACAGCATCTGAGCTGTGCGAGATGATCAATTAACAGGTGCGCGATCAGAAGACCTTGCAAAGTATTTATTTGCACAGGAGTGAGACAGAGAGAGAGAGAGAGAGAGCGAGAGCAAGAGAGAGAGAGAGAGAGATATGGCGTACTAGTAGTAGTAGTAGGAGGAATGTTCAAACAGGTAAATGCTTAGCGACGTTTGCCAGCTGTCATTGGAGCACCTCGAGTGGCTTATAAATAAGTTGCACTTACTTGCTAAATGCCGAATGGCTGGCAAACGAGTTTAACAATAACATAAAACACACACACAGAGAGAGAGAGAGAGAGAGAGAGAGAGAGAGAGAGAGAGAGACATATACACCTGTCTGCAGGTTATAAACAATAACAATGATAAGGCTTGGCGAGGGTAGGGGGCTGGGTGGTTGTCATGAGGTTATTGATGACTTGGCCAAGATATAATCAAATTGATATCCATTAATTGAAGTTGAGTTGAGTTTCGGCTGGCGGTGAATGCAGAGAGTTGAGTTTGGGCTTGAGATTGGGGTTGAGTTTGGAGTTGAGTTGAGGTGAGTTCTAGTTCGAGTTGAGTTTGAATTTGATGTGTTGTTGAGTTTGTTTTCGAGCAGGAATTGAGATGAGCGAGAGTTCGAAATCAAGTGAGTTTGGGCTTGAGTTGAAGCTGTGGTGAGTTTGAGTTCGAGTTGAGTTTGGGCTTGAATTCGACTGGGAGCTGGGGTGAGTTTTAGTTCGAGTTGAGTTTGAATTTGAATTAGCGTTCAGTTCGAGCTGATGTGAGGTTGAGTTTATATCCGAGTTGAGGTGAGTTTGAATTTGAGGTGAGGTGAGTTTAACTTCATCTCAAACTTACCTCACCTTCAACTCTAATCAAAATTCGAACTTAACTCGAACTCAAACTTACCTCAACTTCAACTCGAATCCAAACTCAACTTAAGTCCAAGAGTAAGTTTGAGTTGAAGTTATGGGGAGTTTGAGTGCGAGTTGAGTTTAGGGTTGAATTTTAATATGAATTCGAGTTGAAGTTGGGGTGAGTTTGGGCTTGTGTTGAGTTCGAATTCGTATTGTGTTTGAGTTTTGAATTCCAGTTGGCGTTGAGATGAGTTTCGTGGTGAGTTCCAGTTTGAGTTGAATTCGGGTTGAAGTTGAGGTGAGTTTGGGCTGGAATTGAATTTTAATTCGTGTTGAGTTTGAGCTGAGTTTTTGTTGAGTTTAAATTCCAGTTGGAGCTGAGGTGAGTTCGGGGCTTGGATTGAATTTGAGCTTCTTTGAGTTGAAGTTGAGGTGAGCTTAGCTTTTAGTTACGCTGGGGTTGATATAGAGTGATTTTGGGTATTGAGTTGAATTCGAGAATTCGGGGTGAGTGCTAGTTCGAGTTGAGCATGAATTTGAATTCGATTCGAGGTGAGTTTGGGGTTGAGTTGAGTTTGAATTAGAATTCGAGTTAAGTTCGAGCTGATTTGAGGTGAGTTTGAGTTTGAATTAAGTTTGAGATTGAGGTGAGTTTAACTTTGAGCAGGAGTTGAGGTGAGTTCTAATTCGAGTTGAGTTTGGCTTGGAGATGAGGTGAGTTTAACTTCGAGTTGCAGTTGAGGTGAGTTCCATTCCGAGTTGAATTTCAATTCGAATTCGAGTCGAGTTCGAGCTGCTGTTTGGATTGGGTTCGAGTTGACGTTGCAAATGAGGTGAGCTGAGCTTAGCTTCGAGCTGCAGTTGTGGTTAGTTTCGGCTCGAGTTGAGTTTGGGTTCGAGTTGAAGTTGAACTTGAGTTGTTGTTGGCTTTGATGACAATGGAGTTGCTTTGTTGGATTCGTTGGGTGGCACACGTATGGAGGCGACTGGGTGGGATGTTCGTGCTTGTTCAACGCTTACCTGCGCATTACCCATCAGAGGTTCGTCTTCGAACTCAGCTGGCATGAGCTCGTCGACATTCGCATAAAGAGCCTCTTCCTGTTGTTGTTGTTGCTGCTGTTGTTGTTGTTGTTGTTGTCGTGGTAGACTATGCTTCTTCTGCTGTTGCTTCAGCTGGGCATTAAGATTAATCGCCGATTTGGATTTGCTTTTGGCATAGCGAGCGGAGCAGCGCAAGCTTTTAAGCACACCATTGGCGAGCTTTGGATGCCAATTGAGAGAGAGAGAAAGAGAGAGAGAGAGAGAGAGAGAGATTGGGCATAGCAAATAGAGAGAGAGAGGCGGGAGGGGTGGGTGTAAACTTAATTTAAATATAACTTCTATATAAGATATGGTATATAGTATATAGTATATGTGTGCATATATCTTAGGTGCAAATTGCGATGACTTAATAGTTAATGTGTGCTGCAGTTGCTGAGTGGTGGGGGAGTGGGGTAGGGGGGTGGGGTTGGCCATTCCACTTTCTATTGAGCGTGAGACGTGCCGACATGTGCCATGTTCGCGGTGTCACTCACCGCGCGTTATGCCCAAAACTATGGCTCAGCGGACTTCCGGCGACGACAACTGGCGTTAGATACCCTGTTGTTGTCTTGGCCAGCGTGCGTTGATGACTCAATGCGCTTTCTATATATAGCCGCATGAGCGACCGATGTTGGCGGTCGATAAAATCAATGAACTCGCCGCAATTAGCAGCAACAAAATTGACTTAGTTGAAATAATTAATGAATTGTTTAAGCGCTGCGCATTTAAAGCAACAGCAACAACAACAACGAATGTTGCGCATACGTCGCGTATGCCCTGAGTGATGTTTGGGATGTGGGCCAAAAGAAAGTTGATGTGGCAACCACATGAGGCAAGCCTCGCCTCAATGCCAGCGCAAACAAGTCTGACCAGCACTAGGGACAGTGACAGAACCAGAGGCAGAGCCAGTTCCATTACCAGTTCCACTACCAGTTCCACTACCAGTTCCATTACCAGTTCCAGAATTCGATTCAGAACCAGCCAAAACTGTTGCGATTGCAAGCGGCAATGAGCGCGCGTTAAACTATCCGCAGCAAAGCCTCGACTCGAGAATGTCGAGCTCTCAGCCGCACGTAGCCTCAGCTCGCGCAGGTTAAATAAAAATAAAAAAAAAAACAAAAAAAAAAACAATAATAAATAAAAAACTAAAAACAATTGCGAAAACCCATTGACGAGTTGATGCGGCAAACATGTGTAAAGTGTAAAAGCTATTATTCACTATGCGAGGGCTGCTTGAGCAGTGCAGCATAGGAAACGCGATCTTCCATGGGTTGGGACTGCCCGACTGGGATATACCGTGCACTCCTGCTTATTCGAAATTCTTTTCTATTCACTTCTCATTCTCTTCTCATGCTCTTCTCTTCTCATGCTCTTCTCGTGATCTTCTCATACTCTGGTAGGGACTGCCCGACTATGACATACTTTGGTCTCATAATTTATTGTGTGATTCTTTTTTCTTTTCTTCTGTTCTCTTTCCTGCTCTCCTCTTCTCATTCTCCTCCTATTCTCTTCTCTTCTCATACTCTTTTTTTCTCTGAGTAGGAACTGCCCGACTAGGATATACCTCGTACTCAGCCTAGAGATGATTTTCTAATTTCTTTTCTAGTCACTTCTCATTCTCTTCTCATGCTCTTCTCATTCTCTGGTAGGGACTATCCGACTACTGTGATATACTCTAGTCATTCTGTGATTCTTTTTTCTTTTCTTCTCTTCTCTTCTCGCTCTCTTCCCATTCTCTTCCCATTCTCTTCCCATTCTCTTCCCATTCTCTTTTCCTTCTTATAGTCTTCTCTTCTTTAGGCAGGTTCTTGCTCTCTATCCATTTTTTTCTCCTTTTCATCTTATTCTCTTGCAGTTCTTATCTCATCTTCTCATCTCATCTTCCCATTCTTTTCTCTTTTCACCATTTCTTTCCATTCTCTTTTCTGGTCTTTGCACTTTGCTTAAATTCTCTCCCAATCTCTTATTCTTTTCATATCTATTGCCATTATCATCTTCTTTCTACTATTTGCCACTATTTTAATATCTTTTCCCATTTCGTCCTTCTCTACTCTTCCCATTCTCTTCTCTTCTTTTCCCATTTCATACCATTCTCTTCTTATATCTGGCCTTCTCTTAACTTCTCTTTCTATTCACTTTTACTCTTTTCCCACACTCTTCGTATCTTCACCCATTCTCTTCTCTTCTCTTCTCTTCTAATTTCCTTCCTTCCATTCTTCCCGTCTCCTCTTCTCTTCGAATAGCCCTCGTTATTGCACATGGCCTGGCATAGTTGGAATTGCATTTAGTTTCACACTTCGCTGGGTATTCATTGTGCCCTGTGGATGTTGCTCAATGAGAGCGTACCCTGGGCACGCGAAGGGGCAGAGCTGGCAGGGCTGCGATAAGTGGGCGGAATTCCATGCGATACGATGCGATGCGATGCGATTGATCATTGAGAGTGGCTGACTAATGAAAATCGAATCGATTTGTCACATTGCTGCTATCGATGCAAGCTCAATTCAAAGTTCAGCAAACCGTCTGTGGCCCAAGGAGAACTTCAGCAGCGGCAACGGCAATAAAAACTAGCGCGAGAATTAATTGCCGAAATCTAGCACAGACCTAAGTCGGTGTGACTTAAAGTAAAAACTATTAATCCGAGTGGAGTGGCAAAGAGCCATAAATCTGTACTGGGAGTGGAACCAAAGCGATCGATCGTTGCGTCGATATGCAGATCTGTTAGCTGACTGAGCTTAATCTGAATCAAGATCAATGGAGTCGGGATATATATATATATATATATATATATATATATATATATATCAATTCACATTCACCATCATTATCTAATCATGTTCGCCAGTCTCGAGTCTCTTAAATCGCTGACTATTTCGTAACTCAGCTGTGTTTCGTTCTCAACGCAGCGCAAACTAAGTGCCAAATATCGATGACTTCATCCCATTTCTGTAATCTAAGTGCTTTGCATCTGAAAGTTAGTTTTAGTAAACAAAGAACTCGCAAATCTTACTTTTTCTATAGATATCTCATAGATCAAATATCAAATATTTAAATAAATAATAAAAGAAAATCAGATATCATTCTGAAAAACTCTCTACAAATTTGAATATAATATTATTATATAGAACTTAAAAAGTTGTACTTTTCACATTATATATTCATTGATTCGCTATGAAGAAGACTCATTGCTCATGCATTACATGTTATTATTATTATTATTATTATTATTATTATTATTATTATTATTATTATTATTATTATTATTATTATTATTATTATTATTATTATTATTATTATTATTATTATTATTATTATTATTATTATCATAATTATTATTATTATTATTTTTATATTTTTTTTTGGTTTTTTATAATTTGTATTTAATTTCATTGTTATTTTTTTTTTTACATTATTATTATAATTTTTTAATTTTATTTTTTTATTAATATATCAATTTATTTTGCAGCATATTGTCCAGACTCGACTCTATAGCGCATATATCTTTAGAGCCTTTGCCTATTTGTAGGCAAACCCCTGTACTATGATACTATAAAACTATATACAATAAAATTTTAAATATTCGACGGTCGAGCGGATACAGTCTTCTTTTTGAGCTCCTTCTGCTTCTGGTGTTAGCTAGATTAGATGCGAGCTGCTTTGGGTGCAGGGATGGCTGAGTTTCTCACAATCCAGTAAACCTGCGTAATGCTTTGTTTTGGACTATTTGTATATTGTTTATCGAGCCTTAAATTGGAATTATTATTTTTAGTTTACATTTTTATTTTTAAAATTTGTTTATCCATTTTTTTAAATTTTTTCAACAAATTTTTATTTTTCTTAGTACTCTTATTTTATTTTTATTGCACATGGATTTCAATGGCTCTGCTATTTAATTTATATTTGTATCACCCAATATTTGAATTTTTATTTATTTTTAATAATATTAAAAATAAATAGAAACTCTAATATTTCCTTTTTTATATTTTATTTTATTTATTGTGTTTTGTTTAATTGTAAATGTTTAAAAATATGATTGCTTTTATTTCAGTTTTAGTTCTTTAAATTTTATTTTATTTTTTATTCTTTTTTTATTTAATTTTATTTTTTTTTTATTTCATATGTATTTCATGGGCTCAGCTATTTAATCTATATTTTTAAAGCACTTTAATATTGCGATACTGTTTGTTGATGTACTTTATCTTCTTTGATATTTGATATAGGGTATTCACATTTTAACACTGCTTCTGCACTGCCTAGTTGAAGATGTCGTTGACCTTTCACCATATGTGTTATATATCGCATTTGTGTCAATTTGTTCACTTTTGGTGCTGATTTCATTAATTTACAACCGACAAATTCTCTGTGTAATGCTGCCTCTCCCAATGTGTGATCAAGAATGACCTTGATCAAGGGATCCCAATTGTCACCTAGTTCTCACTTGCCAACAACGACTCTCTCTCTTAAAGAGTGAGGATGTGTAGCTGAGACACAAACCCATTTGGATAATGTTTGAATAACAACTCAGCTTTAGACCAATCCAGCTGCAACGGCAGCAGGCAGTGCCTTAGTACTTAAGCTAAGTAAACTAACAGAACAGACTGCTATTAATTTAATGTATTATGTCTGCAAGCTACGACATATTTGTTTATATGTGTTTGTTGTCATATATATTTGTACTTGATAGATAGATATACGACTAGGAAAACAGATTGAAAACTAAAGAAAATCCAAAACTGAGTATTTGTTAAAATTTGAAAATAAAATCAAAATATTTAACAAAAAATATATTTATTCTACAGTAAACACTCTCAAGAGCTATTTTCTTTTAAAATTATTATTTTCTTTTATTTCAGATTTATCATAAATTAGCTTCAGTTAATAAAACTTTCATAAATCCAGCTAATATTAGATACAAAATATTTATTATTTATTAGCTTTTTAAATTGCATCTTATTTTGTTTGTACTATACATATATTTTTACTGTTTATTATATAGTATATAAAACTATAATAATAATATTAAAATAGTATTTGATATCCATTTGTTTGTTCTATATATAATTTATCATTTATTTATCAATTTAAAAATGTTGGACAATTGCAAACTAACCCTGATTAGATATAGTACCATTGTCTATTGTGGGTCAGTGAGAGGTGACTGTGAGTACATCTGCCTTAAGCCACGCCCACCCAATGACAATATATATTTGCTGTGTGACAAATTGCGCGCAGTTGAAGCATTTCGTTTATAACTCTATTCTGTGCAATTGTTTGTGCGCAACGACAATTGGAGTCATTCAGTGACGGCAAAGTAAACACGAATCGGTCGAGCTGGAAGTGGGCTGAGGCAAAGTGAAACGTTCCCCAATATCTCTCTCATTCTCTCTCTCTATATATATAGAGAACTAAACTCGAGTGCTAAAAAGTATGCGAGTGGCCATTGTCTAGAGATCGTTTTATCACTAAAATGTTCCAACATAAAAGAAAAACAAGTCAGCAAGTTCTGGCCGGGAGTGCACGACTAGCAGATACCGTGACCTCCTCATCAGAGAGCTTCTATTGCTGATATTCCTAATATACATTCTGTGCCTATTATGTACATAAATATATATAACTGAACCACACACACACACACACACACACACACACACACACACACAGAGAGAAGCAGGCGCTCTGCTTACTGCGCAGTTAACGCAGCGACTGCGCTCAAGGGCTTTGGCTAGGGGCAATTAAATGATGAATAATTTTTATTCTAGGTGCGCAATAATGACATTCAGATGTGTGCATGCGCCAAGATACAAATTTGAAAATCAATATCAAAATATAATATACGAATTATACAAAATATGAAACATTCAAAATCTGCATATTCATCTCGGGCAGGTCTCTTACACAGTTGACTTGAACTTTTAGTTCGACTGTCAGCTCGTCATCCTGATCAAGAATATAAGTTAAGGCATTCGCCACGCCTCTCACTCAGCCTTTCCACTTTCAATGGGATCAGGTTGTAAATATATATACTACGCACATATACAATAAAGAAACAAGTTTAACTAGTTCAACTCAGAGTAAAGGAATTTAACTTGATATTTTTTTTATATATAATTTTTGATAAATTATTTCATTTTTATATTTTTTTTTATTTATTTTTTTTATATTTTTTTTGTGGTTATTTGTTTTTTCTTTTTTAAATGCCTACATAAAACTTAAAGTTATTATTATGATATTCTTTAAGAATCACTTTCCAGAGCTGAGCTTACATTAATCAATAAAAACATTCTTTGCAAAAAAAAATCAACAATTTTTGCTATTTAATATATAAAAGAAATTGATTTATTAAATTTATTTCAGTAAACATACCGGTTCCAGACTGGAATTTCAATGAATTCGCAAATTTTTAATCCAGAAACAATTGATTCCGACACATATACAAATAACATGAAAGTCAATTATTAACTTCGTCTAATCATATGCACAAAAATGTCTAACAAACAGGTAAAAGCATTGCAATCGAGCCTAACTGACTGCACAATACTCTTTAAAAAAAAAAGGAACTGAATCTATTAAAAATGTAGTTATATTCGAATTGTTATATATGTAGAGTAAATAAAGTAAATGAAATATATATAAAAATATATATCAATCAAATAGCTTCGATTTTAAAGTGAAATGAGCTCAAATTAAGTAATTAAAGATATATTTACTATTTATATTATTTACAAATAATAAAATTTATAAAAAAACAGAGGAATTTTGAAAAATAACTCTGAAATTGTTTTTGATATATTTTTATATATCATTAAATACTTTTTAATTTTTTATAGTATACATTTATTAAATAAGATTATTTTCATTTATAATATCTTCAAGATAAAGAATCAGAAATATTACATTTAATAAATATATTTTAGAAATAAATGTATTCAAAAATATACCATAGATATTTTTGAATATTTCCTCATCATTATCAATTTCATTATTAAAAATATCTAAATAAATATTTTTTATTTTTAATATAATTATATATAGGTATTTAATTCATTCTGAATCAATTCAAATTTAATTTTCTATAAATGTGCAAAACTTTTTTTATTTGACTTGATTTTTAATTTTTTTAATTTTTTATATTTAAAAATATATTGAAGTATGTTTTAATTTTTAATATATTTATTTACTTATATTATATATCTATTTTTAGATATTCCATAGTTACCTTTTATTATATTCTCAACTTTTCTTTTCATTTTATAATTTTCGGACAAAATCTCTTAGCTTTAACATCTATTCTATATCTATTCTATATCTATATCTACATCTATTCTATATCTATTCTATATATATTCTTTATCTATTCTTTATCTATTCTATATCTATTCTATATCTATTCTATATCTATTCACTTGCTCACGCCACTTGCTTCGCTCTAAGGCACAAGAGATTCGCTCTCTTCTGGCCAAGTTTGAACAGTTGACGCTGCCTGTTCTTCACTTGGTCAAAAGCACCGACTCACGCGGGTGGCTCTATAAATTTCTACTATCAAAATGTTTAAGACTTCTAATTGTTGTTGTTGTTTGTTTTGCTTGTTGTTGTTGTTGTTGTTGTCGCTGCTGCATTTAACGAGGTCGCGCGCGCCTAGGCTCAAGTCGAAGTCTGGGCACGTTTTTGTTACCATTTCAAAATGTTTTTTTTTTTTTGTTTGTCTCTATGAAAATCAATTAACATTCAAGTTTCCACGGTCTCTCCGGCTCTCTGGCGCTCCGGCGCTGGCTCTCTCTCGTATATGGGCCATTGAGCTGACCGTAGCATTGAACGTGACTTGGCTTTAACTGGCTTTGGTTCGTTTCTCAATCTCTTGCTTCTTCTTCTTCTACTTCTTCTTCTTCTGCTTTTTGTGCTCGTTGCCCCCGTTTCAAGGTCGCGCCGCTGCATTTTGTGTGCCGCCCATGGCTGGAATTGTAGTTGGGCCACATTTCCCACCTAACTGTCACTGGCGGCTTTTAGCCGGGCTAACTGTAGTTGTGGCCGCTGTTTGCCCAGAGTTTTGCACAAGTTTTTGTTGTCATAAAAAAGAGCTTTAAACTACATATATATATATATATATATATATATATATATATATACTATATATATATATATATCTATATATATCAAAAGTATATATACATATATACTGTTGATGAGCTTGGCAAGTTTATCTTTTTTATTTTCGTTTCTCGTTTTGCTTTGTTGTTACAACCACAACTCCCCCCTCCCCTCTCCTCCCGGTGCCACCCTCCCGCTGCCCTCTACCTTTTCTAGTTTGCCATTTAAGCTGACAAAAAAGTAAAATAAAAAATAAATAAATTATTAACTCAACAACGCAGCATTCGGGCACTTTCACTGCTTAATTGTCGCTAAATTTCTTTGCTCTGCCAGCTTCCAGCTTCCAGCTTCCATTTGGCCAATTTGCGCAGCTGAACAACAATCGAAAATGCCAACAAGTACGCTCCACATAACTCTTTGTCTGATCTACTATCATTGGCGAAGAAGATGAACCAAAAAAGCACAGACTCCAAAATAAATAAACATTCCCCATAATCTTATGTAGTTACAGAGATATGCCAGGGCGAAAAAGTCAAAGTATTATAGACACCATTCATATGGCAAATATCTTCTCTTAATGTGTACTAAATACAATTTGTATTAATTAAAATTGACAATTCATAAATATATACTAATGTATATATTTATATATATACTAATGTAATTGACAATTCATAAATATATACTAATGTACTAAGAAAGTCTAGAAAATCTTCAGGGTTGACATAGGATATACATAGGATGTACATAGGGCATAAGATAGTTTTTCAGTTTTAATAAAATATTTTAACTTTTTTTTTATTTTTCATTTCTATTTAATTTATTTTCAATAAATTTTTATTTTTAAATTTTAAATTTTTTATAGATTTATTTTTTTTATTAAAAAAATTATTTTCCATATTTTTATTTATTTTATATATTTTTTGATCGTTAATATATATTTTTTTTATATTGAATATATTAATTTTAATGCTTTATATACATATTCTATATATCTATATCTATATACCTTTTACATATTCAATTATATTTTAAATATTTCTATATTTGACATATTTTAATACATTTTAAACACATTTAATAAATATTTTCAATATTTTATTTATTAAATATATTTTCAATATTTTATTTATTAAATATATTTTTAAATATTTAATATATTTTTTCAAAAAAGCTCAATTTTTATTTTCTCTTAAGATAATCGCTCTTGATTTTCAGTATATTTCAAATATTTCTGACAACTCTATAAAATCCATAGAGAGATATTTATATTTTAGTATATTTCTCAATGTTATTGCAAATTTACTATCTCATATAACTTATAGCTGAAATAAAGCAATACAGATTCAGATTGGCCCTAAAAATACCTCTAGTTTCATGGCCTGCAAAACTATTTGCGCTGCAGATCCAGTTGACCAGTTGAGTAACTGCTCAAAATATACTCAATATAATCTATACTTCAAGTGGGAGAGACCAATGAAAGGCCAGTCGGACGACCAGACAGAGGGAAGGGCAAATATACGTACAGACGGACGGATGAGCGATGGATGGACAGGTGCTGGCTCGCCCGCACTCTACTGCTCTAAAGGGAAACAAATCAGACCTGAGCAGACCTTTAATAGCTCGGCTGCTATAAGCAAATTCCACTTTTGATTCAAGCCACTTTCATAGTCTCAGCTATTTCCATTGTGATTACTGAGATAATATGATAGCAGAAATCGAAACCGCAATGCCATTTCCCATTTTCAATTTTCCATTTTCCATTTCCGATTTCCCATTTTGGGGGCCAATTATGACAATTGCGACACATGAAAATCAAGTGGCCAAAAGCCAATTGCCAATTGGCCAAAGAGTTTCACCCAGCCCAGCCCAGTTCAGCTCAGCTCAGCTCAGCTACTCCTCTTCCTGGCCACAAGCATGTGGTAATGGCAATGCTAATGCTGATGCTAATGGCAATGGCAATGGCAATGGTAATGGGAGCGGCATCTGCATATCCGGTGGCCAAAGTTTTTCCGCGCTCACTTTTTTCTCCCCAACTTCACTTTACTTTACTTTTTTATAGGTAATTTAAATATTTTCTTTACGAAACGAGCCTGGGTAATTAAAAGTTCATTGTCGTGGTTCGTTGTTGTTGTTGTTGTTTTTGTTGTTAGTTACCCAGCAGCCGGGCGCATTATGTGGAAACGATTTTGCAACATGCCAAAAAAGACAACGAAACAACAAAAAACAAGCAACAAAACAGACAACAAACAAAAAATGGAAACCCAGCTAGCAAACCAGTTGAATGCGCTTCGACTTTGGCAGCCACAAAAAAAAAAAAAAAAAAAATACAAAACTGAAAAAAAGACCAACTAAAAAGAAAAGAGCAGAAGAGGAGGAAAAACGTTTTATAGATACACACAGCAAATTTTCCCACATGAAAATTATGACAAAATGTGCAGGAGGCGGCATCATCGAGTCATCGTCATCATCAACGTCATCGAGGCAGAGGCAGAGGCAGAGGGGAAGGGGGCCCACAACGAGCACTGCAAGTGGCAGGAAAACCATGTGCGAAGATCACGTACTCTCGAGCTCCATGTGCATAGTGAAAGTTGAAGCAGCTGCCCGGCTTTGGCTAGAGCTCGGCCATGGCCCGGCCTGCCCCCGGGCCGTTACCCGCTCGGCCAATGCCTGATGACAATTTGGCGTAATTGAACTTGAAGCTGAAGCTGTCGAGGAAGCAAGCGCAGCACCTGCGCCAAAGATGCGCCCGACGCTCAGTCACGACATTTGCGCAATCAATGCAATGCGAGCTTGACTCAATGAGAGACTGACGAATCGCCAGCTGATGCACCCACAGTCAGCAGTCGACAGTCAGCAGTCGACAGTCAGCAGTCGACAGTCATCCGTCACTTGTTGTTTATCAGGCCCAAAGCATTTCCAATGGCCATAACTTGATTAGAGCCACAGTCAGAGATAACAATCTATTCTCTCTCTCTCTCTCTCTCTCTCACTCTGTCCCCTCCCTCCTCTCCCGCTCTCTGCTGCAGCTCGTTCTACGTGCTGCTCCCATTGTTGGCGCGCAAAGAAAGTGGAGTAGCACCAGCCAGCGGCAGAGTGGACAAAAGCCAAACAAGTCTTAATGACTGCCTAATGCTCGTTCGGCTCGATCTAAGCTAAATCATGCCCAGTGCTGAGTCACATAGTCTAATATCCTTTGGCTAACAAAGGCATAGATTATATAGATTCCAAGTCTTGAAAGTCTTCATGCTTGACTGAGTGATACCCGGACTTTCGATCAGACTGTGATTCGTTTAGGCATATATAACAAAGCAGACAGGGGCTGCTTATGGGGCTTACTATGGTCAATTAGTTGGTGAATAACATTTAAACCAGCTGGAATTATTTAATGATATTCAGCTGTTTTTTTATAGATATAGAAATAGATATACTGGGGTAGATAATAATAGGAATATGTTTAAGATCTTTGTAAACATCATAAGAGCTCACACAGCAAAGTATCTATACTCTGCCACCTTCCATCGATTACTATCGATAACTTAGCAATGCGAAGAGGTATCGAACAAAAGTGATAAGCCCACGCTGCATGCGGCACATAGGAAGATACATGCCAAATTTCAAGTCAATAACTTTTGTAATTTGCGAGATCTACAGATAGAGGATCAAAACTAGATGAACTCAGCTCTTCATTCTCGTCAGGCATGTCTGTATGTATGCCAGTATGTACAGGCAGAAAAAGGTGTGGCAGATATACTTCAAATATGTGCCACGCCTCTTTACTACTGCCTGTTACATTCTCACAAAACCAATATACCCTGCTCATGCCACTCACTCACGCACATGGCACGAACCCAATATGCTCGTTTTCACTTTGAAAGCAAACTGCTAAAAGGTACGTGATCAAAGAACGTTACGATAATGACAGACGACAGACGAGAGAGATAGAGAGAGAGAGAGAGGGGGGAGAGAGAAAGGGAGAATGCTGCATACGCGTGAGGCATACATAAACTAGATCGTATCGCGCTGATTTCCTATAAAGACATTAAGTGCGATAGATGCCACAGATGCCACAGCGACATGCAACATTATGTTTTTCTGCTGGCCTCAACTCTAGTGAAATTTCACCAGAGAATGTTTTCAGAAAGCATATGTACACATATATACAAACATATAGATAAATCGTGCTATCTAATCAGGCATGAATTTTGTTTATTTACTTTCTTAGATCTACTTTTGCATTGACTTTTAACTTTTTACACTCATTTTTGACATACGTACATGCAATTGTATATATGCTGTACTTTAGCTATAGATTTCACTGTATTAATTGGGCATATACATGCTGTAGTATACCTCTCTTCCATCTGAAAACCCTAAAGCCACATGAACAGCTGAATGTTTTGGGCATATATTGCATATACTGTAATATATCTCTATTCTATCTCATATATCCCATCTCATATATCCCATCTTAAGGCCATTTCACTTATTTTCCACTTCTTTTCAATTCACTTTTCGCTCTTAGCTTCGTTTATTATATAATTTGATTTAATTTGATGACCTCTAAAAGGTTCGTTTATCTGTGTTGAATGTTAAATCGAGCAATTAACAAATGAAATTATATTGATAAACTAAATTTCGTTGAATTCGAATGAATTTATGCATTCCAAATTTATGTTTTAATCTTTTTTTTTATTTTATTTTGAATTCATAAATAAATTTGAATACGAATTGAAGAGAAGTTAAAGAGAATGAGCAAAGCTTTTGGGCTAAGAAATGATTTAATATGAATTTATTTTTATATACAAAATTAGCTTTTACTCAATTTATATTATAGCTAGATATACTGTATGTATATGTAAACGACTTTTCCCAAAATAAACTCACTAACTACGCCAGCGTATTCCCCAGATCTGATGCCTGTTGGTGACCCCACGACAGGACAAATTTTATATTTTATAGAATTTACGATACAATTTTTATTATATTTAATTCATTTTATTTTATTTAAATTTTTTTATTTTTTTTTTGTATTTATTATTATTTTTATTATATCTAATTCAGTATAATTTTAAATTTATTTTATTTTATTTTATTCTTATTTATTATTATTTTTTATTATATTTAATTGATTTTATTTTTATATTTTTTATTTTATTTTATTTTTATATTTTTTTATTTTATTTTTATTTACTATTTTTATTATATTTAATTCACAATATTTTTATTATATTTTATTTTATTTTATTTTAATTTTTTTTATTATTTTTATTATATTTACTTAATTTTATTTTTATATTTTTTATTTTATTTTTATTTTTTATTATTATTGTTTATTCAAATTGTTTACCAATATTCAATTTATCACTAAGTATTGCACTTATGCATATACTCTATATATATATACATTGTCACACATATCATCAGAAAATCAAAATATCTTCTATTGGAAAGGGTATACAACGGTCAACGGTCAGTCGCACTCGCGCTAATGCAAATCTGAACAATAGAGTAGAGCTGGTCTAGCACATTCCTTCACTTTGGCACCACTGTGCGGCACTTAACGGCAATTTTTGGCTAAAAGGGAACATAAATCATACAGATCGCCAGATAGATAGCTATATATGTATGATGCTCAGTAGATGCTCAGGCTGATGCTGCTCCAGCTATGGCTCAAGTGCCGATTGGGGCCGCTAAGCGGGTCAGCTGCCGATGCGTGGGGCCAATTGGCCAATCGGGCCAAGACAGGTTAATTAACGATCTGTGCTAATTAAGTTGCATGGAACAGAGGGGAGGCAGAAGGGGGGGAGGGGGGTCTATATGGAATGGGGGGTTGACAGCTAACGACGATGTGCAAATTATGCAAGGCAAAGTTGTTGTTGTTGTTGCTGCTGCTGTCAGCTTAAGCATTGGAGAGTGTAAGTGTAGCCAAGTTAGTCGGTGTGCTTAACTTAGTTTAGCATGCGCTGCGATTTGCAGCTCAACTCACCCATGAATTATCGCGGAATTGTGACATATTTTGTTCAAGTGGCACCAGATCCAGATATACATATATCTGTCTATATATATATGTGTGTATATATATGTATATAGGTGTATTTGGATCTTGGCGTGTTTTTTACTTTCAATTTCGTTAACAATTTCTCGATTTTTTTTTTTTTTGCTAAAAGTTTTCGTTTTCCTTTGCGCTGCGGCAGCGGCGGCGGCGACGGCGGCGGCTTTTGGCTTTCATCTAAGCATTTTGTAAGCAAAGCTGGACACACACACACACACAGGCACTCACACACACACACACGCGCGCTCACTGGCTGCAGTTAAGCGTAACGCATGAAAATGAGCGCCAAAATGTACAGAGCGAGAGAGGG
Organism: Drosophila paranaensis; assembly: GCA_035047545.1. Lineage (NCBI taxonomy): Eukaryota > Metazoa > Arthropoda > Insecta > Diptera > Drosophilidae > Drosophila > Drosophila paranaensis. Next base: position 142,570 of record JAWNPL010000031.1, read on the forward strand.
CGAGCGAGAGAGAGAGAGAGAGGACGAGAGAGCGCTTTTTGCAATCACTCAGCCGCAACGGTGCACGACAATTATTATGTTTTATGCCAGGGCATATACCCTGCACAGGATACACTGGCACTCGGCTGGAGTTGGGCTCGGTTTCAGTTTCAGTTTCAGACACATTTGGGCCGCGCTTTGGTTACGCTTGGGCCGCAGCCTTGCAAAGCAACAATAACAAAAACAACACACGCGACGTACGTTGGCAAATAAATGCAAGCAAAAAACATAAAACAAAAACAAAAAAAAGCAAGCGCGATAAGCAATTAGCGGAGCGCGGTTTGTGCCCTGCGAATGCTGCGAACCGAACTTGTTGACTCTTCGCCGCTTACTGAACAGCAACTGTCCCAGTCCGATTCTCCGGCCGATACTCGACTGTCCGCTCCCCTCAGCAGCGAGTCGCTGCAGCTACGAACTTTCTAAACGATTTACCTACGCTCATCGCTCATCGCTAGCGCGCGCCCGCTCGCCGCTCTCCGCTCTCTGCACTCCACTCTCCACTCTACATTCGTTATTCGCCGCACTTCACTCGGCGCTCTTCAGACTTGATTTTCTTTTAGCAAGTGCAGGCTCAGCCAGCAACAGGTGGGCCGCCGCCAGCAGCGGGTGCAGTTCCTTGCTTAGCTAATAAACGAACCAGAGCAGCGAAAACTTGATTTGATATTGTTATCGAACTGCAACAGCGCGCTGCAGCGGCTGCAACTTAGCAAATACACAAGCTACTGCAGCGAAAACAGAATTCGATATTGAGTTGGACTGGCATCAATGACTGCTTAGCAAATACAAGAACCAATGCAGCAAAAACAGAATGAGTAACCAAATACACGAGCCATTGCAATGGCATTGGAGCGAAAATTGAATACGATATTCATTTGGGATACGATATTCAACTGGTGCATGTCTCTGCTTAACAAATACAAGAACGCAAAGCAGCGGAAATTTAATTTTAATTTAATTTAAGCGAAACTTTAAAGCTGCCGCGCATGCGCGGCCAAATCAGGATAAAAGTGTAAGGTAACCAAAGAAACTGCATATAAATAGATATTTATTTTTAAAAAAATTGTATATATCTTAATAATATAATAGTAGCATATATCTCAATAATATATTTTACTATTAATTTAAATATATATTTATTTTTAATATTATCAACATTGGGAAGGCGAACAGATGCTCAATCAGATTCACATCAAGAAAATTGATGAAGAGAGTATTATAGAGAGCAATAAGCAGGCTGAGATCTGGGCGACATACTAATACACAATCCTCTTCGACTTTATGAGAATTGCAAAGAAAGGTGCTCAAGCAAATGCATGGAGAGCATTGAGGAACTTATAAGCAAACTCAAACAACTGAGATATTGTAGCTGAAACATCAGGCTCTGCCGCTAGTGGGCGTGAGGGAAGAAAGAGAGAACAGGAGAGTGAGAGGACTAGATTGAGAGCGAGAAAGTTAGAGACAAAATTGATGAGAAATTCAAACTAAGTCTATTTGATTTTATCTCACAAATTCCCCAAGTCTTACAGAGCAGATAAAAACGCTCGATTCCAATTAAACAACAAAACATTCAAAGTCCTTTATTAGAGCGTTTGTGTGTGTGCGTGTGTGGGTGTATCTCTGTGTGTGTGTGTGTGCTTAGTAAGTATGATATATAAAATCATTTACAGTTAATACATTTGTTATGTTGGCATTGAAACTGGAAGCGATCAAATTGAATGAACCCGAAACAAAGGGCCAGATGCAAAGATATAGATGTGCCTATATAGAGATATATATGTATGTGAATTATATATTTTAGATATATATTTTTTTGAGGCAATGTTCTTTTTATATATATTTGTTTTCATTTGTTACATTTTAAAATATTTAAATTTATTTATGTTTTTTTTTTATATTTAATTTAGTTCAGCTGCCGAACAATTAATTCAGTACGTTCACAAAATAACATATATATATAGGTATATATATATATATGTTATATATTTATATAGCGAAAGAGCGACAAACACACAAAAAGAGAGAGAGAGAGAGAGAGAAAGACAGAAGTTGCAAGTGCATTTAAATGCAAAGTTTGGAATTGTTTAAGTTAAAGCTATTAGACAATGCATTTGTATACAGATATATATATATCTGATATATACATATATATATGAAACCAGAGACACACATATACAACATATATATTCCTAAGTCAAGTCCGCAACCAACAAGCAGTCAAAAGAAATGAAATCGAAGCCGAAAAGAGAACGTAAAATATGGCTCCATATATATGTATATAGTATATATTACATAGTACATATATATATACATATAGGTAGCATCGTAGGCAGCTAGTGCTTGCATTGCATTGATTTTGATACAATAATTAAAAACGTGTGAAGACATTTCGTCAAGTCCGCAATATTCGTTGGCTCTAGTTACAATATGTTAATTTCTTCAATCTATATATATTAAATGTTCACGAATGAATCTATATATATATATATATATATATAGATAATCGATATAGATGCATATGCACAATAAGTGGGCGTAAATTGTTATTGGCTAAAGCTTTTCTTGTTGTTGTTGTTTCGTTCGACATGTTAACATTTGCGTTTCGAATTATACATAAAGTTCGTATAGTTTACGTTTACATATATAGATATATATATATATATATATATATATATATATATATATATATATATATATATATATATATATATATATATATATATATATATATATATAATTAGTTTAAACATTTAAATATACATATATATATGGATGTATAGTATGTACGTTATTCAGTTTTTCGTTTGTTTTGTATATATTTATATAAAGTTTAAAGCTTCTTGTATGAAATGCCGCGCAGCGCATTTGCTTTGCTTTCGTTCTCTATTTGCTCAATCAAAACGAACGCGAAGGGCGAAATTTACAATTAGAAAAACTATAAAAAAAAAATACGTAAATAAACTAAATTGTTGTTGCACTCCGCACAACGTCATTCACATATGCTTACATGCTATATATAATTGTATATATATATATATTAATTGCAACATACAATTAGTTAAAAAATAAAAGTTATTTTCTTCCTTTTTTGTAGTTTTATAGAACATCAATCGTGGAGAATCTGTTCTGTTTTGTTGGCACTAAATGTTTCGAGCGACGCAATGCAAATTTTAAATTAAATTTAGTTTTTGTTTTCCTTTCCTTTTCGTTTTTGTATATTTGAACTAAGTGCAACAGGCCCGTCGCTCTAACTGCTGTTGTAGTTGTAATTGGAAATGACATCCGCATTCGTCGCTCCAGGTGTCTCTGAAATGGCCGCCGTTGGGGTGCTCAGCTTGGGTGCGAAGTATACCTCGTAGTTGTAATATCAAAGCTCGTCGCTGGTGACTGGATGCTCCTGCACGTACTCCTTGGGAAAGTAGCCCACCTGCAAAGCAAAGAGCAAATCAATCAGATTACATATGAATATATATTAGAGGCAAAACAAATTCTTTCGAATGGAATTGAATGAGTGAAGTTGTGGGAATGGAGTCGAGTTGAATATGTAAAATTGAAACAGTTGAGTTAAGCGAGTGAAGATGAAAGAGCTAAGTCGAATGAGTAGAGCTGAATGAGTGAAGTTGAATGAGCAGAGTTGAGTGGGAAGCCTGCATGAGTTGGAGTAAGAGAGTGAGTGAGTTTGACTATTCCACACATCATTCAAGCAAGAAGGAACGAATTGAATGAATGGGAATGCGCGTAAATGAGAGATTGTTTCTCGATTGCATTCGAATGTTATTGACTTTGTAGTTGTTGTTGTTTCGTCGTGAGAGGGAAACAAGTAAGAACTAACACCCATTCACGCCTCAGTTCCTATGTATATACATAGTTCTCAGCAAATCAATAGAACAGATCAACAATAACTCATTCGTATAATTGTGACTTTCTAACTGCAAGATGCAGTTTCAAAATATAATATAATATAAAAAATCGCTATATAGTCCCATAGTGGCAACATGGATATATCATCTTTCCACAATCTCTATAGGCTTGTTACAATAGCTAACGTGCGAAATTTAATTTGAATTTTCAATTTAAGCGTTATAGCTCTAAGACTGTAGTACATACAGTTGTACTCGATTTGACACGCCTTCAATGGACATACATATCTCCACCATATCTTTTTGATTTTGGGTTGTCTATAGAAGTAGACATTCCACTCACTCTCTAGCACCTCAACTAGTAAGGTTTCACTCAGTGTTGACACTATTCTGATAAGATGAGCACATATTCCAAATTTCAGCATGCAGCACATTGCACAAAACCTATATACTCATTTCACATTTGCGAATGAGTATAGAAACCTGCTCATAGAGAAAAAAACATTTCAGTTCTCAGAGCAGCTGGAAACGCATCGACAAAGTAGTTTCTATATATGAACTGATCTAATTCAATTGGAAGTCCCATAAAGGAATCTAAAATAGTATCCGTACACATTCATTATGAATTCGAATGGAAATGCATAACAGACTTATTCTTATATATATATAATATTTATAAATTATATAGAGACCTATCTCTAGTAAATCTACATCCAGGTGCTTCGTCTAGTACTCACCGTATCGCCGATTTTGCCACGCCACCAGCCTTTGCTGTCGCCGTCCTTGCCAATCACCAGCACCTGGCAATCGGTGCGCAGCTGCAGCTGATTGCTGCCGGCCTTCGGGTCGAAGTCGTATAGCGCTGTGGCAATTACCTCGCGGAAGGGCCACTGCAGCGACTGATTGAGCCTGAAATCGATTGAATTAACTTGATTAGATATCAAAGTTCGATAAACGAATTTCAGAGGCAGACGCACCCGGCAAAGTTTTCACCCAAATCGTTGCGCTCGTAGTACGAAACGAGCTCGACGATGGTCTTGAAGTGACGACGCGACGATAGGCAGTAGAGCATGGACTCGCCATCGTTCTCCTGGTTGATTTTCATATGCTTAATCACATGGTCATCGGTTCTGCATGGATAGAGAGACAGAGACAGAGAGAGAGAGGGAGATAGAGGTATTATGTATAGTTTTCTATATAAAATAGAATTTCCTTTGCACTCACTTCAAGCTGAGCGCGTACATGGTCTCGTGGGGCGAGGAGGCGCCCTGTGGACGCACTCGCAGCAGATAGGTGCCGATGCGTCGATTCTCTAGGCGATTCGCCGCCGTCTCGCGGTCCATGTTGCCCACAAACCAGTTGAACTCGGAGAGCTGCCGATCGCAGACGGGCGGCGGTATGCTCACCGGATTCTGCTTGCAGCGGCCCGTCGACGAGATGCAGCCACGGTGCACGCTGATCTGGCACACCTTGCAGCGGTAGCCCTGGTGTATGCGGCCCTTCAGGAACTTCGAGCAGTGCCGGCACGTCGTCGGCGCATCGAAGGTGTAAATTTCCATTTTGTGATCCGTGTTGCGACAGCCCGGCGGATCGAGGCTTTCCCTGTTCATATATAGTAAAGTAAATGAGAGTGAGTAGGAGTCACTGCCTTGGGGGCTTCACAGTACTCACATGGCCTCGGTGAGCGCCTTGCGCCACTTGTCCCGCTCGTGCTCCGACTTCAGGTAGAGCGTGAAGGCGGTCTTCGCCGACTTCCGTGCGAGCAGCAATTGGTACTTGAAGCGCGTGTCCCGGCCGAGCGTGCGGCGCGAGTGGCTCTGCTCGACCCGATAGTCGGCCAGATTGTGCGAGTCCCGATATGTGTACTGCATGTCGCCGGTCTTGATGTGCAGCGGCTTGACCAGTATGAGGATCTTGTCGAAGACGAAGGCATAGCGCATCTTGGTCTTCTGATCCTCGTGGGCCTTGATATGCAGGTCGCCGTCGAGCAGCAGGCGGCCGTATTGCAGCAGATCGTTGCCGTTCTGCGGCAGATTGAGGTCGAAGATGCTGTCCTTGACTTTCTGTATGATGACCAAGTGGTCGGAGTCGCGCTTCACCTCGTTGATGTACTGCGAGACGTCGATCATGGCGTCCTTGGCGCGCTCCAGCGAGCGGTAGTCCTCGTGCAAGGGCGACGTCTCCTTCACCAGCTTGTCCAGCAGCAGATGGTACTTGAGTATCCGCTGCATCGGCACCGACAAGATGTCCCGCAGCTGGAGCTTGCCCACGTTGTACTCCCGCTCGCACTTCTGGACCAGCTGGTCAATGATTTGGTTCTTCTTGCACACGTCCGCCAGGTAGTCGATGGCGTTCAGCAGGCACGAGCAGTACTCGCCGTAGATGAGGAACGGCTCGCGGAACTCGAGGAACACCTGGCCCATCTTGTGCTTCGTGTTGGGCACCAGCGACTCGCGCAGCTTCTCCAGAAACTTGGTGTGAATGTCGGCCAACTCCTATAAACGAAACAATTTAGCTGAGCAGCTCGATTCTGGTACGCCCCATCAGTACTCACCCGTATACGGGGAAAGATCAGACGCAGTTCGTCCTGGTTGAGATGCCGCTCCAGTGGGAGCATGAATTTGGCTTTGAGTGCATTGAGCACGTCCAGGTAGTTGGATTCGGTGTCGATGAGCTCGCGTATGACATAGTCACGCTGCTCAAAGCTGGTCGCCGACGTTGTCTACAGGATGACAAAAATCTTTAGTTAATCTGAGCCAAGTTTGGGCGGTCGTATTGAGTCATGCAGCTAAACAACAGGCGTGCTATGCAGACTACGAAATGTACAAACGCAAATCAAATTACTACCTGGCCTCTACTCGTTCTGTGCAGTGCGCACAGATCTTGATAGACTTCCTCTTCTTTAGTGTTGGTGTGATCATAAGCGGTTCCGTTGCATGCAATGTTGTCGGTGGTACTAAATAAAAATAAAGAATAAAAAAACAACAACAAAATGAAAATAAAAGTATAACAACAAACAAATGCAAAGTAAAAAAAAATAAATAGCAATAAAAGTAAGGCAATTTAAAATGCGCGCCATACACAGCAATCGAAATCGATAGATCGATACGTGACGCTTGTACCCCTACCAATTGAGCACAACAGCAGCCTAACAGCGCTGCAAATGTGCATAACATGACTATGCTAACCTAACATAACCAGGGAGGGCAGCGCAACAGCAGGCAGCGCAACAGCAGCAGCCGACCGAGCATCCAATTCACATTTTTTTTTTTGTGTTCATTAATTTCGGCTGTGCACGTGCGTTGGAAGCGTTTTCGAGTGCAATGGAGCACCACACGTACGCGAAAAGCGGCTCCAAGAAATGTGAGTAGGGCAAAGTATGTTTTTGGAATTATATACTATGTACTCTATGTGGCCCAGGGTCTGTGGAGGAGAAGCGTTTGCTGGTGACCAAGCGCATCGAGGCGGAAGACTTGTTCGCCAAGTACTCGTCCAAGCAGGCGGAGCCATGGAAGTAAGTGCGCAATCATCACATGTATATACATGTATATATATGTATGTATGTATGTATATGTGTGTGAGTCACGTTGTCCTTGGTGCATTGCAGAAAGTTCAAGGACATGGCCAGGATAGGGGACTACAGTGAGCGCGCCCTGCGCAAGCAGTGGCTCAACATGGTGCAGCGGTACCGCGTCCAGAAGTCCAACATGCAGGTGACCCCGCTGAACAAGCAGTGCATCGACGTGCTCAACGAGGAGTGGGAGTTCTTTGGGGAGATCCACGCGTACATGAACCAGAAGACCACCGACCTGCACTCCTACGCCCTCAAGGAGCCCAACGTCCAGGAGCACTCCTCGCTCTCACACTCGCACTCGCAGTCGCCCAACAATCTGGCCATCCGCGGCGTGGTCAACGACCACAACTTTGGGCCATTGATAGCGAAGCAATTCCAGCGGGAGTTCCGCGTGGAGCCAGTGGCCGCAGTGGAGCCGCTGGCCAGGAGCTCCATTCACTTTGATGCGGGCGAGGAGTCGCCCTTGGATCTGTTCACCGACTCGGACTCCGAGGAGAGCTCCCAGCCGTCGGATCCAGTGGCCGTCGAGGTCTCTGATCTGTCGGAAGTGGAATCCCTGCTGGCCTCACCCTCGCCCCTGCCCGCCAAGTCAGCATCGGAGCTAGGCGAGCCGAGCACTGTGGAGCAGCTGCTACCCGCTGCCAGCTACGAGACGGCGCCGGACGAACACCCACAGCCAGCAGCCAAGCGGACGACGACGGCTCAGAGGAAGCGCAAGGCGCTCACCGAGAAGGACAAATACTATAGACACCGTCGCCGCTACGAGCACCGCATGGAGCGCCGCCTGGGCGGCCTGTGCAAGGTGGCGGGCCAGCTGCTGGAGCAACTGGTGCCCGGAGCCAATGTGACGCCGCTGCTCACGACCATCTACGACAGCGTCGACGACTACAACTGCAGCAGCAGCTGCGAGGAGGAGGACGATGCGTCCAATGACGACGCTGATGCAGTGCCTCAGTGAGGAGTGAGGGCAGGCGAAGCTTGAAACACATCATGTTCCTCTATATAAGAATCATCTATTGCTTTATTTACACACACACACACACACACACACACACGCACACAGGACACAGGTGGGCATAGGCAGGGGAATGAACTGTATTCAAAGAAAAGACTTGACAAAGCATGAAACGCTAAGCTCTAGATAGTTCCAAAACAGATCTCCTTAAGATCAGCAAGGATTATTGTTAATGATGACACACACACACAGACACAGATATAAATACACTATAAAATATATATATATATATATATATTATATGTATAGAGAGAGATTTATGTAAATATATATATAAAAATAGGCAAAGGATCTTTGGAAGACGTGTTCAGATGTTGGGCTATATATAGTCAGGCTAAAAGGCTGATACGATATTTCGATTTGCTCAAAGAATAGAGCAAAGGGTATATAATATATATATATATAATCCGCTTTATCATGGAAAAGTTCTATAATTCTCAACTAGCTTCAGACTTGTTAGAGAAATAATTCTCTGCTCTGTCTAGGGCAAGAAACTCTCACTGATCTTGAGACTATCTTAAGGTATAGAGCAGAGAGAGAGAGAGAGAATAGATCATGGGAATGCTCTATAAGATCTTTCTTTAAATAATCAGTCTAAATTCTCACTGATTTTAAGAGTTGCTAAGGTATAGCTGACAAAACATTTCATCTTGGGAAGGTTCTTTGTCTTTAAGTTTTCAGAATAAAAGCTCTCACAGAACTTTCGATTTTCTTTAGGATGAGAGAGATAACTCTCTGCTTTGTCATGGGTAAAATATTGTATAAGAAAATCTTGAAATTGGTTTAAAATATTTTAAAATATATAAAGTTGATATATATATATATATATATATATAAAGCTGATTATATATATATATATATATATATATATATATATATATATATATATATATATATATATATATATATATATATATATATATATATATATATATATATATATATATATATATATATATATATATATATATATATATATGTATATATATATTAAATTAAATCGCATTGTTTATTAGATTAGAGCAATAATTGAGAGTTAAGCGAATGCTTTAATAGAACTTTACAGAAACCAGCTCAGAATTTCCAAAACGATTATGGATTTTCATCTTATAGAGTCTTCGTTTGAAAGTTCTAATGGGTGTATACATATATATATATCAACTATTGTGTATAAAGATCTATGATATATACGGTCTAGATATATTTTCTGACAAAGATATATAAATATTCTTTGAAAATATCTATTATTGGGAAAGATCTATATGTGAAATTGGATTGTTAGCTTGATTTATATGTATATAAATGATCTCTATATATCGAATCTGATTCTTAGCTAGGCAGGTCTTATATATATTATATAACAATCTATTGTTTGAAAAAGTTTTATATATCAAACCAAATTCTTAGCTAGATATATTATGAACGATCTATATATCGAATCAGACTTTTAGCTTGAGATATCATAGGGTACATATATAGACATATATATATATTAAAGAAAGTAATCTGCACAGATCTTAAGCTATACACATATCTATAGCTATCTATATACACTATCTATGCTTTTGAAATCCTCTATAAATCCTCACGCAGTTGCTCACTTATCTCGACAGATCTTTATAGTTTATATTGGGACAGTCTCCGATTCTAACCCACAGAGAGACCCTCTATAAACTCTTTCCCATTTGTCAGTGGAGTTCCAACAAACTTCCTCCCATTTTTTTCAATTCACAGACATTTGAGATTAGCTTTTGGTTTCAGATAGCATTATGGAAACACGCTCGATGCCCAGATACCCAGTTGGGTTAGCTGTCTTATCTGGTAAACACATTGGGGAAAAAACCCCAAAAAGCGTCGATCGATATCGGATCGCAAGGGGCGGCGTGAGTCAGCGGATTGTGTCTGGCCGAGCCCTAATTTGTGTATGTATACATAGATATATCTATATACACGTATGTCCAAAACTAATGACACTTGCGAATTTTCCCGCTTTGAATATAAACAAACAAAAAAGAGAGAGAAAAAATAGATATATATATATATATATATATATGTCTAAATAAATGGTTTGCCGTTTCCGTTAGTCAGTTTTGTTCAATTGGCATTGCATTTTATGGTCTGTGGGGTTACGAATAGAGAGTGAGAGGGGGAAGGTGTGGGGAGCGAAGAAAGAGATAACGAAACAGAACACCGAAAGCAAACAGAAAAGAGTGCGCAGACATAATCCGACATAGATATATATATATAGTATAACTGTATATGGGTTGCAGTGGTGCAGGTGGTTTGCTAGCTATGTGAGGGGGGCGGGGAGGGGGAAGTGGGTGTGTCGACAGTTATGTGAAGCCGTTACGAGTAGAGACAAGCCTGATTTAGAGTGTGGTTGCTTGATGGATGACGGGTGGTGTGGTTCTGGTTCTGGTTCTGGTTGTGGTTGTGGGTGGTTGGTACAGCGAGAGTAGGTTGACAGCACACCTCTGGTTTGGCCTTGGACTGGAACGTGACGTAGCAGAGATCCTCGTAGACCTTCTCGTCGTCCTCGCTGTAGATGTCGTTGATGTAGGCGTACTCGTGCTCCGTGGACATCATCATCGAGGATCGGTAGTTGTAGACGGCGGCGGCGGCGCGCTGCAGCCGCTGGCTCTCGCTGACGAAGAGTGCGGCGGTGGCATGACTCTTCCCGCTGACTGACGCCGCCAGAGCGGCGGCAGCTGCCGTGGCAGCGGCTGCTTGGGCGGCGGCCGCTGCTTGAGCGGCTGCTGCGGCCGCCGAGGTGCTCGCTTTGGGCGGCGCCTCTGGCTGGGGCTGGGGCGTGGGCGTGACGCAGTCAACGCTCTGGCTGAGATCGAAGGAGAGCGCGCGCAGCTGCCCCTGGACGGATGACTGAGTGGCGTCGTCGTTGTCGATGCTCGAATCGCACATGTTCGACAGCGAGTCCTCGATGTAGTCATCGATGTCCTCGGTGCCGTTCTCGATCGTGATGTCGCTGTTCTCATCCTCCACCGAGAGCGAGCCGCTGTGCGAGGTGCGCTCGTAGTACTCCGAGGAGGAGGAGCCGGTGGCATCGATGCTGCCCGTGGTCTTCAGCTCATTGCTGTCGGTTGAAGTGGAGGAAGCGTCGTGATGGGGTGCGCGGGGCAGTCAGGGGGTGGGGGGAGAATGGGTAGAGCGAGCGGACGTACAGCCAAAGCAGGGCAGATATTTGACAAAGAGACAATGTATTAGAGGGAGATAGAGAGAGAGAGAGAGAGAGAGAGAGAGAGAGAGAGAGAGAGAGAGAGAGAGAGAGAGAGAGCAGGCAGCCGGAAAAAAAGAAAACAATAAAGAGGGGGTAAAGAGAGAAAGAGAGAGAGAGAGAGAGAGAGAGAGAGAGAGAGAGTTAGATAAAGCTGGGGCATGGATATTTGTTATTGTTGTTGTAGTGATTGTTGTTGTTGCTGATAAGCAGTCAGACAAGGGCTTAAGCGGGTCTCGGGTCTGGGGTCTATGGGCGCATCGGCAACGGGACACGGCCGGCTACGCGAGCGCATAATGACAGCCGAGCAACGCAGCTCAGACAGGAAGTTCAACAATTGCAGCAGCTGCAGGAGTGGGGCGGGTGGTGGTTTGGTGGGGGCACGCACTAAAGATAAACAGTTGCTAGCGATGAACGAGTCGAAACTTACGTGGAATGCAGATCCTTGTAGATGGCCTCGTCCGAGTGGGAGCGTTCGCTGGGCGACAACTGCAGATTGAAGCCGCTGCAAGCAGAGATTAGGTACAGAGATTAGAGAATGGGTCTGGGGATTGGGCTGATCCACGACGACACTTACAGCAGCTCCGGGTGCAGCTGCTGCACCTTGCGGCACTGCGACAGCTTGGAGAGCGTGATGAGCACGCGATGGAAGTTGGTCAGGTCGTAGAGCATCGTCGGCTCGAAGAGATCCGCCTCGCGTATGTTGAAGTGGTTGTGGCAGACGTCCAGGAACAGCTTGATATTCTTGCAGCACAGGAACTGCCAAAGAAATATAGATGGATCAGTTTATATACATAGAGAGGGAGAGAGAGAGTGAGAGAGGGGGTGCCTCACCTGCGCCATTTGCGGCTTGCGATTGAACTCGCGCGCGTCCATGCTGCTGGGGTCCAGGTGTATGACCAGGTTGCAGAGCAGCACGCCGTCGCGCAGCGTCATGGCCAGTATGCGTATCTCGGCGTCCGGCAGCGCGGCCTTATGGTCGCCCGGTATCACCTTGCAGCGCACCAGCCAACCGACGCACTCGCGCCACAAGTCCGCATCGGCCGCCGAGGTTATGGCAGCTGCAGCCGCTGCGCTGCTGCCAAAATTGTTGGAGGCCATTTGCAGTTGGCCTGGGCCTGGGCCTGGGCCTGGGATCTAGGGCGTGTTGTTGTTGCAGTTGCCTTTCGATCTCTCCTTTTGCTGCTGGGCGGATTGATTCCCTTGATTTATATTCGTTTTTTTCTTCTGCTTTTTTTTTTTTTTTTTGTTGTTACTATTATTATTTTGTCGATGGCGTTTAATGAAAACAATTGAAACTCATCAGTTGGCCGTTGCGCGTTGCCGTCAACAGATACACAGCTACAACAACAACAATGACGACAACGACAACAGCAACAACATCATCAGCGAAAACAACATTAAGGGCACCGCGACAGCAACAACGGTAAACGGAGCGAGGCGCGGGCGGGCGGGGCGGCAGGGAATATCGCACGCAGTAGCAATTATTTGTGGCGAACCAGCCAGCGGTCGGACGCTCGTTTAATTTCTTCTCTATATACAATATATATTCAATTGATATTTGCTATTCCACACACTTAATAGATTGCACGGAGGCGCTTACACGCACGCACGCACGCACGCTCACACACACACACACACATGCACACAAACATGCTCACCCACACAAGCAAGTGCGGACAGCTGAAGGGTTGCGTACACGACTGTTAAACATCGATATGCTTATCGATATATTGCAAGAATAATTGCTGTTACGCGCACAATTGGCTTCAATACACTCTTTTAGCATATTAGCAACTGTGGCATAATTTATAATTTTTCAAAATTGCATATTACATAAAAACTGTTCACATAAATGATGAGTTTACACACCTGTTAATCTGCACATCCGCTGTTAAGCTGCTAACAGTACTGTTGAGCTCGTATTGGCGCTGTTATAAGTTTCAAATATCGACTATGTAATATATATCGATTAAACTAGGTGCGCCGTGCACATGGATGCATTTTATAGCAGCGCGCTTAATTTGAATTTGAATTCGTTTATCTGTGATCATATTGATTTCTGTTTGCACAATTACAAACTTTAATTATTCTATTTAAACTTAAATATAATAAATAATACTGTTATATATTCACAGTTAGACAGTCGACTGTACGCTTGTGTTTAAAGCAAAACAATCTATAAATAATTTAGCATTGCAGGATCAATAGATATATGTATGTATGTATATATAACTGTCGGATACGTTTTAAAAATATTACTCAAATTCAACTATAATAAAAAAGCTGGCGAATTTGGACAGCACAATCGCCATAAATTTCGTTCCATGCATATTTTTCATATTTATGGGGGCAGCTGGCCCAGGGAAGCGAATTTCGGGCTCTGCGGGAACAGAAGCTGCCGCCTTGGCAACAATCTCTGGATGCTCTTGATTTGGCGGGGACGCAGCAGCTGTATTTTATAGTTGTCTGCAGTGGTCGTAAACAAAACATAAGCAGCAGCAAAAAAGAAAACAACTGTAAGCTTCAATAAACAAAAGCTGATCCGAAACGAGGTGGCGGCCATTGCTCGTGTGCACCTCGCAATAACGGCAACGCCAAATGGCGTGTATTCAGCTTGGCTCTCTGCTCTCTCCGCTCTCTGCTCATCTGTCGAAGAAAAAGCACAACAAATTATAAGCTTGCGATAAAACAAAAAGCGCAAATTGAACTGAGCGAAAATTAAAAAAAGTGCAGAGGGAAGAAAGAAGGAAGAGGCGCAGCGAAAATGAAACAAGTAACGACCGCAGACGCGGCAGCACCTGAAGCGGATTTGGATGAATCGCACGCAGACGTGGTATCAACTTGACCAGGAGGCACAAGCAATTTGACGGCCTGTCGGGATGTCAGCCTGGAGCTGGCCGCCTGGTCTGCGTGCCGAAATCAAAGATAACGACTCATCAACGGCGTCATAAAAACGTGACATCAGTTTTATTGCTGCGGGACGTCAGCGACAGCAACGGCAACTGTAAAAACGGCGGCGGCGGCGACGACGTCATCGTTTGAACGCGTCGCGTCGCAAAAGGTCACGTTAAAGGCAAAGGCAGCAACAGCAGCCGAGCAAAGCAAAGCACACCAAACCAAAGCAGAGCGCAATGGCGGCGACAGAGCGGCAGACGCGCGAAAAAGTATTGCGGCATAAGCTGTGGGGCAAAAACTAACATAACGCAAAAAAAAAAAACAGTACTGTCCACTTGAAAAAATACACTTAAGAAATATGTGTATTACATACATATACATATGTTTAGTTATTGTATTGTTTATTGTTTAGTTATTATAATTTCAGATATTATAATTTAGTTATTATAATTTCAAATTAATAGACATAAAAAAAGCTTTATATTAATATTTCAAATATATTTAGAACAAATTATTTCCCTATTTATTACCTATTATTGCTTATTGCAATTTAGTCACCATAAAACTGCGAAGCGGTGTATTTTCGCAGCACACTTCTTATTGATGTTTGTTTTTGGCGCTGCGACTTCTGCTGCTGCCGCTGCTGCTACTACTGCTTACGTTACGAATTGCTGCGCAGCCAAAGCGGCGCCTGGGCAACGCACAAAGAACAAGTAAATGGAGAGGCGCAGGCGACAAATGTGTTGCTAACGTGATTTATTCAGCTGGCTTTGCAATTGATGCAATTTCGAAGTAGTTATTTTTGCATTGGGAACCAGCAGTTTACAGTTACGAAAAACATATGTAATTGCTATTTAACATCTCTGTCTTAAGTGCTAAATTTAAAATAACATTCTCTCATATGACTACCATAATAATATCATTCATGATTGTTGGGAAACTAATTAATCTACGGCTGCAAGTTAAGTGCCATTTAATTGGAATGCCAAATTTATCATGCACACCTTCTTATTCATGTTACTTACAAAAACTATAGCAAGAATAATAAAAAGGAATAGAAACAAGAGCAAAAACAGTTGAGTCAGTTCATTTCTCACTCAGTCGATTTGTCTGATTAATTATTGAACGTTCCCCTGGCGCGCATTAAAATTCATTTGATGCGTTTCTTGTCGCCTGTGCCGGAGTTTGTTGCTCTGTCATTTTCTTCCATTCCATTTCGATACTCTGCACGCATGAAAGGACACGAAAGGACAAGTTGAACTTAAAGGTCTGTGAAGTGTACCAAAATAAATGTGCTTATACATATATAAACAAATAATTCAATTTGCTGATTTTTATATACATATGTATATTATATCAATTAATTTCTTTTGAAAGATATTTTCGTGCATTACTGTTGTCACCATTTTTCCCCTCTATCATTCTCGTTCTTCAGCTAGCTGGCAATGTTGTTGCTTTACAGGGCATCTCCAGCGTCGATAACATTTTGCTGTTAAATATACATTTTTTTCTGTGCTTTTTCTCTTTCTCTTTACTTTGCGTAGTTGTTGTTGCTGCTGTTGATGAAAAGGTTGGAATTCGCTCAAATGCTACTGTGCGCAGCGAATATTTCAAGTATTTAGACAAGTTTTTCGGTTGTTGCAACATAAATAAATAAATGAAATCAATTTACAGTGCGCTGAGGCGCGAACTGGCGCTGGTATGGGTTTGCGATTTGGTCACTTCACTTCAGTATATGGCACACACACACACACACACACACACGCACAGTTCACTCCTTGCAGCCCATCGACTCGACTCGACTCGGTGTTATCGCAGCGCCACCCAGCGTCACGCCTTCCGCTCACGCACCACGTTGATTAATTGTCATCGTCGTTGCCGCACTGTACAAATACAACAACAATTGCCTCAAATCACGTACAACAGCGCATGTCGCAGGTGAAACGCCGCACAGAAGTCAATGGGCACGGCCGAATGGCAATTGGAATTGGAATCGAGGGGAGGAGGGTGTGGGCAGGGGTGTGCGTCGAGTCTCAGGTAGAGCTACTTAGATTTTGGCTCGCTGCTGTAGCTGCTGTTGCTGTTCGCATTAACATAAATAAATCACTTGCCGCCATCAATCAATCTGTTTGCATTCGGCGCACAGCCACAGGAGCTGGGCTACCCCCACCCCGCCCCCATAATACTCTGCCATTCATACAATTTCCCTTTGGCATTCTTTGTGCGCTTTGTTGTCGCCGGCGCTTTGCTTTATGCTTACGCGCATATTATTTTGATTTATCGATGTCTCGACTATTAAGCAATTAACTTTCGGTGATGCCGTTGCGTGTCCTAGACGAAGGACTCCCATCTTTAAGGGCTTCAAGAGCGCAAAAACCGCAGAGAGCGAAAAACCAACAAAACAAACAACAAAACGAAGAAATAATATAAATAAACAGAGTAAAAACTAACTAAATAAATTATGTGGCTAAATGCAAAAAGAAACGAAAAAAGTTAGAGCGTTGCAGTTGGACGCTACCGACTGAAGAATACTCATTCATGGTCAGCTTGAATATAATGCAAGATCGAAATATTCCAGTTGATATATATTATATATCTGATAAATATGATACATATGATATATGATATATATGATATATATGATGTATATGATAATATGATATACATGATATGTGATAGGCATAGGCATAAAAAGGTATAGCTTCAAAACTGTAGAAGAAACTGACTCTTCCGAATTGCCACGCCCCCAATTGATAAAGTATGTAAGTATATACATATAATTCTTAGCGAATGAATAGAGAAGGTCGAGAATAACATAGTCATAAAGTTTGGAGTTCATAGCTGCAAGACATAGATAAAGATAAAGATAGAAGATAAAGATTTACGCGATTGTTGTATTGTTGTATTTCTATACAGCCGGACGGACAGTGCACAAAGCCAATATGCTCATTTCACTTTCGTGAGGCATAAACAAAACGGAAAAAGTTTGTTGCCTTCTTGCGGCACAAACTGCAAACAAGCAATGGACGTTGCGTTGCGGTCATTTTTATTCATTAAGGGTATATATGGGCGAGTATGCGAGTGTGTGTGTGTGTGTGTGTGTGTGTGTGTGTGTGTGTGTGTGTGTGTGTGTGTGTGTGTGTGTGTGTGTGTGTGTGTGTGTGTGTGTGTGTGTGTGTGTGTGTGTGTGTGTGTGTGTGTGTGTGTGTGTGTGTGTGTGTGTGTGTGTGTGTGTGTGTGTGTGTGTGTGTGTGTGCGATGCAGCCGCAAGGACAACGAGTAAATAGTGAGCGCTGAGCAAACTCGCCAAATTGCCTTCATGCGAAATATATTCGCATCAACAATTATGTCGCACAAAGGAATTACAAATGAGAAAAATATTCCGTTTTGCATTACATTTGCGCTGCCAACAGACTCTGAGGTATCATCAAAAAAGCAGCAGAGGCAGCCGAAGGGAACCTCTTTCATTTGCATTGATATCAAGTTATTAAAAAAAAGCTTCCTTTTGGCGCATAATTCAACGGAGACGCCTTACTCGATGGGGTAAAAGCGCTTTTATGGAAATGCAGTGGAGGCCACGGGCTGGAGTTGCAGTCAACTATCTCTTTGAATCTTTCAGCAATTTGTTGACTTGATGGTGGAGCATCATCCATAAATGATTCCGAAAAACGAATTTTGATTGCAGTGATAGTTGTATTTGGATTTGAGATACGGATTACGGTACTTTGGTTTCAGATTTAAGTAGTCTTTTTAGTAGTTTGGGACCTTATTCTAGTCCCGTTTTGAGATTGGCATTCCGGCCTCTGCTAGGATTCTCTTTTCGGATTGAGCTGAACGATTCTCTCGTCAGATTCCGATTAAGTCAATTTTGTTTTGAGTTTGGACTTAGGCAATCTTTTTATCAGATTCGGATCTAGCTTTTTTCGTTTCAGATTCGGATTTACCTATACTCGCTTTCGAATCAGATTTAGTCATTGTAGTAGTAGTAGTAGTATTTCGGCTTCTGTTTGGATACTTTTTATAGCCTGAACCCATGGAACATGGGAAATCAGGGTATAATGGTTTTGTTGAAATGTTTGTAACAGGCAGAAGGAGGCGTGGCAGACCCCATAAAGTATGTATATTCTTGATCAGGGAGACAAGTCGAGTCGACGTAGTCTGTCCGTCCGTATGTGTGAACGCGTCGATCTCAGCACCTTTAAGAGCTAGATACTTGAGACTTTTTATGTAGTACACTGTATAGCGTGCGCAGATCAACTTTGTTTCAGAAATTCGATAACTGTTATCGTTTTAATGTTATCGATTAAAAAGTGAAATCGATACTCAGTTACATAATTCTGTCTAATTCATCTTTATAGCTACAGTCTTCAAATTTTGTTTTTAGTGTTATGTGCGCCTGATACAATTTCGGTTTTTATGATATGATCTCGCCCTGCAAGTTCGATAAAAAAGTTTTTAAACATTTAATTTCCCATAATATTGGCATGCAAATAGCAGCGCAAGAACAGCTGACGCAGCGACATATGTATATGTATATAAACCATATGTATATGTATATATAAAAGAGTGCACGGAGAATGCACGGAATAGCGGTTCTTCGTAGGGTTCAGGGTATGCCCTGGTCGAGCTGTCTCGACTAGAGTTTTCTTACTTGTTTCTGATGCGGATTAAGTCAATCTTTTATCATATTCGTAGTCAGCTAATCCCGTTACTAATTCGGAATTGGTTGTACTTGCTTCAGATTCGGACTTGGCTATACTTGATTAAGATTAAGATTTGGCTTATCTTTCATCATCTTCTAGTTACAGATTCGGATTTAGCTATTTTCGTATCAGATTCGAATTTGGATATTCTCATCTCAGATTCGGACTTAGCTATACTCGTTTCAGATTCGGAATTAGCCTATTTATTATTGGTCAGATTCGGATTTAGAAAATCTTTTATTAGATTCGGACTCAGCTTTCGTTACAGATTCGGATTTAGCAATTGTTCAGATTCAGATTCATACTTTCGTACTTATTCAACTTCTTTATAGCTTAATATTCAGCTATTCTCTTTTCATATTTACATTTATCAAATCTTAATTTTAGTTTCGGATATAACCGTTCTCTGATTCAAATTCTGATTTCTTTCATAAGACTCGGGGATTCAGTCATTCTGTTTTCGCACACGAGTCCCTGTTGGCCAGTGTCACTCTCACAGTTCACGCTGGCTCGCATATGCAAATAATATATTTATTATAAATATATATGTACACATATAGTATATATATATAATTATGCTCTTGGGATTGCGGGTTGTTTATGCGCTCAGCGGCAACCTTGTAACCACTTATGCATGCTGACTGTTTACCGCTGCTGTGACAAGCGCCACCTAGTGGATAGGGGCGACAACGCGCTGTCTTGCGATGCGAGCACTGCGTATACGCAACGTGAGCCCGCTCGCATTTCGAAATCGAGTGCGGGCAGAGATGCATAATTAAATGCCAGCGAAATGAGCTTAATAATTACTTATAGTGCGGACCGCCCAAAAAAGAAAATTAGCAGCAAGAAACCTAATAAATAATAATAAGCAACGCAAACAGCAACAAACGAACAAACGAACAAAAAACACACACAAAATGATGAAAAAACGACTGAAAGCCGAGCGCAAATTAATTGAGGCAACACACGTTTCCTGCATGTGTGTGTGCGAGTGTGTGTGTGTGTGTGTGTTATAATTTGTGCCTGGATAAGTTTAGCAAAGTTTTTTTTTCTCTTTGTGCTTTTTGTAGTGTTGCTAAATTTTAAAAACATTTGAAAGGCTGTTCGTGTTAGGCAATGACTACTTCCAGCTCATACAAACATATTTAATTAAAAGCACTTCCATATATACAGGATATATATACAGGTGAGTATATATACATATCGAAAGCAGCTGCGTTCACGCATCAGCAATTCGAGTAAAAGGCTTTTAAAGTAATTTAACATAAACAAATGAAGAATGTGGAACAAATGTCTGGGCAACGTACATCTATGTAGTATATATACATACGTATATAAGACATATATAAATTTGTCGAGATTTTCATTAAGTGGGGCTCAATGAAAATTTCAAATAAAAGGCAATTTTATATTCTAAATGAAATAAATGATAAGACAAAAAGTTTGAATAATCTTTAATTTAAGTTAAGGCCAAAAATATGTAAAAAAAAAAAAAAAAAAAATAAAATTAAATAAAAAAAAAATAAATAAACTAAAGATTAATATCTACAAATAGGTGAGGTTTGCGAAAAAATTGGTTAGATCTGAGAATAGTCTTTGAATTATTTTACATAAATGAAAAGGTTCCACCCTTTATATTTGTTGAGCATACTCTAAAATATGTAAAAAAGCAGTTAGCTTATATAATACATTAATAATAATAATAATCTTAATAGTAATAATAATTTTTGGATGTTCCATCTCTATATTGTATAGATAGATACATGTTGAAAGTATCATCTCAATAAGTGGAGATATTCCATCACTAGCAAAACCTAAAATGACGTATAAGAACAACACAAACATTGTATAGTAGAGATCAAGTTCTCAAGAACACAAGTTGCATACGAGAAGAAGAAGGAAGAGAAATACAAACTTAAAAGTTTTAAGTTAAAACAAACAGAGACGAAAGGGCTATCTGAAGAAATAACTAAAATAATAATAATACAATTGTGTGAAATCAGAGGCCAAAACAGTTGAGCCATAGTTGAGTCAGAACTGAGTCAAAGCAGAGCCAAAGCAGGGCCAGGGCAGAGACAAAGCAGAGGCAGAGTTCAACCAGAGGCACAGATATTGGCAGAACCCGACGTCAGCAATAGTTCAACCAGATCAGGAGCAGAGCCAGCACAGTTGAGCCACAGCTGTGTCAGAGCTGAGAAAATAGCAGAGCCAGAACTCAGCCAGAGGCTATTGGCAGAGCCACAGGCAGAGCCAGAGCAGAGGCAGAGTTGAGCCAGAGCTCAGCCAGAGGCCAAAGGCAGAGCTAGAGCAGAGGCAGAGCCAAAGCAGAGGCAGAGCAGAGCCAAAGCAGAGACAGAGTTCAGCCAGAACTCAGCCAGAAGTAGATAGATATTTATATATAAATATATTATATATTCATGAGAAGATCTGAGCTCATTCAGTTCAGCTATATCTTTCTATTTCTGTCTATTTATCTTATTTAATATTGATTGCTTATTTATATTGCACTTCTCTTTCTCTGCGTGCAGCACAATCGCCCAGGTATTTACATGACAAGCAACATGAGCGAGAAGGCGTCAAACGGCAGCTGCTGCTCATACCTGAGTCCACTGATCGCCCACTGGTCGAGCCCCCAAAGTAACTCAGCAACAGGTCGACGAGCGGAGATCGAGTTCGTGTGGTTGGCTCGAGCCTGTGGCAGTGTTTCTTCAGAGCAGTGGACCTTCCCTTCTTCAGTGTGTGGTAAGTACTTAAATAGCTAATAATATTAAGCAAATTTGTTTATAGTATTTGAATTCACTTAAACTGCGGTGGTGGTTAGTTTTGTACTGAGTCTTTATTCTCCTGAGGCAGGGCTTTTATACCCTGACTCATGCATAAATCATAGCTTAAATTATTTAACCTTAGCCTATCGCTCTACTTATATTTAATGTCCACTCCCGTGGCCCTTGTTTATTTATGTTGCACTCCCTTCTAGTCGATAAGTGCGTCGGAGGCCTTTTTTAATTAGTTTACATTCTCAGCGCGTCGGGTTTCTCTTTCAATTGTTATGTATTTTTACGCAAACTATTGTAGTAGTCATATGCTAAGTCAATGCATTTGATAATTAATGTAATATATTATGCTAAATATATTTAAATAAATAAAATTCGATGTATGTATGTCGGGTCGGTTAGTAATTAAATTCAATATGTAAAATCTGTTAAGTTTATGAATTATAAATAAAAAGATTTCAAACTTTTGGAAAATAAATGAAACTTAAAAAACATATACTCATATAAAATAGAAAAAAAATATTTTTTTAAATATTTCAAATTTGCTAGAATAGTTTTGAAAGCCGCATTTAAAATATATAAAATAAAATATATTAAAAAAAAATGGAATAAAAAGTAATATGTATAATATATATATTTTATCAATCAATAAGTTTGTTATAAAAAATATGTAATTTATTATTTTATTATATTCATTTTTATTATTTATAAATTACGTATATTTTTTGTAATTATTATATTATTGTTTGCTCAACTAGAGGTAATAAATAAATTTAAATTTGTTTGATTTTCGTAAAGTGTTCTTAATACATTTGAATATGCACAAAGTTCTTCTAAGTCAAAATGAAATTCGATCAAATTTAATACAATTTAAGTAGTTTTTCTGGCACCCACACACACATACACCTTTTGGCTGCCCGGCTGGCAACTATTTATTCTAATAGAAAAGTTACGTAAGTTATAAATTAAGTTTTTTTTTTTTTTTGTGGCTGCAAGTCGTGGTCGTAGGCCAACGTTTGCCAGTTTGGTTTCAGTGCGAAAACATAAACAACCGAAAAATAGTTGCCAGACTTTGCAAGAGTTTCCAAAATAGACAATGGCCACTTCTGCAAAGCAACAACGCCCACACCAACACCAACACCAACACCAACACGAACAACAACAGCATATATCAACAAAATATTGCAACATTTTCAAGGCAGGCAACAAAACGGAAACAAAGCCGAAAAATTGCCTTACAGTCGACAAACACACACAAAGAGAAGTCACTCGGCCAAAACGTGCAAAAACTATTTTCAAACTCTTGCAACTCTTGCAAAAGGCCAACAACAACAACAACAACGACGACCATCAACAAGAAACACCAAGACGCCGTAGCCAGTTGTTTGGCGACGCGGCTGCCAAAAGTATTTGCAAAGTGCGAGCCCAGCAAAAGTCAAGGGCAGCCAAAGGGCCAGAAGCGTACCTCCTACCCTCCTACCCTCCGGCCCGCCTCCCCCCAACCTGCAGGCAGCGTGCCCCAAACCGTCCAACAAAATTTGTGTGTTAGCGAGTGAGAAAAAAACCAATCAATAAATGCGAAAAATTGCCCCAACACCAAAAAAAAAAAAAAAAACACACACACACACAGCAACAACACACATAACAAATTTAAAAAGCCCTAAGAGAAATGGCACACAACTGCAGCAGCAACAACAACAGCAACAAAAGCAACACCAGCAACATTGGCAATGGCAAAAAACCACAGCCAAACGCAAAAGAAAAGCTGCGTGAAAATTTTGCTTGAATCAAAAAAAAATATGTATATATATGTGTATATAAAAGAGCCAAAAAAAAAAAAGAATAAATAACTCCATATCAAAAGCAGACGAATATATTTCGCTTTATATATATGTACATATTATTGATTATAATAGGTATATTACTTATTAAATTCAAGACTTAAATAAAAAAAGATCTTATTTTACAATTTAAAAAACTGAAATTAAAATAAAATTAAATTTCTTTAAATATTTATTCTTGCAAAATTTCATAATTACATTAAATTGTATTTCTATTTCACTTAAATTAAATGAAGATCAAGTTATTTCTATAATTTTATTTAAAATACTATTTTTTAAATTATTAATCAACATTCAAAATTATAAATTATTATTAAAATTAAATTAGTTATAGCACCCAACAAGTCATTCAAACAAAACAATATTTATTATTTTCTTTTCCTATTTAACTTCTTTGACAAGGTTTTAATATTAAATTTTTATATATCGTTAATATTTCTATTTTTCTAAATGTTCCGTTATATACATATGCATTTAAAAAAATATTTATTTAGCAATGTGTTATACCATATATTTTTTACTCAATTTAAGTATAAGTATTATAGTTTCTATAATTTTATGTATTTTATTTAAAATACAATTTATGAAAATTAGTTAATTTTTAAGGATTATACATAATTAAGGTATAAATATTATTTATATAAATGCTAATAATTAATTATTCATATTTTCATTCTTTTAATTTATTTATATTTTGTTTGATTTTAATATTTAAATAACTGAAATTAATAATAGAACTTACAATTATTAAGTATTAAAAAATAATTTTTCAATTTTAATAGTTTTCGAATGTGTATTAGAATTTGTTAGAGTTTATTTATGTTATTATGTATTTCATTCATTCATTTTCAAGAGAAATATTACATATTCATCCCCTGTATTAAAATTAAAAAATCAATATTTATCATTAAATTTATACTTTTATATTTATTTTTACTAACAATATTGACAAAATTTTCAAATTGTTGGCAATTTCAAATAGAAATAGTCGAAAGCTCTTGAACTATTGATGACCCATAAGTCTATCAACTGCAGACATTTCAACTCAATTAATTTCATAGCTTTTTATTGCTTAGATCTTGGCCTCTTTGATGAGGGCATCTCACATTCGGAGGGAGGTAGTCAAAGGGCTCTGCTAGCATTTGTATTTATTGTTTTTAATTGAGCGCAAACTCGCAATGGGCTCAACTTTTCAGCTTGGCTGACACATAAAAGCCAAACAAAAAATTGATCCTCTTGTCGAGGAAACTGTTTGCGAATAAACTTTCGATGCCTAATTGCACCTTAATTGGATCCAACTTTGCCAACTAGAAACGCTTTCGTCAAGAGCCCTCCTTCAATTGCCAATATTTAACTTTACTTTTTCAACTTTTCTATTTGCAAATAAATAGAATAGGAATATATATATATATATATATATATATATATATATATATATATATATATATATATATATATATATATATAATGTTCATTAAATATAATGTTCATTAAATAAGAATATGATTTCATAATTTGTAAAGTTTTCTATTTGCAATAGAGATATTACATCATATCATGCAGAGGCATAGTGTATGGAAGAGGAGGCAGAATGGGTAGAGCGAAAGCATGATAAAGAGAAGGGGAAAGACACAGGACACAGCCAGCGAAAATAGTAGAGAAATAGAGATAGAGAAAAACACGAAAAGGGAAAGCAATAGAGAAAGAATAATAGGGGCAGATAGAGATATAAAAGAATGATAGAGATTGATAAAGATATTGATAGAGTGGGAGGGAGAAAGAAAGATAGAGAGAGAGAGGTTAGATAGAGAGAGAGAGGTTAGATAGAGAGAGAGAGAGAGAGCGACAGAGAGAGAGAGGTTAGAAAGATAGAGAAAGATAGAGAGGGAGAGAGGTTAGTCAGAGAGAGAGAGAGAGAGAGAGAGAGGGAGAGAGAGAGAGAGAGGGGGAGAATGAGAGAGAGAGGAAAGTGAGAGAGGTTAGACAGAGAGAAAAAGAGAGGGAGATAGAGAGAGATAGGGAGAGAGGTAAGACAGAGAGGGAGAGGGAGATAGAGAGAGAGGGAGAGAGAGAGAGAGAGAGGGAGAAAGAGAGAGGGAGACAGACAGAGGGAGAATGAGAGAGAGGGGAAAGTGAGTGAGAGAGAGAGAGAGAGAGAGAGAGAGAGGGAGATAGAGAGAGAGGGACAGAGAGAGTTAGAGAGGTTAAAGAGAGAATGAGAGAGATAGAGATAGAGAGATTTCAATATAAGCATAATAAAGTCATATATGTATGTACATATATCAGTATAAAGTAAGAGGAAGAGAAGAGTTTCTATAAGCTCAATGGTAAATTGAGCTATCGAAATGATATAATGACATGAGATAATCATTACAATATCTATAGGGCTTACATGTGCCATAAGATGTGAAATTTAATTTCAAGGCTAGATCGAGGTTTACTCAAATACTAAATGCAACTTTCAGTTAGGCATTGAGATAGGCGTTGGGATAGGGAAAAAGCTCTTTGGCTCGACTTTGCATGCCATTTTCATTCAGTTGCTCATCATGTGTCGCAGCTGCTTGTTGTACACACAGGCACTGAAGGACACTCGAATGTCCTAAGTGCTAAGCGTTATGGTGGGTAAATAATTCAAGGATCTAAAGTGATTAAACTTGATATGTTCGACTTATAATCGCCACTTGAAGTCCTCTCTAAATGCATGGAAGAGCAAATGTAACTTAGATGATGTGGCACATTGTCCTGCCCTAGATATGGGAGACAGCTGAACCTTGTCCATGTCGCATGTCCTGCCGCCGTCGCTGCCGCTGCTGCTGGTGCTGTTCGTCCACTTACAAATTGAGCAACAGCAAATCTAAGTGATGGATGTGGTGGGCTGGCAGCCCACTGGCTGAAATAGGAAGCCCCACACAGAGCAAACAAAGAGGAGCTCCAGCCAGAGCCAGAGCCAGGGCCAGAGAGCGTGAGCAACGAGATTTTGGCTCTTCATCAGTTGCTGTAACTGTCGACATCGGCCGCAAAACTTCTGGCACAGTCAATTGCGGCAAAATGTCACTCAATTTAAAGTTGCCACTAACTGACTGCCGGACTGCTTGACTACTTGACTACCTGACTAGCTGACTACCTGTGCACCCAGCCCTTTCACCCATTGACTACACTTGCCACCTTGCCACCTCGCCACTTGCAACTTTGCTGCATAAGTTTGCCTTGGCCATTGCCAATGCTGCTGAAAGCGTCGCAGCTTCAACACGTCGCACAATGGTCGAATCGCACAATCAATTTGTCGCTTCTCAGACGTCCGACTAATTGCGCACATTAAATGCATATTATTCTAGCATCCAAATGCATTTCGTGCATTCAATTATCGTCAATTATTTCAACATTATTTCCTAGATTAATCGATTGCAATTAACATAATCGATGCAGATTCGCACGCTTTGGTGAGATTTGAATATAGCCCTTAAAAGTAGCCTCGATGGGAAAATAGGGATTTGTTAGAGTCGAAGAAGCGGTTGGAGGCTTCGGTGGTGGCTCATGTCACTGTAGTTGACGAAATGCCAAGTGAAGATCAGTTTGAGCAATAAACAGCCTCAGCAGTCGGCAAGGATAGGGGGCCTAATGTTCATGAGCTTTATTATTATTGTATAATACTTAATGAAATTATGTTTTTAAGATTCTAAATTTGAGTAGCTTCAATACATAATAAATTTAAAAAATCTAGTAATAATAAAAAACAAATAATTATAAAAAATAATAGTGATAAAAAATCTCATTGGGTATTTAACTTAATAATATTAAAAATAAGGTAAAATAAAAAAAGAAAAATAATGATATGAAGAATACAAATAATAATAAAAAATATTAATATAAATTACAAAAATAATAATAATAAAAAAATTATAAAAAAAATAATAATAGTAATATTTAAATAATTAATAAATATTAAATAAAAACAAGTAAGAAAACTCTAGTCGAGACCGCTCGACTAGGGTATACCCTGAACCCTGCGAAGAAACGCTATTCCGTGCATTCTCCGTTTCTTTTATAAAACATATGTATATGTACGTTCATTACAAGCAAGACATACACACACACATACATAGGCGAACGCACACACAAACGCCAGTCGGTGCGTCAGCATGCCAATGACATGGAAAATTAAATGTTTAATAACTTTTTTTCTAGACGAACGATTTTGATCAAATTTGTTGGGCGTAATCATGTCATCCATATGTATATATGTGCCAAAGCACAAGTCTCTAGTATTTGATATACGGGAGTTACAAATTTGAGGCGAAGGAGGCGTGGCACCCAAAATTTAACAAAAACCGAAATGGCGTAAGGCCAAAATAACACTAAATGCACAATACGAAGACTATTGCTAGAAAGATGAATTAAATAGAATTTTATAACTAAATGAATATATCGGTTTTTAATCGATAACAATAAAACGATGATAGTTATCGAATTTCTGAAACAAACTCGATATGCGCGCCCTATACAGGGACCTACAAAAAAAATTTGAAGTCTCTAGCTATTGTAAGTTCTGAGATCGACGCGTTCATACATACGGACAGACGGACAGACGGACAGACAGACGGACAGACAGACAGACAGACGGACAGGGCTAAATCGACTCGGCTTGTCTCCCTGATCAAGAATATATATACTTTATGGGGTCTGCCACGCCTCCTTCTGCCTGTTACATACATACGCCTTTCAACAAAAACATAATGCCCTGATTTCCCATTTTCAATGGGTTCAGGGTATAAAAATTATAATACAAAAATACAGTAAATAGTAAAAAAAAAAAAAAAAAAAACAAAATAACATATAAGAAACAAAATACATTAAAAATAAAATCAAAATAAAATACAAATAAAAAAGTAAAAATAAAATAAAAAAAAAAATTAAAATAAAAATAAAATCAAAATAAAATAAAATAAAACTAAATAAAAAATAAAATAAAAGTAAAATAAAAATAAAATTAGCATAAAAGAAATAAAAATAAATAAAAATAAAATAAAAATAACATAGAAATAAAATTAAAATTAAAATTAAAAATAAATACAAATTAAAATAACAAATAATAATAATGAAAGTTAAATAGATCAAAGTAGCCATCTATCTTATTATTAATAGAGTCAGTAGTTATTAAATTCATATAGTTATTGCTAATCTGCTAATATATCAATGGATCTCTTTGTAACAGATCGAATGATGCCTATATCATCATTTATTGATGCGCTTTTATCAACACTAAATTTAAGAGCGGCTGTTGGCCTAAGAGATTAGCTTTGTAAGTGATTTACATTTGTACAGAGATTCCGAGCATTGCAATGCGAGAGTACTGAGATTTTCTGCTAAATTCAATTAAAATCAATTCAGTAGTGGATAGCAAAGACCGATAAGTGTGAAAACCCAATACGAACAATAACGTCAAAATGTATGTATGTATTAAACTTATTTGAATTAATTTAAAGCCACACCAAAAATTTCGATAGCTCAGCAATAGTTGATCTGATCTTTATACAACAATCATTAAGATTGTTAACTTTAAAATTTACTTTGATAACTAACCAACAATAAACCACATCCGTTTGAATATTTGTATATCAAGTCTTGAAGTTACTCAATGAGATGAGCTAGACTTAGCCGAGCTTCGGCATATGTATTTGCTAGTCGAGCACTGCCGACTAGGGTTACTCCAGTAAGTATTGTCCTTGATAGCTCTTCAGTGACAAAAGCAACTGAAGATATTATATGTGTATAAGATATACCCTCATACAACTATATATAACTTCTGCATCATTTGTTCCTTTTGTCTAAATATGATTTATCTGCTCTTTCTATATATATATCTGTATACTTATAATACACATGAACGTCATAATTCGTTCCACAGTGCATAAATTGCAAACGCACTAAATCGAAATTGAAACCAAAATCAAGCGTAAAATTCATTTAAAATTTTTGCACACCCAACTCGCTTAGGCACGTTCTCCCTTTCCCTCTCCCTCTCGCTCTTTCTGTCTTACACACTCTCTAATTCGCTCTCGCTCCCTCTCGATGTTTGCGCTGCGAGAGCTAAAAATAAAAGTAAAAAAAAAGTTCTTCAGTTCTGCCAGGGCTGAATGCAATTTAAGCTATAAAGCCAGGTAGATTTTCACCTGTATTGGAAATGTTGCTCAAATTGAAATTCTCAAGATGAGAAAATATTTTTAATAAGTATGTAGTGCACGCGTATATATAGCTTGACTTTACTTGTCCAATTGGAATCAGACAAATCTCTTAATTTTCACAATACATTTTTATAAGCACCGAATGTGCCGTTATTTCAAATGCAAAATTTTTCTTAAATTTGGCTATTTTTATGGAGAAATCTATTTCATTTTCAATGAATTTCGTTGGAGTCTAACTCTACATATAATTCCATTTCGATCCTAACCAAACTTCCAATTGGATCGGGCTTTTCCTTTGAGACTAATTTGCAGCCCTGTATTTTTTGGAATTTAACCTTCATTTGATACAGTTAAATGCGTGGGTGTATGTTTTTTCTCTTCTACTCTCGGTTCACTGAGGGGTAGGGCGAGGGGCGGTCTCTTTGTGGGGCGTGGCGTGTGGGTAATTGTTGACGCGTTCGATTTGATTGAAAGTCGTGGCAAGTGCCAGGCAATGAAGACGAGAGAAAGACATCGAACGACAGTGAGCGTGTGTGTGAGGGAGCGAGTGTGAGTGTGTGCAAGGGCTGGGAAATTCCGCTGAGGTGTTATAGGGGCGTGGCGTAGTGCTTGGCATATGATTGTGTAATTGATTTTATCAATAGGAAAAGCAAAGCATAGACAATGGATGCGCGCAGCTAAGTGTGTGTGTGGGGGCGGCTGAGTGGTTGAGTGTGTGCGTGGGTTAGGCTAAGGTTAAGTATTTGCCAGGCGAAGAGAAAACCAATTACGAGCAGCTAGACTGGGGGAACGGGGCTGCCAGGAGGCGACACGCACGTTCGCTTTGTAATTTACTTTATTTTTCTCTTCGTGTTTTTTTTTAGATTTCTTTTCCTATTTTTAGGACTTTGCGTTGGCGCCATTAAAAACCATCGGCCAAGCTGACCAGTCCCCACCACACGTCTGTTTTCGGCCACTTTTAGCCAAAACCCCTTGACTTAAGTCTTTTTATTTTCAGCTCCCAGTTGCCGTGTAATTTGTTCTAGAACGATTTCGCTATTCAAAAAAAGCTGAAGAGAGAGGAGAGGACAGACTAGAGGAGAGGTGGGCGCGCAAAACAAAAATTTGCGGCCAAGTGCAAAGTAAAGCAAAGCAATCTTTGGCCCCATCAAGCTCATTGGCATCCCCATCGATTTTCGCCCCGAAAGTGGATTGCCGGATAGGATAGAAAAATCCGCATTGAAATTGCGCCCCGCGCATTTATTTCCATATAAATTGGCTGTCGTCGTAGAGCATCCAGCGCGCTGTCGGCCGTATCGCGCCGACCAACTTTGCCAATAATAAAGCGCCATTAGTGCTGCTACATAAAACGGAGTTGGGCCCGGGCAGTGGGGGCATGTATCTCTAAAATACGGGTGTGTGTGTGGAGAGGGGGGAGTGTATGCGCCTGACAATGGCAACGGCTCAGCCAGATAAGCTCTACGCCGGGCTAGGTGTGTGCCCAGGCAGGTTCTCGCCAGGAACAGGAACAACTTCAGCAAAAATAATGTGAAATTCAATGAAATGAAGTCGCTAAGCTGATGCTCTCGAATGAATGAGAATGCGAATGCGAGGACGAATGCGTATAGCTTTGTCAAAGATACACAAGTTATGCAGGGACCACATCTAAAGCCGAAAAGGGCTTAGCTCTTTGCCAATGGGAATATCAGATTGCTCAACTTAACTAATTATATATATATCGGTTATCTGTTATCGGTTATCGATGATCGTTCCTCTTTATATAAATAATATTTATGTACACATTAAATATATTTTTTCCGTCTTTCGCTTTCTCTGGCAGTTTATCTCTCGAAAAGCGAGAGATCGCTCGCTTTCTCTCTCTCTCTCTCTCTCTCTCTCTGTCTGCCATTCTCTCTTCCTTTTCTTTATTTCTTTCTTATTGTTTCTCTAAGCCTATCTCTCACTATCTCTCCTTTTGTAATATTTCTCACACAGTCCGTCTCTCTATTATTCTCTCCATCTTTCTTTCCGTTTCTCTCACTACCTGTCTCTCCCTTTCTATCTTTCTTTCTTAACTTTTTTTTCCTCTCTTTCCATCTTCCTTTCCTTTTCTTATTCCTCATTTCTTCTTCTCTTTTCTGCATACGACTCAACTTCTCACCCCTTTTCATTCCCTCTGTCATTTTCTTTAACGCTCTTTCTTCTTTACTCTCTTTTTTATGCCTTTCTCTTTTCTTCCTTTTTATCTTTCTCTGGGCCATTCCATTGCTTCTCTTTTATTCACTCATTCTCACTTTAATTTTTTCTCTCTCTTTATCTCATTCATACTCTTTTTCAGCCTATCTCAATCTCTCTCTGTGCATCTATCTCTCTTTTATATCTCCTTTTACTCCTATTTTCTCCCTCGCTCAATCTCTCTTTTCATTTTTCTGTCATTATCTCTCTCTCTCTCTCTCTGCTTCTTCCTCCCTTTCCCTCTCATTCTCTCTTGCTTTCTCTCTTCTTCTCTTTCATTCTTCTTCCCTCCTTCTCTCTTCTTCTTTTTCTTTCTCCCTGGCTCTCCCTGCACTAGTCTTTTTATCGCCCTCCTTACTCTATATGTTGCATTCTCTCTCTTTCTTTCTTCTCCTTCTCTCTCGCTTACCCAAAACCCACTGACTCACCACGTATGCCGCGCTTTCCAACATACTTTTCGGCGGAACATGGCGCTGGCTCTACTGATAAGCGGAATCGTCGTCATCTTTGGTCGTGTGGAACTTGCTGGCGGTTGTTATAGCTAAAGTTTCAGTTATTGTTGCTGGCGGTGGGGCTGTGGCTGTGGCTGTGGATGGGACTGGGACTGGGACTGTGGCTCGGTCTGTGGCTGTGACTGCCAAATATTTTATGGCTGTCCACTTCCGTATGTAGCGCATTGGGGGCTGCTCGCTGCCTAAGGGTCCTTCAAAATTGGATGGAGTTAAGGGTCGAGGCACGATTCAGCACGCTCCGACTTCGATGCCAACTCCCTCTGCCGGCACATAAGAAATTCCAGTTACACACTTGCCCAGGGGCTGGCTGTTAGTTATGCTGCTGTTACGGCAATCAGAGGAAGTGTTGCGATATTTGCGGTGCGACATATGAAATCATTTTGCACGCAAATGTCCCAGTTCCAGTGGTTCCATATCGGCGATATAAACCCCATTTGAAGTCCTCAGAAAATACTTTATAGTGTTGGTTCACGCAATTTCTCTCTTAGTTAGACTAATTTATGATTTCCTAGAAGTTTAATTATATGAAATCGGTGAGGTGTACGAAGTTCTCTTATATATGTATACATATTATATATAAACTAGATGTAGATTGATATATATATATATATATATATATATATCTATACTATATCTATATCTATATCTATATCTATATCTATATCTATATCTATATCTATATCTATATCTATATCTATATCTATATCTATATCTATATCTATATATATATATATATATCTATACTATATCTATATCTATATCTATATCTATATCTATATCTATATCTATATCTATATCTATATCTATATCTATATCTATATCTATATCTATATCTATATCTATATCTATATCTATATCTATATCTATATCTATATCTATATCTATATCTATATCTATATCTATATCTATATCTATATCTATATCTATATCTATATCTATATCTATATCTATATCTATATCTATATCTATATCTATATCTATATCTATATCTATATCTATATCTATATCTATATCTATATCTATATCTATATCTATATCTATATCTATATCTATATCTATATCTATATCTATATCTATATCTATATCTATATCTATATCTATATCTATATCTATATCTATATCTATATCTATATCTATATCTATATCTATATCTATATCTATATCTATATCTATATCTATATCTATATCTATATCTATATCTATATCTATATCTATATCTATATCTATATCTATATCTATATCTATATCTATATCTATATCTATATCTATATCTATATCTATATCTATATCTATATCTATATCTATATCTATATCTATATCTATATCTATATCTATATCTATATCTATATCTATATCTATATCTATATCTATATCTATATCTATATCTATATCTATATCTATATCTATATCTATATCTATATCTATATCTATATCTATATCTATATCTATATCTATATCTATATCTATATCTATATCTATATCTATATCTATATCTATATCTATATCTATATCTATATCTATATCTATATCTATATCTATATCTATATCTATATCTATATCTATATCTATATCTATATCTATATCTATATCTATATCTATATCTATATCTATATCTATATCTATATCTATATCTATATCTATATCTATATCTATATCTATATCTATATCTATATCTATATCTATATCTATATCTATATCTATATCTATATCTATATCTATATCTATATCTATATCTATATCTATATCTATATCTATATCTATATCTATATCTATATCTATATCTATATCTATATCTATATCTATATCTATATCTATATCTATATCTATATCTATATCTATATCTATATCTATATCTATATCTATATCTATATCTATATCTATATCTATATCTATATCTATATCTATATCTATATCTATATCTATATCTATATCTATATCTATATCTATATCTATATCTATATCTATATCTATATCTATATCTATATCTATATCTATATCTATATCTATATCTATATCTATATCTATATCTATATCTATATCTATATCTATATCTATATCTATATCTATATCTATATCTATATCTATATCTATATCTATATCTATATCTATATCTATATCTATATCTATATCTATATCTATATCTATATCTATATCTATATCTATATCTATATCTATATCTATATCTATATCTATATCTATATCTATATCTATATCTATATCTATATCTATATCTATATCTATATCTATATCTATATCTATATCTATATCTATATCTATATCTATATCTATATCTATATCTATATCTATATCTATATCTATATCTATATCTATATCTATATCTATATCTATATCTATATCTATATCTATATCTATATCTATATCTATATCTATATCTATATCTATATCTATATCTATATCTACATCTATATCTATATCTATATCTATATCTATATCTATATCTATATCTATACCTATATCTATATCTCTATAAGTCCTGCACTTTATCTGCTTTCACTAAAGTTGCCAAAAACATTTTGTTAGAATTTATGCAGGACTTTAAAAGTTAGCAAAGTGTACTTCAAATTGAACTTGAGCATCTAATGTCATCATATAAATTAGTGAATATATAATGTTTATATTATGGTTATCAGAAATTTGCATTATCATAAGCCAAACTTTGATTTTCTTTACGCACGTCCTCAGTGCCTGGAGTGGGGGATGTGTGTGTAAAGTAAAGTCTAAAGTAATCATTGAGTAGTGCCCTGCGGCCAATGATGCGGCACTTTCGACTGAGTTACACACGCGCCCACACGCACGCACTCAGAGAGAGAGAGAGGGCAACTGCTGTGTCTGTCTACGTGGCGAATGCTTTACACATAATACAAACTCAATTAATAAAGTTTACGACCGCAGCTAGCGGAAAAGTGCTTTGATGAGGCGTAAAAGCGCCCTAACCCTTACCCGGCCACCTTGATTGTAAATGGCATTTGTTGAGCGTGTAATCGCCGCCAGGGGGCGCCATAAATGGTCAAAAACCTTGAAAAAAGTGCTTCTGATATTTGATTACGTTGCCCATTGATGAGCCACTCAGCCGCAAAGCAGGCAGCTCACCCACCTCACCCACCTAGCCACACACGCAACGAAATTGCGTTAAAATTATGTAAATAACGACAGTTCAAGCTGAAGTTTTTCTGCTGTAGGCCAGCTGAGGATCTGCTAACGAATCGCAGTTGCTGTCGCTGTCGCCGTTCTCGTTGTCATGAAACAAAAGCAAATCCTAAAGAAAACAAAAAAACAATACACACACTCAGAGAGAGAGAGAGAGAGAGATAGAGAGAGAGTGAGAGAAAAAAAGCGAAAACAACAATTCACTGATGATAATCTAAGGCAGGTAACGAGCCAGCCCAAGCTTCCGTCACGCACCCGAACGGTCGGCCGGACGGACGGAGGGGCGACTCTGCCTGTTATCCAGAGCAGGAGCAGGAGCAGGAGCAGGAGCAGGAGCTGGAGCTGGAGTGTTCCAAGCCGCCCGCCCACCCGTTGTGTTTTATGTTAATGAATTTATTTATTATTATTTCATTTTTTCGTCGTCGTGCCGCTGTTGTTACATTTTTATGGCGCAGGGCCCACACCAGGGCGGCGCCACATTGGGACCGGGACAGGGACAGGGACAGAGACCAACTCCGGCTCCATTTGCTCCATCTTTGTATTATGCTGAAAATTAATTTTGTTGTAGCACCCGAATAAGACCAAAAATGTTAGCCATAAAAGCCAACATGCGGCAAACAATGCGCATACGCTATGTGAGCCGCCTTATCGGCCATGAAATACACACACACACACACACTCACAGTGGCTGTTGTATGGCTCAGGGCTGCGACATCGTTTTCTCGAACAGTTTTAACTGTGTTTCAATCAACTTCAATTGGCCAATTTCATTGTGGCGCTGACTCGGTAAAAAGTTCAGCAACTTTCGACCGGAACAAACCACATTCGAAGCGAGCTCGAAACTTGAGTCAATCGAGCCACAGCCCTGGGCCGTAACTCTTTCTCAAATCGCCGTTCTATTAGGAAGTGCCAGGAGGAGGGGGCGGAAAAAATGCGTGGGGAAGAAACAACAGCATTAACAAATGTCTCCCTTTGGACAACACCAGGCTAATTACGTCTGCCACGCCCCCGCCCAGCACCCGCTCGTGCCGCCCACATTAGCTAATTATTTAAAATGCTCACAGACATTAAAAAGCACTTTCGCGTAAAAACTGGAATGATCACGGACGATGCCTCTTTACCCACTCAAGCAACGGCAAATGCCGCCGCCCCCGCCCCAATCCCCCATCAACCATCCCCCCATACTCCAGTCAGCTGTTGTTATTGTTTGGGCGCTTGTTTAGCTCTTGTTGGTGCTTTTGTGGTACTTTTTTGATAATGACGCTGATTAGTCAGCGCTTACGAGGACTCTACAACGTCTTCTTATTTTCATTTCATTTTCGGTTTCACTAGGCGACCCGCTTCTGCGGGCTCTGTTTCTTATCTATGATGGCACGGCTTGTCGCCTGTTAACGGAGCACTGCCAACAGCTAAGAGCTAACAGCCAACAGCCAGGCACTGGCTACAGCTATCAAAAACTTTAAAAACCCCCAATTCGAATGACGCAATCCAATTCTCTGGCTAACAACTATTACATAAGTATAAAAACTTTTCCGTATATAACATAAAAATGACAGAAAAGAATACAAAATGGAGCTAAACTAGAGAAACTTTGACCATTTCTCATAATTCCACATAGAACATTTAACATTTGGAGACTATGTGATAGAAATATGTAATAAATATAAAGATAAAATATATCATAAATATATATTAGTATTTTTAAATATTAGTTAATATTCAATTTTATAAAATATAAAAAATATAAAATACAAAATGTCAAATATAAAATATGAAAAATATGAAATATAAAATATAAAATATAAAATATAAAATATAAAATATAAAAATAATATAAAATGTAAAATAAAAAAAATATAAAATATAAAATATATAATTTAAAATATAAATTATAAACTAAACTATAAATTTGTGTATTAGGGAGTGCCATACTAGAAGATACCCGGAAAAATCTTTCTTTAACTCTCATAGACAGCACTAAATCCTGATCAAGCATAACATATATTACATATATTACATATGAGCTGTGCCACGCCTCTCCCACTTATAACGGGCAGCAGACAGGGCTATCACAGGGCTCGATATTGATTGACAACTAGAATTCCTTTCTTCAAATAGAATAACTCCCATTGCACGACTCACATTGTCAGTTCTTCAAATAGTATTACTCCCCTTACATACATGTATTTGCTCTCAATTAAAGATCTAATCGAATGACTATGTTTACGGAGAATTTCACAAGAATACAAAAAGTGAATGGTAAATGGGGTTTTAATAATAGAACAGATTAAATAATTTATATAAACAACACTAAGAGCACAATTCAAATTTTGAATGCTAACTCGATAAAATTAAATTACTATTTAAGTATTTTTTATTTTTAAGATTTGTTTACTGTTCTTAGGGTATTGAGTGAGGTATTATGCTTTTGAGTTGGAAATCGTGGCTGAGAGAGCTGAATAGGATTAAGATTTTCGGTTTCGTTTAGCTATATTTAAGGGTTGATACAGAGATTTTCGATAAGTTCAGGTCATACGATCTTCCCAACTTAATTATTTGAAGCGAAACAGCTGAAGCAAAGAAAGGGTATTCCATAGTCAACCAGTTCGAGTAGCCCGCCAAATGTGTTCATTAAATTAAAATTTATCTTCCCACCTAATCATCGGCGTTCGCAGCTGAACTTTTCGAACATTTCGATTGACAGCCATGGAATGCTCGGCTAAAAAATGTTTGTTTTGAGAACATCATGATATACGATGGGGGCGGGGTGGGGGCGGTAGGGCCAGAGAGCTTGCAACTTGGAACTTGGCTAGCGTTATGTGTGCTCCATAAATTATGTGAACTCTTGACTATTTTTATGTCCGAGCATAAACATTTCCATCATTTCATTCCATTTTCATTTTCATTTTCATTTTCATTTTTCTGTTATTGTTTTTTTATTCTTCCTCTGGCAGAGCCAAGAAAAGCAAACAAAATAAAAACAAATTGAGAGGCAAACAATTGCGAGCCAATTCCAATTACCTAATTGCAGGTAAACTCAAATCAATCCTAAATCCAAATTTGATAAATTGTAAACAGTAAAATAAACAGAAAAATAAACAGAGAGAGAGAGAGAGAGAGAGAGAGAGAGAGAGAGAGAGAGATAGAGAGAAAGAGAGCGAGGGAAAACCAAACTCAGCAAGTTAATTAATAATGAATTTTTTTATTTTTATTTATTTTCCCTTGTTTTCTCAGACATTTCATTCAGTTAATATCGTCTATAAAAAAAAGTCCAGCTCGGCCAGGCTTTAAGTATAAAACGTAGTAACAGTGTCTTATTTAAGGTCAGAGCTGTCAGACCTATTTTAAGAGCTTGCTCGAATTGCTTGTAACCCATTTAAAACAAAGGCTAAGCTCTGCGTAATGCTGCTGAGCTTATGCATAGAATAGGCGGAAGTGGGCGTGGCTGAGCCCACAAAATGCGGTGCTTCTGTTAGAATTTATTTTTATATGGTCGGGATTCTATAATGAATGTGAGCTAATTTTATTTATATTTATCGATATAGATTTTTATGCTTAAAAGAAACCCGATTATAATCGATTTCTGTATTTTATTTAATCGATATAAAAATTCTGCTCATTGACTTCTTCTAAGTCAATGCTATGCTCTTTAAGTTAAGTCATCAGCTTTAGTCAAGGCCTGCCCCAGAAAAGAAAGAAACTTATTCATCAAGTCCATGACATAAGCTTCAGCCGTTTATCTATTCATCATCTGTTTTAAAAAAATTATAAAACAGTTTTAATGTCTTATTTTAACGACTCTCTGTTTTCGGCGTAGAGAGCAGAAGCTGATTCACTCAACTAAAAATTTGTAATGTGCTTAAATGACAAATCAGCCATAAAATGAAAGTC
This sequence comes from Drosophila paranaensis, assembly GCA_035047545.1. Taxonomy (NCBI): domain Eukaryota; kingdom Metazoa; phylum Arthropoda; class Insecta; order Diptera; family Drosophilidae; genus Drosophila; species Drosophila paranaensis. The sequence goes on from JAWNPL010000031.1 coordinate 182,470, forward strand.
GATGAGACTTCGATGGTCTCGGCATTAAATCATCAATAATCTGTTTTTTCTCCCTCTTTTGCTAATTAAAACTTTTCACCTTTACTTATAAGAAATTTCATTTTCTCAAGTTTTGGCCAAGTTTTCGCGAACTTTACTTTATTTTCAATAGTTTGGGTCATTAAACTATGCTGCTGCTGTGCAGGATATTATCCTTTTTAAGGGCATTACAAGGCGTAGAGAAAGGCATAACTACTACTAATACTACTTCTTTTAGTAATGCTACTACTACCATTCCCTTTACTATTGCGACTTCGATTATTACTTATATTCTATGAATTTCTATTACTACTATTAGTTTTCCGTATTTCTACAACTATTGCTCGACTACATTTTCGTATTTTTACTACTATTATTAATACAAATTTTTAATATTTATAGTACTATTACTACTACTACTACTTTTTAGTATTTTTACTACTACTACTACTTTTTAGTATTTTTACTACTACTACTATTACAGCTTTTCGTACTTTTACTACTGTTACTACTATTACTACTATTACTACTATTACTACTATTACTACTATTACTACTATTACTACTATTACTACTATTACTACTATTACTACTATTACTACTATTACTACTATTACTACTATTACTACTATTACTACTATTACTACTATTACTACTATTACTACTATTACTACTATTACTACTATTACTACTATTACTACTATTACTACTATTACTACTATTACTACTATTACTACTATTACTACTATTACTACTATTACTACTATTACTACTATTACTACTATTACTACTATTACTACTATTACTACTATTACTACTATTACTACTATTACTACTATTACTACTATTACTACTATTACTACTATTACTACTATTACTACTATTACTACTATTACTACTATTACTACTATTACTACTATTACTACTATTTCTACCATTACAACTATTACTAATATATTTTGCTATTTCTACCACTACTACTACAACTAATTTTTCCTACTTTTATTACTATTATTACTACAACATTTTAGTATATATACCATTATTACTAATCCTCTTTTTTTAAATTTTTTTTTTATTTGCCGCTTTGTTGTCAGAGACTCTATAGCGCATTTATCAATTAGTTTAGTATAAATTATTTTGAGCAGGTAAGCCTGTATAAAACATAAGCATCCAAAGGGATTCCAACCGGGGCTCTCACAGTTTCTAGGCCGCCTGAATTCTCATTGGGCCACAGCCGACCCCTATTACTAATACTGCTACTTTTTATAGTAATTTTACTACTATTACAACCACAAATTTTCAGTATTTTTATTACTATTACTACAATTACATTTTACTATTTCTACTACTAGTATTTTTTAGTATTTCTACTGCCATTACTACTATTTATATATTATTTATTGTGATATTTTATTTTAGTTCTACTCAATTTCCGCAAATTATAGAAAAATACTAATATTTTGTAAGTTCAAGCCATATATACACTTTTGAGTCAGGGTATCTGTCAGTCGGGCACTTCCAACTGAACTTCTTTTAATTGTTTAATTATTTCCTGAAAATGATCCCAAATCAGTTTTGATATAAATGAAGTCCTTTTTCGGATTCAGCATGCAAATCATTATCCCAATGATATTTAGTCAGAGTGAAGAGAGAGAGAGAGAGAGAGAGAGAGAAAGAGAGACGGCATGCTCTCTTTTGTCTTGCTTTGTTGCTTACTTAGTTACTGGCACTTACTGTTTTTTCAGTCCGTCTTCGTCAAATTAACACCTTATGGCTGCTTGGGCCCGGGCGCCATAAAAACTGAAGCCGTGGCCACTGGGCAATTAACAACCGTGGAAAAAACAACAACAACAACCAACCAACAGCAGCAGCAACAACAAGAACAACCAAACAAAAAAATAAGCAAAAGAAAAGGAAAACACATCAGATATGTAAATGTAAACTTTTAACTGGGCAAACTCTCAATGATGGTCGTTGGCCCGGGGGCCAAGCACGTGGATATGGGCGTCGCGCATTCAATGTTGAACGGTTCCCATGGCCCGTTATGTAGTACGTTGTACGCCGTAGCCGGTGGTTACGTCATTTAAAGACACGCAACTTGGCGAAAAGGCGAATGTTTTCATTACTCTGACTGTGTCTCTCTCTCTCTCTCTCTCTCCTGTGTGTGTGTGTGTGTGTGTTTGTGTTACTGTTATGCGTGTTGTTTGTTTGTTCAACTGTTTGACTGACAGCGGTGCGTACGTCAGACTCGGCGCTGAACTGCTTGACGCACGGTGCCATTCACTCCGAGAATCTGTGACATACGATTTTTTCGTAATCATTTTTGGTTTTTCAGTTCTTTTTTTCCCCATTTTTTTTATATAATTTTTATTTCTATTTTTTAGCTGTTGCTTATCTTTTTGGGGCGCCTGGCATTAGGCAATGGCCATTTTCATTTAATTTTTGGTCTCTTATTGTTGTTGTTGTTGTTGCCGTTGTTGGTTATTTGGTTGGAAGTTCTTGTCGTGTTTGGTGCAGCTTTTAACACGCATACAAGCGCGCCTATAACACGCACACAAGCGCATAGCACACAGCAGACAGCTCACCTCTGCGTGGTGAAAAGCTCGTTCATTCGTTCGTTCGTTCGTTCGACTGCTGCGTTACGTTTACGTGTGGTGAGTTCGATGCTTGTGTGCGTTATATAAGTCGGTTATGAACCGCAGCCCGCCGCTCCACACATGCCGTACGCAGCTTGAAGCGGGGCCAGGAGCCATGGCAGCAGCCCAGAACTCACCACGGCCCAAGTTGGCAGCTCCGTGCAGCCCCATTCATGTACGTACGTACGTAGGTGTGTGTGTGTGTGTGTGTGTAGTTCTTGTGCTTGTTGTTAATGCTCAACGCACACACAGACACAGACACACAAAGAGTTCGAGAGACTGGGCATACGAGACACACGGCTCTCATCTGGCACACCATTAAATGTTTGTCGGTTGGCTCGTTCGCTCGTGGAACGTGGCAACGCTTTCAGTCGTCGATTTGACCGCCAAACAAACGCAACGCAACACGAGTGCGCCCCGTCGACCGTCGTACACAAACATCAAGAGCAGCAAGCGCAGTCAGCGCATCCAACAACAACCGCCATAAATAATCATAATAATAATAATAATAATAATAGTTCTAACAACAGTTTGTTCGCCTTGATTTTTTTTTCGACAAATATTTTTTTTTGAAACAGTTAACAGTTTTTTGCACAATAAATGCCTTAACAAAAAGTAAAAAATAAAAAATTAATTAAAATAAAAATTTAAAAATAACAAAAAAACAAAAAATAAAGTCAACGACGTCAAGTATTGAAAGTAAGCAAGAAACAAGTGAAACAAAAACAAACGAAAATCAAATAAATTCGAAAAGAAACAAACAGAAATTGTTAATGCAAGCATAAAGAACACAGCAAGCAACAATAACAATAACAATGACAATAACAATAACAATGAGCAGCTAATCAGGCGATGATAAAGCTCGGCCACAAAACAAAAGGACCAAAACATCAAGTGTTTATATCACCTGCCCAAATGTGTTGCATACCTTTGTGCTGCAGCAGAGCCAAAATATAAATATACAGTTATATATATATATATAAATGTATGTGTGTGTGTGTGTGTGTGTGTGTGTGTGTGTGTGTGTGTGTGTGTGTTTGGAATGTGGGTCTTGGCATTTGTAACGCTTACAAAACTTGACCCAAATTAACATTCTGCGGTCCAGCAGTTGCCGCTTTTCAAAGCCAGCTCGAATGGGCTGCAGGTGGAAGCTGCGATTTGACTTGCACACACACACACTCATACGCATGTATAGACAGAGGGCATACACACACACACACACAAGCAGACAACGTGCAAGGATTATGTAAACAAAAAAATAAGTTGATTCACTCCCACCAGAGGCAGCAGCAGCTGCGGTTGCTGCCCGCCTGCTTGCTCGTCTACCCGACTGTCTGTCACACTGTCAGTTTGTCATTTTGTAAGTCTTTCACTCGGATGACGTGCCCCCTTGCGCTGAGCCACCCGCACCCGCGATACTCTGGCACCTCAATGGGCGCAATCACCCACACAAATGCCATGTAATCATAATAAATACAAAGCGGGCACAGAGAGGACGAGAGTGGGACAGAGAGAGAGAGAGAGAGAGAGAGAGAGAGAGAGAGAGAGAGAGAGAGAGAGAGAGAGAGAGAGAGAGAGAGAGACAGAGAGAGAGCCCTGGGGTAGGGTATATTCGGTTCTGTCTGCTTTGTCCAAATGCAGTACGAAATCTGTAGCTGGCTTAGCCGCACGAAGATTGCGTGCCGAGCCTCAATTGCCGCACAATCGGCAACTGAAAAGTGACAACAACAGCAACAGCAACAACAACAGCAACAACAACAGCTGGCAGGAAGTGCCATTTAATTTATAACAATTATTTAATAATTGGCAATGCAACAAATCTCTTTACAACAAATGCGACGCCATGTCCAGCGCAGCGCTAATTGGCAATAATGTTGTCACTCGCAGCTCGTGCTTCAAGTGAATGGAAAAATAAAAGCATTTTAATGCATGCGACTGACGGTTCTATATAGCTTTTAGTATGATCCATATCAAAATCTAGGAATTTTATTATTTTTTTTTTTTAATTCAGGTATAAATTTCTACATACTCGTCCACAGTTCACTAACAGTATATACGCTTTTTATCAATTACTTTAAATATAGCTAAGATTCCTAACTTAAGAGGTCGTGTGAAAGGGGAAGTTTTCTATCTTCTTTCGACTCGTCTTACAAAATATCAATTCTTTATTAAAATTCCATGTTAAAGCTTTGAGAGTATATAGGTTTTGTGGAATCTCCTTGTGTAGCTTCAGACTTGAATATTTGGTATATAGTTTAGGTTCGACTCACAAAGTGTAACTACATTTTGACTACTCTTGCTCATACTTGACGAGTATATTGGCTTTGCGTCAAATACTTTGAAAACCCATTTATAAAGAGTTAACAGGTCGTACATAGGTAGTGTGAGAAACTCGAATTGAGCTATATATTTTCGACTCGCCTGACAGTGTTAACTGTTGAGTGTTAATACCATTTTGAATGATTCTTCAATAAAAAACTTCAAAATACTTTTGAATACTTTTCGAATACTTCTTCATAAAACATTACGAGTATATAGGCTTTTGAATACTTTCCGAATACTTTTCGAAATTCCGATAAATTCTAAATTTGTTTTCTGTTTCCCTCTAGCTAGAGTCTTAAATATATATACTTTCGACATCTCTTTTGAATTTAATTCACAGTTTTTTAATACTCGTCCACAAAGCATTTAGAGTACATAGGTTTTGAACGTAAAACTTTTGGATACATTTTTAATTTTTTTTTTCCGAAAGTACTAGGAGTTTATAGAGATTTAAATATTTACTTTCGTCTTGTCTTACGAGTCCTTCAATACTTGTTTTATGCTCGCTCACAAAGCATTACGAGTATATAGGTTATGTGAAAGGTCCTTTTGCAGCTGGAAACATGAATTTTTGTGTCTATTTTCGACTCGTCCTACAAACTGTTAATACTTTTTCAATACTCACCCACTCAGCAATACTCTCGCTCCGCCTTTTCTATTTCCGACTCAGCTTAGAGTGCACTACTTTTGGACTACTCCACCTCAAATTCCGTAGCTGCACAAACTTTGACTCATAAATTATGGTTAACCCTGCTCAGTGGCAGCATGAATTATAGGGTAGCAAGCCTTTTGGGGCGTGGCCAATCGAAAACTATGGATATTTGATTAAGTTCAGCTTTTAGTTTGAGACGTGGAACTGTAATTATGTTGTCCTATGTGCGCGACTTGTTCTTTGAAGGACACGCATAAGTAGTTGCTTTTTGTTAATAGATGTACTTATAATCTATTTTGGAGCTGTGATGGGTATAGATGCGAGTATATCTATGTTATTATGTGAATATATATTGTGTTTTGAACTTACTGACTGACCTGATGGCTTGAAGAGACATGATGAGACACGATGAGACATATGCAATATGTTGGGCTCTTTATTTATTATATATTTTTTAGTTCAGGTGGACAAGCTGCAGTGATCGGCGCAAGTTCTTCTGTCCGGCGGCATGAACACAAGAGCAGAAGAAGACTTGAAATTTGATATATATTTTCTCTATTATGAATTTAGTTTTCATTGTGTAAATATAAATATTAATTGTCAGTGAAATGTTTTTCTCCCAGACAACAAATGTTTTCGACTGACATTTAAAGCAAATTCATATTCACGTCACGCTTAAAGCAAGCTGTTGCAGCACATTTGCTTTCCTAATTGCCAAGTTATATGACAGTTGAATACATAGAACGGCAATAATAATTTATTTCTTTTTATAACATTTTTTTTTTATTATTTTATTCTTTAATATAAAAAGTAATAGAATGTGGAGCGCTTGATATATAGTAATAATATTAATTCTTTCGTTAATATTTTACAATATTTTATTACCTATTCCACATAGAAGGCCAATATAGTCGTTGTCTCTAACAGTTATCCTAAGCCTTAATCTGCTACAATATTTTTTTCCTACACTCCCTCACCCAGCCAGACACATAAGCAGAGTGCGCACCTGATGCAGCAGCTGCGTTTCTTCCCATAGACTCGGTCTATATTCGAAATTAGTTATTTATGAACTGCTTTTGTGGATGTTAGATCTTTATCAAGAATATATTATACATCCAAATATAATATTGCAGCCACAGCACAGGATATTAACATTTCAAATTAGTTTATTTTTAATATTCCGTTAATGGGAGTTGAAAATCATATGGAGCGCTTGCTATATCAAACTTAATGTGAATAGCTTTCAGTGTGCATAAGTAGTGCTTTATTAGCAATAGTCATACAATCGACTTTATCGATATCGATATTTCAGAAATTGTGTGAGATGAGAAGTGTAGTGTATGTGAAAAGTTACATATGTTTAGAGATATAGTTTTGTGTCAAATATTTAAAGTCTACCTATTTATCATAGGAAGCAAACTAAATTAATCGATAATTATCGATAACGACTATATACGTAATTTATCGAAAAGTTTTCAAATTGCAATCGATTTTTCATAATATTTTAAGTATATCGAATTTTTCGAAAATCAATGAGCTCATATTCGAGAATATATCTCAAGTTTCAAGTCTTTAGCTTACGCTCCTAAAACAATCAACACTTTCATAGCTCCGAAACGACAGACTTGCCCAGAATGTCTTGATCACGAATATATATAATTTAAAATGTTAATAAATCTGCATCTCTGTCTCGATGTGCCTCGTTTAAACGAAGCTACAAGTTTGCTGCGATTTATTCATCATTAAATATATATTCATTTATTTATATTTATATTTAGAAATCATATATATGTATAATATATGGCAATGGCTTACGACAGCGTGAACGCGCTTTGCTTGTTCAAGTATTTATGTAGAGCATAAAAAGTGAATATGGCAAGCACTTAAATTCTCACATTCGCTTTCGCATTCATATGAAAATTTATGATGACTGACCTGCCATTGGAGTGCTGCACAAATATAATTCACAATCCATTTAATTCGAATAGCTCGCCAGATTATGGCGATTGCTGGCGTTAACGGCGTTAAAGTCGACAAAGTTGCCAAAGCCCATAGTTTTGCTGGCGTGTGTAAAAGAAATAAGCGCAGCAACAGGAAAATACCAAACGAAGAAAAAACGTTGCATACGCTCAGGCGCTTTTTTATTTTTGGAGCCAAAGTAAAAGATGAACACAAAAATGCAGCAATAAAATTGCAACGGCATGAGAAATATATGCTGCTGCATAGAGAGAGAGATACACAGGCACACACGCACACGCACACACATACACACACACACACACACACACACACACACACACACACACATTCATAGTTAGGGCGACATTCATTCAGATAAAAAGCGTCGAGTTACACCTACAAAGTCAGCCAAAGCCAACGATTTTGGGTAGGTGGGCGTGGCAAAGGCAGAGGCAGAGGCAAAGGCGTATGTGTGTGTGTGTGCCTTGTCTTATGCATGTATGCGTGAGCAACTGCGGCTACCTGCATCTCTGTCTGGCACTGCATTAGCAGCCAGCTGTGAACGAAATAAACGTAAAAATATTTTTAGTGTGAACAATTCTGCAAAGCGAAATACTGAGAAAGCTTTTCGCAAGGCATTACACACGAATGCACAAATACACACACACATACACAGGCAGCTGACAAGATAACGCTTACACACACACACACACACACACACACACACACACACACACAGATGTGTGCTTATGCACATGCACAGAATAAGTCGTGGTTAGTTAGAATGCGCCTCTGTGTGTGCCTCTGTGTCTGTGTGTCTGTGTGTATGTACAAGTCAGGTGTTATCGCTGTTGTGTGTGTTACTGTCAATTCCGTAAACAAACGAGGACAAAAACGACTTTTAAAATAATAGCCAAGGCAAACAATTGCTACAGTTCGAATCATATTTAATGCCTTTGTTTTCCTTCCGCACGGCCAGAAGTTTATCCAGATAAAAGCTGGCAACAGAAACTAACAGAAAATAGTTTTAAAGTATTTCTATGTACAAATATCTCAAGCTTCAACTATTTAGTTACTGTTAATGACCTGATAGCTGCTGAGCCTATACCCTGCATCCTTTAAAAGCGGGCAGGGTATATTCGTTTTGTGCTAATCTATGTAACAGGCAAAAGGAGTCTTGACAGAGCTTATAAAGTACATATATTCTTGATCAGAATAGTGAGCTGACACGATTTGTATATTTTTGAAAACAAAGTGAGTCGACTTAGCCATGTCTGTCTATCTCTCCCTTTGTTCGACTATCCGTACATCTGTCCGTCCGTCCATCTATCTATCCGCCCTTCACTCCATCCCTATTTATGTAGATCTCGATCTCACATCCTATAATATTTAAAGACTTGAAGAGTTGCCCAATAAAACTCGCACATCAAGTTCGTTTTAATGTTATCGATAAAAAATGTTATCGAGCTTCAGTTATTTAATTATAACTCGTAGGCCTTTAGAACTAAAGTCTCCAAATTTTGCATATAGCTTCTTGTATATTTGATACAGTTTTGATTTTTGTTATTTTGTTGAGTAGAAAATGTCTCTGGTTTAGGACTAGGGTATCTCATAGTCGGGCAGCCCCCCAATTAGTGGCCTGCCACTTGCACTAGCAGAAATTAATTAAATAAATATTTTTGAGAAGTGAAAGCATAGCTTAGCCACAGATAGAGCGTGTGTGAGTGCTGCAATAATCACAGCTCGACTTCAGGAGGATATTCGATAGTTTTTGGGCCAAGACCCCAGTCGAGTCGGGCACCAAAATAAACGTGCTTTAAATATGCATTTGGAGAAAACACACACAGACCAGTTGAGAGTATCGTGGATATGTGTGTGCTGTGCCCCTGAAGAGCCGCATAAGCGGCAGCGCGCACGAGCTACTTGGGATGCTTAAAAAAAGCGTTGCCTACTTTTGTGGGCGGGCTGAGTATGTGGTTTTGATTTTGGCTGTTGGCCCGCACTTGACACTTTTTGTTGTGGCTTTACGGCCGTTTCGCATGCCACGCAGTCTTGGCAACTACTAGTTGTTATTGCTGTTGCTGTTGCTGTGCGTCTGCGTCTGAAATTAACAGCATTTATTTCATTGCATTTTTATGCGCCTCATTGCGAGCGACATTGTCAGCGCCGCCGTCGTCGTCGTCATTGTCGTCACTCGTGTCTGTCTGCCTGGGCAAACAAAGGCAACTTATTTTTATGCTATGCGCGTCAGTGGCAGCAGGCAATACACATATAGCGAAAGTGTGGGAGGCAGAGAGAAAGAGAGGCAGAGAGAGAGAGAGAGAGGAGGAGGAGAGACTACAGTCCACACCACCCTTGGCCACTCTCTACCCACATATGCAGGGTTAAGTTTCTTTTTTATGCGCTTTTGTTAGCATCAGCTTCTCGCTCTGGCCATTTTTTAGTTGTTGCCGTTGCCGTTGCCGTTGCCATTGGCCACTGTCATGAAAAGTTCGAGTCTAGAGTTGACCTGAAATGTGTTCGCTGTGTTTGGCGTGTGTTCTGTTCTATTATGTTTTTGTGTACGTCTTCATTATTCCGTTTTTTGTCCGTGACACGCCTCGTCTCTTGCCCCTCGCACATTGAACATCCCAGTCCGAGTCTCGCCCACAAGCCGACTGCTATCATGCCTTTGTCCGAGTCATCAAAATGTCTACTGTCAGCTTTGTGTTGGATTTCATGCAAATTGCACAACATCTCCGCCGCACAGCCATAACAAATGAATTGTCAACAGGATAACCCGTAATCCATTATGCCAAACGGTTGCATCTACAGCAGATCAATCTTCAAATCCTGTCAATCGAGATGGCGTTGCGTGCGCTTCGCAATTGTTGCCATAAATGAAAATAAAACAGATTCGCCGGGCAGACGTAACAGGGCCGCAGTTGTCTTCAATGGAAATAGAAACAAGAGTAATAAGAGAGGAGGGAGAGAGAGAATAATAGTTTGAGAAAGGAGGGAGGGGAGAGAGAGATAGACAGAGAGAAAATGACAGAGTAAGATAAGAGTAAGAAATAGATGGAAAGAGAGAGAGAGAGAGAGAGAGAGAGAGAGAAAGGGAAAGGATTTCAAAAAGAGAGAGGGAAAGAGAAAGTTGAGAAAACAATGAGAAGAGAAAGAGGCGACAAAAGAGAAAAATAATGTGAAAGAGAGATGGATAGAGAGACAGAGAGAGAGGTTAAATATGTGGAAATATAAGAAAAGAGGGAGAGAGAGAGACAAGAAAAGGAAGAGAATGTGAATGAGAGAGAATGGGAAAGAGAGAGACAGAGTAAAAAGACAAAGACAAAGAAAAAGAGAGAGAAGAGATGAAGAAATTGATTTGTATAAAAATAGACAGAGATAGAAATTGAGAGAAACAGAGAGAGAGAGAGAGAGAGAGAGAGAGAAAGAAAGAGAGACAGAGAAAGAGAGATAGATTGAGAGGAGGAAAGAAAGAAATAGAGAGAGATGGAAAAAATTGAGGTATATTTCCAGAAAAAGAGAAACATATATGGAAGGGAAGAAGAGAGAGAACCAGACAGCAGCAGGGAGAAAGCTAGAGAGATAAGGTCAAAGAAGCTTAAGTAAAGTTAGAAGTATAGAGATAAGGAAAAAAACATAGTGAAGTCCAAGTCGTAAAAGTCAACAAATATATATGTCAGATCTATAATAAATATATATATATATATAAATCTGAAATCTTCCTTATAAACCAGATCTTATAGAACTTATACAGATAATAATCTTCAGAACAATGAGGTGAAACAGGACTTTTGGCACTTCACTTAGAACTCAGTTCTTTAGGAAACATTTCTAGAGGATAATCAATAAAAACTCAGCTTAACTAACTTGATATACGTATATATATATATCTAAATTGCTGCTATATATATTTATATAATCGATTAGAAAATATATGTATAGAAGAGACATGTATTCGAGGGTCGAGGGCAGCTAAAGCGCGCAGTTGTTGGCTTATCAATATATTCGTGGTTTATCTTCTAATCTAAACACCTGACTATCGGCACACGGAACACCTGACAAGCTCGCCAAGTTTCAATATAGCACAAATTGGAACATTCAAAAAACAAGCAAGGGAAGAAGAAGAAGAAGAAGAGAAAAAGAAAAACAAAGTCATTTCAAGTCGAATCAATAATGTTTTGTGTGAAATGGTGCAATTCCGTAGTAATGCTTGTTATAGACATAGATATAGTTATAGTTGTGTACGTATATGTGTGTGTAAGTTCTTTTTTTTTTATCTAGCAAAATATTATAGAGCATATTAAAAAACTTTGAGAAAAGTTAAAAAAAAGAAGCAGAAACAAGTTGTGAAACTTAAAAGTTTGCCACTAAAAAGCAATAGTAGTCAAGTGCTGCCAAAAGGTGAAGCCTCAGCAGTAACAGCGCCTCAGCAGTTAAGGAGCAACAGCAACAGCGCAACAGAGGAACAACAACAACAACCGGAAAGTAGAAGGAAAAACAACGACAACATGGGAAAAAAGAGCTCGAAATTGAAACAGGATACCATCGATCGTTTAACAACTGACACATACTGTAAGTAGATATCCATCAGCGCCGTGTGATAATCTTGCGCCACTTGCCATAATTATTTGATTGCGTTTCTTTAATGCGCCCGCATCCATGAAAACAAACAATTTCAGAAAAAAAAACACAAATCTTTTGGCTCTTCAAAGACGTTGAACCAAGACCTGAGACAGAAAGAGAGAGAGAGAGAGAGAGAGAGAGAGAGAGAGAGAGAGAGGGGGGGGGGGGGAGAAAGTAAAACGTCATTAATATTTAATAAGCCTAAGCTGTCCAAGCAATTACTTATCTATCTTTTAGCCCGGCATTAAATCTACAATAAGGCGCGCAGCTACGTTTTATATCCTCACTCATCCCCTCCCCCCCCCCTCCCACACCAAACCAATTCAACTTCGTCAAATTTACTGCAACTTTCACGAATACATATCTAAACAGCTGTCAAAGTTGCATAATGCCAATTCAGCTCAACTAATTATGTTAATGAGCGCTGTCGCTGTCGTTGCCCCTCTTCCCCTCTCCCTCTCCCTCTCTCTCTCTCTCTCACACACACACTTTCACTCTCTCTCGCGCTGTCACTGTTGAGCTCTGAGTGGAATTGCAGTTTTCATGTCCTTGTTGGGTACAGGGCATTCCGACACTCCGATGCTTCAGCCTTCGGCACTGTGGCAATCGCAGTGTAACCTATTCAAAGGGTCATAAGCTCGGAAACTAGGAAAATAATTTTGATTTATTTCAAATTATAAAATGTGTAAAAGTCATATAAAATTTGGATTAAATTCAGGACATGCCGGCCGGACTTTGACTACAGCTTTGAGTTGATAAAAAATGCAATTTCAAATTGCTCGAAGGTAACTTGTCGGCATCTTGGCTATAAACTTTGAACACTATATACAGTCGAGTGCAGGCTAGTCCGTAAAATGGGTTTCTGTAAAAAATCCATACGTATGCATAGTAAGAGCAAAGCAAACACTAAATTAATTATTATAATTTATTTATTCATAAAAACAGGCAAATATCTTGCTGTTCGAATTTCATAATTAAATCATTTAGCAGTCAGGCAAGAGGAAAATATTTTATGAAATTACAAATGATTTGATACCAAATTTCATTTGATTCGATTAACAGAATTTGAAACTCTAGAGCTTTACATTTATTTCAATTTTCAGTTCAAGTGAAGTTGGCTTTAAGCTGTGCGAAATAAGTCTCTGGGACAAACACTAATCACATTGTAATTTCCACAAAAATAAAAAGTTTCGTTGGATTCTTTTTTTTATATTTCGGCTAAAGAGTGCTTGAGCGCTGTGCAATAATTTATGAAAAAGTACTATAAGGTTTTCCCTTTATGTTTTTTTTTATAGCCAAAAGATGTGTTTTACGAACGAAATAAGTTTCTAGGAAAAACTACTTTTCCGTCATTTGTGGCTGAAAAACATCGTAATATTTGAATATTAATAAAAGCATTTCATGAAACTATTTTTTAGAATTTTATTTATTTATAATACAAAATATTATTATTTTTTGAATTCAATATTTATTTGCTTTTATTTTATTTGCATTATATTTTTGATTATATTTTCATTATTTATTGAGCTATTTTATTTATACTTTTCTTTTGTCATATATTGTTTGTTTTTATATATTTAATTTTTTTCATATTTATTATGCATACATTCTTTTTATTTTTTTATCTTCATTAATATTTTCTAATTTTATTTTAACTTTATTATTTTTTATTCTTTTAGTTTTTATTATTTAAAATACTTCTTACTCTATACAAGTATTTTTTTATTCTTCAATAATTTTTTGTTTTATTTATTTATATTATATTTTTTGGACGTTTCATTTTCATTTATTTTTGTAATATATTGTTTTTTTTATTATATTTTGTTTATCTATATATTTTTTTATTATTTTCAAAATCTATAAAATTACGTTGTTTGACATTTTTATTTATTTGCTGTTTTCATATTTCTTTGACAAAGATTTTTCAGAGTCTTTTAGAAGTAAACGCGTATTTGAACTATTTTTCAATATGTATGAAACAAATTTTTGATATAAACAACTTCAATATAAATGTATATATGCTAAAGATGTTTGTAAAGTCCAAATAAATCGGTTAGTTTTATTAGTGATTATGATAAATGGAAAGGAGCTTGGTAAAGTCCTTTCTTAGATACGAGCTCACTTGATCTCTCTTTCCTTATCATATCTGTCATAGAATTGTATTTAGTACGTCCTGTGGCTATGTCGGTAGAGCTCCAAAAAGATATACCTGCGGCAGGCATTGTTCCTATACAGCCGAGCATCTTCATATTTTAATTTTAATTAGATTCTGCTGGTCATATTTTGTTGCTAAGTATTTGTGTCTTTTTGTTATTCGGTTGTTTTATTTTGGGGCTGCTTAAAAATGCAAGTCACCCAGTTTGGGCCTACAAACTTTGTTGACTAATTGCTTTTTAAAGTATTTTCGCATTTCGTGCTCCGCTGCTGCCGCTTTGCGGTCGCGGGGCTGGACGGGGCGCGGCGGCTGGCGGGGAATATAAATAATTACGTAGCTGGAGGGCATTCGGTGCACCTGGCGGGCGCCCTCGAAAGTGTTGACAGATTGCTGCCAAGTTGCCAGTTCTTAATGTTCTGGTCCAAGCAATTTGTCTTGCGCCTCTTGGGTTGTGCTCGGCAGCCATCAGCATCAGCATCAGCGTCAGCATCAGCGTCAACATCTGCCTCACCTCCCCCTCCCGCTCAGAGCAGTTGGGGAAGAAACATTTTGATGAAATTCATTTTACGCTTTGCTATGCAATTCAATAAGTCGTCTGATACTCTGTTTGGGGCTGTATAAAGCGGAGCTGTATGATTAGGATTCAGGCAGGAGAGACGCGCAGAGATCCTTAGTTAGCTCAAACGCAATTAACTGTAAATTTAATCAAATTTCTTGGGATAAATATATATATGTGTATATATTTGGGATATTTGGCATAAGCCCTAAGCTGACATTTGAAACTGGAGTCGGGACTGTCTGCACCTGATAGCAGCCGCAACGAACGAATTCGACTTTTATTTATTCGCCAAACAAATAAACTGGAATTCAATTTATGAGCAGATACAACGGGTCGTATGAGCAATATGCTAAATTTGTTGCCCCCCACCAACCGCTGCACCTTCCTCTGCTGTGAGGCCGATGTCGATGCTGTTCATTGAGCTGCTGGGCTCGGCAATCAATTGGGGAATTACATTAAAGATATTCTTGTTGTCGATATGTGTGTGTGTGTGTGTGCGTGTACTTACATATATATTTATGTGCATTTCTGTGGGTTTACACCCACTGTGCAGCCGGCGCACGAATGAATAAGTAAATAGCTAGAAATTTGATTAGTTTCGGATGGGTTTCGAAAATCGAAATGACCGTAGCAATAAAGTGCAAATCCCAAAACTGTGTCTCTGTATAAAATAGATACAAATTACGGTAGACTCTAGCCAGGGACAGGACTGAGACAGGGACAGGGACTGGGACAGGGCCAGGGCCAAGCGAGGGCAGCTCAACAATTGGAAAGGCGAATGGGGCGCATCGTTGGGGGTCATCTATGGCCGCAATCTACTATAAATAAATGGGCTACCAAATGTGGATTGTGCGTGTTACAGTTACTGTTTGCGTTTGTGTGTGTGAGTGTGCTTGTGTGTGTATGTGGTTGTCATGGTCCACAGGTGTTTGCCTTAGGCCATGTTCTACAAGCTGGCGAATTAGTGCGTTTAATTGATTTTAAAATTGTTCAGCAAATAGAGAGAGACAAACAGACAGTCAGGGACAGGAGTGTGAGAGAGAGTGAGAGAGAGAGAGAGAGAGAGAGAGAGTGAGCGAGAGTGAGAGACAGCAATTTGTCAAGCCATAAGACAACAACATGGTCATTAGCTTGACGTCAACATTCGGCATTAGCCTTATGATTGCCAATGCCAAATTGGTTTATGCTTAAGTCTCGATTGGGCTCAGTTACACACCTGAGCAGCTGTCATTATATAGCTTTAATTGCCAGTTCGTACCTGCGCTTAATAGATACTTACATGCACTCGACTCGACTCCAGTTGCAATTCTGTTTGATTGCAGCTTGTGGATGGCTTAAAGTGTTTACCTTGCCCTGTGCCCAGTGAAAAGGGGTATATTGATTTTGTAAGGATGCATGTAACAGGCAGAAGAAGGCGTGGCAGATACTATAAAGTAAATGTAGGCTCATTCCATGCTTATTCCAGGCTTACTTGCTTGTTCGCCCGCCCATCTGTCCGTCGGTTCGCCCGTTTATTTACTTATCCGACTGTGTGAACGCAACGATCTCGTAAACTACAAAAGCGAGAGATTTGAAATTTCAAATATATATTTTTGTGCACCATACGAAGAAGGAGGTTTTTATTTTATTCCGAAACCTCAATCCCTTTTTTTATTATCGACCAAAATCGATAGTTTGATATCGTTTTTTAAGCGTAGATTGAATACTACAAAATATGCAAATATCTAATATAGTATGCTGATTAGTATAATGAATATACAAATTTGCTATACGTAGGGTTTTGGATACATTAGCACCATTTATTCAACAATTCGGTTCCCCATAGAAGCCCCCATTGGCATAGTCCAAGCGCATTCGCTGCAGAGATCTTGCTCTTCTGCATAAAAGAATCATAGAATGATTGAAGTACCAGCTGTTCAGGGTATCTGCTAGTCATGCATTCCTGGCCAGGCCACTCTTAGTTGTTTCATTTTCATTTTCCGACAACAAATATTGTGTAACGGCAAATACAAGTAAAATAAAATTGTAAAAAAATGCGAATCGAATGGAAATAAAGGGAAAAGAGCGTATCGGAAACGTTGCGAGTCTTCACACAGACAAAATGCAATTAAAATCGCGCTGTAAACACACATATTGATGGCAGCGATTACACAAATATTTCATGTTGCTGTAGCCATGCCCGTAGCCGTTGCTGTAGCTGTAGCCGTAGCCGTAGCCGTAACCCATACATCCGTACATCTGCTACATGATACATTCCCAGGAGTGCGGCAGCCATGTGTGTGTGTGTGGGTGTGTGGGTGGAGCATGGCAATCAGAAATGCAGCACAGCTCGCCGTGGCGCATGGGGCGCGGTTCCATCTGAATGCCAGCGACAATTGCCATGGAATTTTCAATGCCCCATCAAGTGTGCAACATGCGGCTGTTTGGGTTTTGTGTTCTGCTCGTTCGGTTCGGCTCGATTTCGGGCAACGGCATATGCTAATGCAGAATTCAGAATGCAAACTGCAAGCCCGTAGGCAGTCAGACAATCGAGTTATTTCAATTATGCCACAAAATGCTGTTTCATCACTGCAAATAGAATCTAGAAAGCTCTATCTATCAGCTAGTAATATGGATTGATCTGGGCGCAGACTTTAGATGGCATGAAAACTGTCTGAAAAAAACAATTTTAGATGATTGGCAAGTTTATAAAATTTGAAATTGTTTTGATATTTATTTTTTATGAATTTTTTGTTCTGTTTTATATTCTTATGCCATCAATTATTTTGAATTTAGTATTTAATAATTTTATATTTTTTTTGCATTTTACTTAGTTTTCGTTAAATTTTAACCTATTTGTATTTCTATTTTTATAGCCCGAACCCATTGAAAATGGGATATCAGGGTATAATGGTTTTGTTGAAATGTATGTAACAGGCAGAAGGAGGCGTGGCAGACGCATTAGGTATATAAATTTTTTATGTAGGTTCCTGTATGACACGAAAAGATTGAGTTTGTTAAAAAAATCGATAACTCTCTTAATTTTAATCGAATAAAAACGAAATCGATACTCAGTTATATAATTCTATATAATTCATCTTTATCGCTAGAGACTTCAAACTTTGAATTTAGTGTTTTTTTGGGCCTTACATAATTTCGGTTTTTGTTAAATTTTGGATGCCACGCCCCCTTCATCTCAAATTTGCAAAAACACGTGTATATTATGAGACACTACTGTGGATAGCTCAAAATTACAAATGAGAATAAGGTGTAGTAAATGGTCGGAATACTCAAGAAAAACTCTTACTCAACAAGAAAAAAATTAAGTTAAAACAAGTAAGAACGTTGCTGTCGGACGCAACCCACAGCGAAATACTATTTCACGCCCCAACAGCACACAGGGGCATCTATCACATTACATTTTTTTTAAATTTAACCTTAAATCCCCACTGTCGCCGCTCAAATTAGCTGCAGATTAAAACTTTTCATTGGAGGTAGCCAGACAGTTTCAATTAGAATCGAAGCTTAGAGATGCCACCTCTCTCGATTTATCTCGATTGCCTTACCTTAGCAAGAACACGCACCTAAATCGAGAGATGTGGCATCTCTCCAAATAAGAGAGGTGGCAGCTCTCAAAATGAGAGAGGGGGCAACTCTGAAAATGTGATATACATAAGTTCGTTGGCGAGGTGTGGCATCGAACCCCGGTGCGGTCATGTTGATATTTTTGTTACATTTTCTTTATTTAGTTATTTTGTATTAATAAAATATTCTTTTCTAACACATATATATAATTTGGCAAATCAAAAGACAAGGTCAAAGGTCACAAAGTCATTATGTGGCGCGTTATTGGCTCAGAAGCTGCAGATGTTTCAGTTTTGATTTGCCACGCCCCCAGTGGCCGTAGACAAATAATTTTTGGCATGTGCATAGAGTGGGCGTTTAAGAATATAACTGTAAAGTTTGGATGCTTACATTCGAAAAATGCGAAAATTACAGGGTATTTTTCTGTATGTCACGCCCCTTTTGGGGCGTAACAATAATTTTTGGGGAATCGATAGAGGAGGCCCTTAGTAACCTAGCATCCAATTTTGAAGCTTCTAGCACTAAAACTGTGGGAGATATAAGCTGATATTTGTTGCCACGCCCCCTGAAGGCGTAGATATATCCGCCATAGCTTATCGGTCGTGGGATGTTAACCCGAGTATATATACCAAGTCTCAAGTCTCTAGCATCAATAGTGCTCAAAATATAACGAAACTAGTAAAATCACTATATATTCAGATCCGATTTGCCACGCCCCTAGTAGGCGTGGCCATACAATTTTTTGGGCGATCTTTATAGGATCGTAACAGTAACCCACGTGCCAAATTTGGGCGTTCTAGCTTTAAAACTGTAGAAGATACAGTTTGACCCGATTTGCCACGCCCCCAATGGGCGTAGATATATCCGCCATAGCTTTTTGATTTTGGGACGTCGACATGAGTGTTCAGTTAAAATCCCAACTCTCTAGCCCTTCTAGAAGTAGTGTTTCTGAGATACAGGAAAATGCATTTTCCGATTTGCCACGCCCCTAGTGGGCGTATCGGGAAAATCTTGACACTTTATCAGACGAGGGTATACACGAGTATATATTTCAAATTTCAAGTCTCTAGCTTCAATAGCGTCGAAATGGTTTGCGTTCATACGGACAGACGGACAGACGGACAGACGGACAGACGGACGGACAGCATGACGGACATTGCACAAAACCAATATACTATATCACTACGTGAAATAGTATAAATATAAATAAATGAGTATATGCATAAAAAGAACTTGTGTCCACATATTTATATTTATATACAAGTAAAAGCTGTAATCTCAGTGAGTCTATTTGCCAGCTCATCTTAGTACTCACATCTGGCAACGCCATTAGAGCAACACTCGATATTAGTGTTTACTAATGCTCAACACCCCCGACATAAATATATATTTATAAATTCATTCAACACTTGAAGTCGACTCGCATCACATTTTCAGCTTTAAGCCGCTTTGAATTGTGATTTACCTGGCCAATGACAGGTAGACAAGTACTTATCTTGCAGCACATCGGATTACAGTTAATATGCCATATTTTGTGCTCGACCAATCCATTTTCATCATCGCAAATGAAAAGCGTATTTTAAAGAAAGGAAAAGCGTAGCTTGAGCAGCATACAAATGGAAATGTATGGCAGTCATTTGGCTGTGACAGTTGTGCGACGTTATCGACTGACAGCGACGGTAACGGTGGCTCAGTGGCTCAGTGGCTCTGTGGCGCACTGCTCAGTGGCTCTGAGGCAACAAGTCGCCCGAGCAATATGCGCATTATTTACAATCCACACGTTGCCTGGGTAAACGCTGCTGTATATTTGTATATGCCACACGTCAATAATAGAAGCAATAGAAGCGGACACAAAGCCCGCCGTTTGCCGCTGGGCTGGGATGAAATGTGAACGAGTTGCGGGTGGCGTTGTGGCTACACGCGCCCTGTCTCCCACGCTTTCTCCGCCCCACACTCTCTCCTCGAGCTTGTCGCTCTATCGATTACCAATCAATTCAGTATCAGCTTTGGCAATTGTTGATTTTATTGAGTTGACGACGTCCGTGAGTTGCTTTGTTGGCGTGTTGGCAGGCGTGCGAACAGCCCCGACCAGGGCCTCGAGACTTGCCCAGCAAACGATACAGCTAATTAAATGGCCAGCGTTAAAATCTGCAATTGGCAATCCTAGAAATTGTGTGGGATAATGCTAATGTGGTCAAAATAATGGGAATACAATTCATTAGTAATAATAATAGTAATAATAATAATAATAATAATAATAAAAAAATAATAATAATAATAATAATAATAATAATAATAATAATAATAATAAAATAACAATAATAATAATAAATAAAATAAATAATTATAATAAAAAAAGTAAAAAAATAATAATAAAGAAATAAATAAAATAATAATAGTAATAAAAATAAAATAAATAGGAATACAATAATAATAGTAATAAAAAATAGAGTAAAAATAAAAATATAAAAAAAATAATATGAAGTTCTATTAATAAAAATGAAATAGAAATAATAATGAAAAATAAATAAAATTAAATTTTTACTAATAATAAAGAATAAGAAAAAAGCAAAATAATTATAAAAAAATTCAAATAATAATAATAAATAAAATAATAACAGAAATAAAAAATAAAAAAATAAAGTAATAATTAAAATTAAAAAATAAAAAGAAAGTTCTATTAATAATAAAAAAAAGGTAAAAAATAAATTAAATTTAATACTAATAATAATAAAAATAGAAAAAAATAATAATACGAAAACAAAAAAAAATAATAATATGATGAAATCGAAATAATGTTGAATTTAGTCAGGCTTACTGCAATTACTTAAATTAAAATGCTAAACACGTTTCTTATATATCTAGACTAAGTGAAGGACATGAAACGAGTTCCCAATAAAGCAGGTGCAGAATAATATGAGTCTATGGCTAAATTCAAAGTGCTTGAGTTGATGAGCTAAGTTAGCTTGGATACGAGTTGAAGGAGATAGAGACAGGAGCAGGGATAAATAGAGTGAGCAAGTTATTGAGTTCAGTGACAGTTCTTAAATATTCTGGAACATGATTAACCGAGACTTACGAAGACATTCCCAATAATAAGAACTTATCTTAGATATCTTACATATCTAATTACTATAAGTGAAATGCTTTTTTTTTAGATTTTTTAATCTTTTTAGTTTTATATTAAAGCTACATCTACGCCAATAGGTGAGCTTTTTCGTTACTGCCAGAGCTGTAAGATTAAATTTCCAATTGGATTTATTCCGTGTCTCATTGTCATCGATTCTCTGTTGCTTTCCGAGTCGATTTTAATACTATAGTTGTTTTTACTTTCTACCAATTTGCATAAATATAACAGCTTCACTTTGCCTGCTCTATGGAGCCTAGACGAGCTAACTTAATGAATATTTTAAGAGCAAGATATTTGCGATAAGTGAAACTGAACAGCTGAATTATAGTTATCGAACAGAGCCTTAGCCTAGCGGGTCACCCAGCTCCATAGGCCAGCCCAGCTCAGAGGTAGCCAGGGATGCGGCATTAGAGGATGAGCCACGTTCGCATGAAAAATGACAGCAGGAGTCGGCTTTCGGGCAGCCAGTTGAGCGTGCTAAACAGTCAATACTCCAAGATGCTGTGCCAGCTGGGGGGTCCTCGGGTCACTGCTGCGGCTGCTGCTCCAGCTGCTCCAGCTGCGGCTGCTGGTGTCCCATGGGAGCTGGGCGGTGGCCATTGGCTGGGCGCTTAACAGCAATTCCAATGTGTGTAATTTTGCGTGAATTTATGTTTTGGTCTTAAACTTTGTTTGCCGCAAGATCCCTCATTCGCCCCGCCAATTGCTCACTCGGCCGAGCTGGTGGGCGGGTTCGGCGTAACATGTGCGCCATTCACACGCCCATAACGGTCACAGTGGCAGCCCGGCCGAGCGGCCTGGGATCGGGAGACCGCAGCTTAAACGTTTCGTAAACGGCCATTAGGCCATGCCAATGCCTATGCCAGCCACGACCGAATATAATAATAATAATAAGAAAAAAACACACACACACACACACACACACATACACACAAAATACAAATAAGAACCAAAAAAAACAAAATAAAAAAAAAAACAAGTAAGAACGTTGCTGTCGGACGCAACCCACAGCGAAATACTATTTCACGCCCCAACAGCACACAGGGGCATCTATCACATTACATTTTTTTTAAATTTAACCTTAAATCCCCACTGTCGCCGCTCAAATTAGCTGCAGATTAAAACTTTTCATTGGAGGTAGCCAGACAGTTTCAATTAGAATCGAAGCTTAGAGATGCCACCTCTCTCGATTTATCTCGATTGCCTTACCTTAGCAAGAACACGCACCTAAATCGAGAGATGTGGCATCTCTCCAAATAAGAAGGTGGCACCTCTCAAAATGAGAGAGGGGGCAACTCTGAAAATGTGATATACATAAGTTCGTTGGCGAGGTGTGGCATCGAACCCCGGTGCGGTCATGTTGATATTTTTGTTACATTTTCTTTATTTAGTTATTTTGTATTAATAAAATATTCTTTTCTAACACATATATATAATTTGGCAAATCAAAAGACAAGGTCAAAGGTCACAAAGTCATTATGTGGCGCGTTATTGGCTCAGAAGCTGCAGATGTTTCAGTTTTGATTTGCCACGCCCCCAGTGGCCGTAGACAAATAATTTTTGGCATGTGCATAGAGTGGGCGTTTAAGAATATAACTGTAAAGTTTGGATGCTTACATTCGAAAAATGCGAAAATTACAGGGTATTTTTCTGTATGTCACGCCCCTTTTGGGGCGAAACAATAATTTTTGGGGAATCGATAGATGAGGCTCTCAGTAACCTAGCATCCAATTTTGAAGCTTCTAGCACTAAAACTGTGGGAGATATAAGCTGATATTTGTTGCCACGCCCCTGAAGGCGTAGATATATCCGCCATAGCTTATCGGTCGTGGGATGTTAACCCGAGTATATATACCAAGTCTCAAGTCTCTAGCATCAATAGTGCTCAAAATATAACGAAACTAGTAAAATCACTATATATTCAGATCCGATTTGCCACGCCCCTAGTAGGCGTGGCCATACAATTTTTTGGGCGATCTTTATAGGATCGTAACAGTAACCCACGTGCCAAATTTGGGCGTTCTAGCTTTAAAACTGTAGAAGATACAGTTTGACCCGATTTGCCACGCCCCCAATGGGCGTAGATATATCCGCCATAGCTTTTTGATTTTGGGACGTCGACATGAGTGTTCAGTTAAAATCCCAACTCTCTAGCCCTTCTAGAAGTAGTGTTTCTGAGATACAGGAAAATGCATTTTCCGATTTGCCACGCCCCTAGTGGGCGTATCGGGAAAATCTTGACACTTTATCAGACGAGGGTATACACGAGTATATATTTCAAATTTCAAGTCTCTAGCTTCAATAGCGTCGAAATGGTTTGCGTTCATACGGACAGACGGACAGACGGACAGACGGACAGACGGACGGACAGCATGACGGACATTGCACAAAACCAATATACTATATCACTACGTGAAATAGTATAAAAAAACAGTGAGAGCCCAAGCCGTATATAGAAATTGTTATGCATAGAGGGAGAAATTTGTGTTTGCTTTTTTAGGCGTGGCCGCAAGACAATGAGAAAAATGTAAGTACAACGGCGCGTGCAGAAGCACTTCGGCCATAGCCCACAGCCATAGGTAAAAGGACTCGGCCAGGGCCATCACATGTGGCTTACTCTAAATTGTTTATGGGCCGAAGCAAGTCTTTAAAAAAACAAATATGCGAAAGGCAGCCAGGCAGCCATGCAGCCAGCCAGGCAGGCAGGCAAGGGTGCGTTTACTTATTTATTTTGGGATTAATTATAATCAAAATGAAGTTGAACAACTTTTCAGTGACTGCGGAATGTGAAAGGCGCCCCTACAGCCAGCTAATAGAGTAGTAGAATTTGCATTAGCTTAGCATTAGGAGTACACTAGGTGATGTAGTGAAGAGATGAGGCTGGCTTTTAAGCAGATTTCAGCTATATAGATCATTTGTTCTAGTTTCCTATTTTTATACCCTGAATAATGTTTTTGTTGAAATGTATGTAACAGGCAGAAGGAGGCGTGGCAGACTCTATAAAGTATATATATTATTGATCAGGATGACAAGCCGAGTCGATTTATCCCTGTCCGTCTGTCAGTCCGTCCGTCCGCACGAAAAAAACGAGTTTGTTTCAAATAATCGATAACTATCATCCTTTGAATGTTATCGATTAAAAACCGATATGTTCATTTATTTATAAAATTCTATTTAATTCATCTTTATAGCTAGAGTCTTCAAATTTTGCACTTGGTGTAACTTAGATCTACGCCATTTCGGTTTTTGTTAAATTTTGGGTGCCACGTCCCACTCGCCTCAAATTTGTAAGACCCGTATATCAAATACTAGAGACTTGTGCTTTGGCACATACATACATATGGATGACATGATCACGCCCAACAAGTTTGATCAAAATCGTTACTCTAGAAAAAAAGTTATTAAACATTTAATTTCCCATAGCATTGCCATGCAAAGCAGCCAAAGAACAGCTGACGCACCGACTGGCGTGTGTGAGTGCGTGTGCGTGTATATTTTGCTTGTAATGAACGTACATATGCATGTGTATATAAAAGAAACAAAGAATGTTTGGAATAACGGTTCTTCATAGGGTTTAGGGTATACCCTAGTCGAGCGGTCTCGACTAGAGTTTTCTTACTTGTTTTGTATCTGCTTTCAAGTCTGAACTTGAAGCTTGCAGTTAAATAGAAAAAAGTAGTAAGTCGATATACAAATATAGTATAAATATATAAATCAGTTTTAAAGCAGAATAAAATAGTGAATTAGAGGACAAATTATATAAATTATAATACTATCTTTTGTTTTATTGTCTCTATATTCGTTACATCTCAAAGCGATTCTTTAACAAACACTTACTTGGGCATGACTGAGCCAACTTTACTCCCAAAAAATCAGCTTAAAATTGAAAAGCCTCAGTCAATCTCTTACCCGAACTCATTGCCAAATATACATATGTCGGAACGTCGCTGGGTTTGCCTTGATCCATAATCTATTAATATTTCGATATTTAGCGCATTCCAGTGCTACGTTGTTCCTCTTTCACACTCTGACCATGACTCTCTATTTAAGTCTTCTTCTGTCAGACACTCTATCTCTCATCGTTTATCGACTTCAACGACCCACGGGACTACGTTCAGCAACATCTATGGTTGTCTCTCTCACATTGACAATTAGCAACACAGACTCTTCGCAACACTGTTTAGCTCTTCTCCAACACTGTTGGAGACAATTCCAACATGACAACTAACTATGACTATCGCAATAATTTCATACCGATACAACACATATATAATATTCATTAACAAGATAGCTTATTGGGCTATTGCCAATAAGCCTAGTGATCTGATGTGCCTGTCGATACGATAAATTGATAATCTTATGTAATATATATATAATAAGTGTCCTCAGGATAGCGCTCCCTTCACATTCTCAATAAATGTAGAATATTTTCTGTATTATTCGAGCTAGAGACTTTGGTATTGAGCTCTATATCATTGTCGGACGTGTTCTATAAAATTTGTGATAAATAATATCTATAATATATAACATCTATATAAAGTCTGCTAGAAAAGACAGGCTATAGGTTTGCTTATTCATATAGCGAACCTATTGAAAATGTATTCGAAATTAGCTTAAATATGTATAAGCAAACATATAATCTAACAGCTCTATACACATAATGTCACTGATATTCACTTTGAATTGAACGTTTAAGCTAAGTTCTTCGTTTTACTCCTGCTACAAGCTTCTCCAGTAGAAGCCTTCCTATGAACTGGTTTCAGTATTCTCACTTTGCTTAAGTTTCTTCCAAAAAGCCTTTTGCTTAAC
This sequence comes from Drosophila paranaensis, assembly GCA_035047545.1. Lineage (NCBI taxonomy): Eukaryota > Metazoa > Arthropoda > Insecta > Diptera > Drosophilidae > Drosophila > Drosophila paranaensis. The sequence goes on from JAWNPL010000031.1 coordinate 208,903, forward strand.
AAATTTCATTTAAACTGCACGCTTAAGTTACTGCACTCATAAATCATTTAACTAATCACACCTCTGTGCACAGGTCATAAAACATTTATGCAATCATAGCTAATATTTAGCTTCAACCAATCAAATTCGAATAATAACCAATTGTCTCGCCATGACAATTAAGAGCAGAGTCTGTTTCTGTAACTTTTCCGATTCTGCTCAATTTAGTCGTAATTGCCACCTGCTGTTACACTAGTAGTAGTGTGCGTGAGGCTGAGCTGTTGTTGAAACATTATTCGACTGAGTGTGTGAAGTGAGAGCTTGTCTCTTGCTCTAAAAGTATTATTCGACTGAGCTAGTCTTATCTACAGTTGCTCTAAACATATTATCCGAGTGAGTTTCTGTAGCTGCGTAATGCTCATTCTATGAGAAAGAGAGAGAGAGAGAGAGAGAGAGAGAGAGAGAGAGAGAGAGAGAGAGAGAAAGAGAGAGAGTGAGAGAGAGGAGAAATAAAATTATAATTTATGCATGAAAGGCGATCAAATTGGAAGGAATCTGATATATATTGGCAAATATCATATATACATATATATATAGAGTGACATATGCAGTCGCACACCCACATCCATTATCAATAACACTCATTCTTTTTCCCAAGAAATTAATATAAACAATTTGTATATTCAGTGGTGACAATAACAATTCTCGATTCCCAAGAAAGTAATACAGCATAAACAATTTCCAGAATTGGGGTGGATACTGTCGACGTGGCACTGACCAGAGCTGACGGCAGTTCCCTAAATTTGATACTCTCCAAAGAGGGATCTTAATGTTTATCCAAGAGTCTAAAGCTCTAAAGAGGACTTTAGACTTATAAATATTTTTTTCTTTATGTTTATCCAAGATTCAAAAGCTCTAAAGGGGACTCAGAACATTTATATATATATATATATATATATATATATATATATATATATATATATATATATATATATATATATATATATATATATATATATATATATATATATATATATATATATATATATATATATATATATATATATATATATTTCATATATATAGGTATACATGTGTATGTATGTAAGTTAACACCCCATTCAAGTAGACCAGATTCTGCTGTCAGACGGCAAGGGATAGCACAGCCTATGGATCCGAGTTACGGCGGCTCATATTCTGAGAAGGCTGACTTAACATCTTTCTATTGAATATTAAACAAACTACTGAATCTCAGCGAGCCTCAACTATATCCGTAGTAGGAATGGCAAATCTCTACTGTATGTAGTAGGGTGGGCGCGCTTCATTTATGTCTAAAAATATATACGATATATTTATAATAATATATAACAATATATTCATTTAGCTCTAATTGCTTTGATCAGAAATATAGATATTTTGTCAATATGTTTTCAATATATTCTCAATATTTCTTCAATATAAATAGCTAAGGTTAAGGCAAACCTTGAAAGCTACTTACATATATGTAACATATATCTATATGCTAAATCATATCATATTGGATTCACAGTAAAAGCTAGCTTGCCTTCCGCTTCGATCAATTTGACTCAACACCTCTCACTGGCTTAGGGTATTTTATAGTCAGTACATATCATTTCAACTCTTGCATCTCTTATATAGAGTATATATTACATATATATATTTATATTTCTATATACTTTTCATTTATTCAAATATTTGCATTTTATTTTATTTCTTTTTCGTTTTTCTTTTTGTTTGTGGCAAAATACTGTATGAAATGTTCATATGCACTTTAATAGATATTCCGATTCGTTTTTCTCTGTGTGTTTGCAGTTACTGAAAAAGAAATACGTCAATGGTGAGTACGCCGGGCTGCAGAGGCGAGATAAAAATAAATAAATGATGAATTCTAATTGTAAACATTCGGCGTCAATGCAGGCACAAAGGATTTCTAAAAGACTGTCCGAATGGTTTACTCACAGAGCAAGTATGTAGCTGACAAACACACACACACACACACACACACACACACACACACACACACACACACACGCACACACGCAGACACGTACACACGTACACACATAGTCACAGAGAGTCAGGCACACATGTTTAAGCTGATTCAATTCATTCAAGTCATGCTGTTAATTAAGTTAATCTTCTCAATATGTGAACACTAATTTCTTGAAACAGCAAACGATTCAGCAGCAGCAGCAACAGGAATAATAACAATAACAACAACATTGACTGCAGCATATATATATAGCGATTCGTCCTTGGCGTAGCAGCACTCGCCGCACATCCTGTTGCCAAAATGAATGACAGGCCATTTCCAATGTGTCGACGGCAACAGTTGCCGCCGCTGCCGTTGCTGCCGTTGCTGCTGTTGCTGCTGCTGTCGACTGCTGTTCATATTAAAATTTATTAATGCGCGCCTCATTGGAAAACACAAGTTAAATCATTCACGCACACACACACACACGCACACTCATGCACACGCGACTTATTAAGCCACAGCCGCAACATCCTAATTGTTTCTCATCTTTCTGCCAGGGTTTTATCAAAATCTACAAACAATTTTTCCCACAAGGCGATCCCAGTAAATTTGCTTCGCTTGTGTTTCGTGTCTTCGATGAGAACAATGTGAGTATTAAGGCCATTCAGCTCATGTCCTTGTAGCTCGTTTCCACAGCCATCCATACCCATACCTTAACCATACCCCCCCACCCCACTAAACATCCAACCACTCACCCACCTTCAATCCTACTCCAAGCAACCCACCAACCCCATCATGAAAGTCAGCCAGGCGCTTTGACAATGATGAATTTGTACGCAACTCGAGCGCAAAAGTTGACGATTTAGGCCAATTAGCCAAAAATTGCTGAACTGAGTGCACAGCGGGCCTATGCGTTTCTAAATACCCTGTAATTGGATATGCGAGTGCTTAGTGCTAAGTCAATTTATGGAATATTATCAAATGAAAGCAGATATGGGATAATTAGTTTGGGTTATCGACTGAAGTATACCCGGTGGTGTACGTGGCTTTGTATACCCTACAATTGAATTAGAGAGTATTTAGTTTTGAGTAGTTTGAACATAATAATAAATAAATGAAAGTCAGTTTGGATAACTGACTTAAGTATACCCGGTCTTAGGTTCCTATGCACCTATATGTGGCTGTATACCCTGTAACTGGTGTGTATACAGATTTGTATACCCTGTAAGTGGATAATCTACAGTAAATTGATTTGTTTTTGTTGAAGATTATATATTGAAAGTATGACTAGAGTAGAGAATATTAGTTTTGGTTCTCAACTTAAGTATATCCGGACTTAGGTTGTTATGGTCTATGTACAGCTTGTTATTGAATATGCTGGTAATTAGTACTAAGTAAAAGGATTGAAGACTGAACATTCTTCAAAGTAGTAATTGATAAAGGAAAGTAAGTTTCGTAAGAACTGACTAAAGTATACCCGGGCTTCGATGCCCCAACAAACATATGAGCCTTTAAGCCTTTCTAAATTTGTTCAAGCTATATATATCTGGGCTATATTTATACAGAATGACGATTTCATCTAACAGCCAAAAAGCTTTGAATAGCAAACAGAGCTCGAGAAGTAAGATAGCTAAGCTTGAGCAAAAAGAGATTCTAGAAGAGATTTAGATCAGCCTCAACCTTCGCTCAAAAGCTCAGAAGCTATAAGTAGATTATAAAAGAAATGAATAGGGAAAAGGTGAGAAAAGTTCAAGTAAAAAGAGTTCAGAATAATATGAATCTATTGGGAAATGGAATTCAAAGTGCTTGAGTTGTTGAGTTCAGTTAGCCTGGATTAGATCTGTAGACCGAGAGAGAGAGAGAGAGAGGGCGAGAGAGCCACAGTTGTTATTTACTAACCAAGTAGCACTCAACTCGAATATCTCATGCCCCGCTTTGGTTATGGCCAAACCCCACTGGGGGACTCATAAAGGAGCGTTCATTTTATTTATGACTTGTGGTGCAGACGTGGTGGCGGTGACGTTGGCGTTGACGGTGGCGGTGGCGGTGGCGGTGGCGGTGTCGCTGGTCGTGGCTAAGGCGTTGGCTAAGATGGTGGATAGGGCAATGGCATTGCCGTTGGCGTCTTCGACGTTGGCGTTGGCGCCCTTAGCTTGTTAGCTGTCTGGGGTCTGCACTGATTTGCTCTGGTGTCGCTTTGTCTCTCTCCTTCTGTTTTGCTTCTTGTTTTCTGTTGTTTTGCTTGTGCTCCGCAGGATGGGTCAATCGAGTTCGAAGAGTTCATACGCGCCTTATCCGTCACATCGAAGGGTAACCTGGACGAGAAATTGCAATGTAAGTTCCAAGCCGTCAAGTAATGAGAGACCAATCAATTGTCAATGGCCGACGCCGCCAATTAACGTCAATTGGCATATTCCATTTGCCCTTCTTCTTCTTCTTCCTCCTCTTTTTTACCATGTGCAGGGGCCTTCCGTCTGTACGACGTCGACAACGATGGCTACATAACGCGCGAGGAGATGTACAACATCGTGGATGCAATCTATCAGATGGTGGTAAATACAAGCAACTATTACTACTACACATATACATACATACATATGTAGAGATATATAACTATAGACATAGACATCTGATACCCATTACTGGCGATTGTGCAATCTCAATGGCATTATTATTATTGTTGTACTCCCACAGGGTCAGCAGCCGCAGTCGGAGGACGAGAACACGCCGCAGAAGCGAGTGGATAAGATATTTGATCAAATGGATAAGAATCACGACGGCAAACTAACATTAGAAGAATTTCGTGAGGGTAGTAAAGCTGATCCACGTATAGTTCAGGCGTTAAGTTTAGGTGGTGGTTAAAAGAGGCAAAAATAAAAAAAAAAAATAACAACAAATAAATAAAAGCAACAACAAATCTATAGAAACGCGCAACAACTACAACTGTAACATCAAAAAAGTAAAAAAGTAAAAAATAAAAATAAAAACTTTCAAACCGCAGCTAAAAGTTTCCACAAAAAAATGAAAGCGCTTCTGGTTTTTGGTTACAAGTCTTACAAAACTCCAACACAGCATATATAATACATATATATATATATATATATATATATATATATATATATATATATATATATATATATATATATATATATATATATATATATATATATATATATATATAGTTAAAAATTACTAAAAAAATATATATGGAAATCTTTAAAGCAATCAAAGATCAGTCGCTCTTACCAAAACAAAAAAAAAAACTTAAGAAATACATTTTTTTTCGCTCGATTTCGCGCGTCGATTAACATTCAAAATGATAATAATTTTTTGATATAAAAAAAAAAGAAGAACGTATAGAGAAATTCAAAACACACACATGGACGTATATGTATGTATGTTTATATATATACATATATATGTGCATACAAAAGATATGGCTAAAGTCTAAATCGTGGCGTAAGTAGAACGCAGTTCATAGCAATAAAAAACTATAAAATAAATTACAATAAATAAACCAAAAAAAAAAACAACGTAACGTAAATCATATTTTGAGCAAATACAAAAATATTAGTAAAATATAAAAAAATCATTGCATAAAAATAAAATATATAAAAAGTATATATTAAATGAAAAAAACAATCACGCAAACGAAAAAAGTATATAAAATATAACGAGCGCAGCCTTCGAGAAATTTATAAAAGATAATATTTAATGAAAAAAAAAAAAACCAAAAAAAAATAAGGAAATAAGGAAATATGAAAATATGAAAATATAACATTAAAATGTAAGCATTGTTGATATACAGAAACGAAGAAAAAACTTAATACAATATATACAATATACATACATATATATATAAATATATATATATATATATATATATATATATATATATATATATATATATATATATATATATATATATATATATATATATATATATATATATGTATATATATATGTTTATACTTAACAACAATAAGGAACACAGCAAAGGCAATTAATTAATTAATTAACAATACCCAGGCATTAATCAATGACAAGTGCAAAAGCCGCGCAAAACTAAACGTAATATATTTTCAATTAGGCACACACTTACACACAGATACAGACACACCCCCACACACACGAACAGAGAAACACACACAAACACACACAGCGCATAATTGGGTATATTATTATTATGATTATCATTATGATTATGATTGTGATTACGATTATGATTTCATTGTAAATTGTATTTCTTATGCGCAATTATAATTAAGTTAACATAAATTTGACAATAGCCGCCACAAATGAAAAAAAAAAAAATAAAGAATAAAATTATATACTTTTTATTATAAACAAATAAAATTTAAAGTTAACATATTTAAAGCAATTTAAAAGAAAAAAAAAATAACAATAAAGCAATGATAAGTAAACTTAAAGAAGAAGAACAACAACAACAACTGCAACAGGAAACAAGCCACAACAAACAGCTACTACAACAACTACAACATGAAAATACAAGTACAACAATAGCCAGCTCTCTCTCTATCTCTGTCTGTCTCTCTCTCTCTCTATCTCTCTCTATAACTATCTCTCTCTGTCCTCTCTCTCTGTATATCTTGCTCTATATATATCTATATATCTTTACGTAGTACAAATAGCCCTGTTTGAGAGCCCAAGAAACGAACAGAAAAAAAATATATATACAGATCCATCATGCGATTTAATTTCTATTCTATATGCGGTTCAGCTTTATTATTGCATTGATTTAATAACCCAGTTAATAATTTATTACAAACTATTTATATATATATTTATATACATGCAACTATATATATATATATATATATATGTATATGTATATATGTATATGTATATGTATACCTATATGTATATATATATATATTCTTGAGTACATATATTTGCTACTTCTTATGGCTAATCATGCACACCCATAACTTTTTATATACTCGTACATAGATCACATTGAAGCTCCATTATGCCATGCGAAACATCTATATATATATATATATATATATATATATATATATATATATATATATATATATACATACAAAAATATATGTATGCCTATGTATTGTAGATTGGAGTACATACATATATATGCTTAAGTACTTAATGCCGAACACTTTGATCATATTTATAAACATAGCTCATATTCATAGAAAAAACCCGTCAACATACATATATATTATATATAGTATATATATTAGTTTATATATACATATATTAATATATCAAATCAATCACCTGGATCTGGTTCACACAATCATTTTTGCGCACTTGTAGAAGCTGTAGTATCAAGCGAAGTATATATCTGATATATGTTCAGGCAGTTTCTTTTTGGTATGTTTGCCCAACTGTCTGTCAGCTTTTCTATACCAGATGCCTTGCTTACTATGCTGAATCAAATTCTTTGGGAACTCTAGATGCAAAATTATGCTATATATATGTGATGAGATCGTGATCAGTATATGATGAGACCTTCATGGAGAAGATCTTTTATCTATCTATATGATGAACTCCTTGTCAGGATATCTAACTTATAAGATGAGATCCGAATTAGGATATAAAAGTTCAATATATGCTGAGATGATCATCAAGATATTTAACTTCTGCAGTCTACATGCTGAGATCCTCATAAGAATATTTTATATATGATTCCATCCTCAACTTGTAACTTCCAACTGGCTAATTATAGCTTCTACAGGTGCTTAGCATCTTCGGCGCACCGAAGAGCATCAGTTTTATCTTCTTCTTATGATGATTTCCTTATTGCTACTTTCTCTACTTTAATGAGTGGCCTTAACTTCAAATTTGTCCAATCACTTAAAAATTCTTAAATGGCACCAGCATCAAATATATATACACATATACATATATATTGGTATATATTTATATATGCATATATATATATATATATATATATATATATATATATATATATATATATATATATATATATATATATATATATATATATATATATATATATATTTATATTATACATTCGTAGATGCTTATCGGCATAAATAATCGTATAAACTTTTTCTATGCAATTTCTGCAATATTTTCTTCATTTTCATTTCTGCAATTATTTTCTTAGTTTTTCATTTTTCTTTCTTTCTTTTCGACTTAGTGCACGCCAAGCAAACAAACAATTGAAACCGTAAAAAAATTAAAAAACAATACAAAAAACTGTCGCCTAAACTGAGAAAAAAACACTAAAATTAAAAAAAAAAGCAAATGGCATAGATATACATATATACATACACACACACACATACATGCATATATATATACATATGCATATATATAGCTATATATATACCTAATCTATATACTGACACGCTAAAAAAAATATATATATATATACATTATATTACTTGTAGTAAGCACTACAAACTAACAATGAAACCAAAAATGAAAGTCAAACAACAAAACAAACCCAAAACAAACGCTTCTAAGAACCTCACTGAAATTCTTCGATAAAAAAAAACAAAGCAAAAGCATATGCTAAATGCAAAAAAAATTATATATAAATATACTAAAAATATACACATATATACTAACATTTAAATAAATACAATACACAGCAACAGCAACAGCAACACATGATTATATATGAATTAAAACAAATGAGAATCTTAATCAATAATTAAATAATTCGAAAGTGATATAGCTGACAAAAACAAATGTGTCTGTAGTTTAGTAGTTATATTAAAAAAAAAACAGAAAAAAAAGAAAAAAAATAACAAGTATATTAAATATATGAAAAGAAAAGCAAATACATTTACAACTTTCTTTGACTTCTTCTCTGATTTAAGTTCTTGTTTTCTTCGTCTTTTTTTCTTTTTTTTGTGTAATCCAAAGTCGCATAGAAAAGAAAACCCAAAATTAAGAGCTGTAAATAACACTTAAGAACATGAACCCAAAGAAAAATAAATAAACAAATTCCATTGGCCCAGCGCCATACGAAGTAAGTTTGTTAACACCAAGAAAACATTAACGGGTCTTAAGTAAAACGTAAGTAAGTTTTTTTTTTCTTGTCGCCCGCAGCAAAGGCATGCAAGTCAATTGTAAAACAGAGCATGAGTAAAAATAAAAGATAGCTAAAAAATATATAAAATAAAAATACTCAAAAAAAGGAGAACAAAATGAAGAAGCTAAGAAAAATATTTCGTAATTTTTTTTTGTGCAATGCGCGGCGTCAACTTTCAGCTGCCGTTGGCCACACGATAACACACGAATGTCAAGTTAAACGTTTCACAAGCAATATTTTACAAATCAATATATATATAAGTATATATATATATATATATTTATATATATATGTGTATACAAAATATACAAAAATATACTTACATAGATGCGAGTTCTTAAAGGAAAAAAAAAAAAAACAAAATAATAATAATTGGCATGATAAATCAAATATTGTAATAAATGTCAACATTTGCATTAAACAATTTAATAAATATGAGAAAAAGCACACACTCACACACATACAACACACATTTTTTTAGTGATACTCTTTAGCAAAAAAAGAAAGTAAAATAAATATAAAAAAAAATCGAATCTGATTTATTTGCTAAGAAACGTTAAGAACACAAAAAAAGCTAGAAGTTTAATTAAACAAAATATTGCAAAGGAAAAAAGAAAATGAAAGTGAAAATGAGAAAGGAGAGAAACTTTCGAGCAATTTCTAATTTGTTTCACTTTTTTCACTTGTTGTTGTTTTCCCAATTTCTTCTTCTTCTTTTATATATAACTATTTACTGTTATTTGTGTATACACATTCTTTAATATATAGTATATACGAACTACAACTTATAAGCGAAACTAGCAACAATGCTAAATTCTTTTACCATCATTTTTTTCAACACAGAAAGGCAAAAACAACAACAACAACAAAACGAAGAAGAAGCAAAACCAAAAGAAAAGAAAACAAAACAAAAAACAAAAACATAAAATGAAAGAGAAAATTTATCTTGTTACTGTCAGAAATATTACTTATACTTCAAATAAACATTTTAAAATGATATGCCAAAACTGGTGTCGAGTACTTTCTGACAATTAACTTAAGTGCCCCTAACTACCCATAAAAGATGCATAAAAGGTAAGTCCAACTAATGTAATACGCACACACACACACACACATACACAAACCCCTCGGCGTGTCGGCAGGGCCACTTGCCGCAAAATGCCGTTGCGAACTGAACAGCTGCTCGGGGGCAGCCACACTAATAGCTGGCTTTCAGCGTGGGGAAGTCGTAGTCATAGCTCCTCCACTGTGCGCTGCCGAATCACAATTGTCTTTATGGCCATCAGAGGCAAAGGCTAGCCTCGACCGTTAGGTCCAATAAAATATAAGCGCTCACCCGGCGTATACGCAATTTTAGTTAATTGCTCTTTGATTTGTCTTTATTTAGATCGACAGCTTGATTGCGCCAGCTCAACTCAATTAAATGAATGTCGCTCAGACAGCCGCAATTAAAAACTGTTGCAAAACGCCAGCCAACAATAGCGCCGATTGCGCCAGTTTCAATAAACCTGTTCGTAAGGCGAGCATTTACGGCCGTTGGCCGATAGAACTGAAGTGTGTTTCCGTTAACCTAATGAGTTTTTTATGCTTAGCAAATGGGCATTAAGGGTATATTGGCTCTGAGGAAAATTTAGCTAAGAGGCAGAAGGAGGCGTGGCTGACTCCTTAAAGTATATATATATTCATGGGCAGGACTGTGATCCATCAGTTCGCCAGGCTGCCTGTCCGTTTTTCCATTTGTTGTATACATACTTAAAGCACTTTTTATTTCGATGGTTCATATAAAAATAATCATCGATAAAAATCGATTGTTTTATTTCAGCCTAGTTTGAATATTCTGAAGGTGAATGCATAATGAGCATCCAGATTTGTTAAATGTTTGTATTTTTGCTATCTTCCAGTCGGACATACCCGCCCGCATTTTCCTTAGTTCGAAAGCAGCTCTTTGAACATTTTTTCAATGCCAAACAAAAACTATGCTCTTGCCACATTTGACCCTCTTTACCAAACAGAAGTGTGAATTTTCTTACAATTGTGAAATGCAGCTTCAGCAAGATCTATAGCGACTGAATGATACTCGTTCAAATGGGATTCATTATAAAGTGTTTTTGTATACAACATTTCTACCAGAAACACAATACCAAGACCAAAAGTGCTAACTGTGGAGCCTACTATATATTTTATATATAGCTGATTTTCAGGTTTTTATTGATATAAACGATTGAAGTAGTCAGTTTGATTTATCTTTTTTTAGGAACTCATATTTTATTTTTATTTTTTTATTCAGGACTAAATACATCCGTTTATTACATAATTAATTTATTTTTTTAACTTCAACATTTTCATCTATAAAGGAGAAGAAAACTTAGTTGAAGCTTTATTTTTGACATCAGGGTCTTTCCTTAAATGATGATTCTATTAGCCATGACTTCAACTATATAAAAATTCAAGCATATCTTAGTGATATAAAATAAATAAGTATATAAATCTTTAGTATTCTTTGTGTAAATACTTTAGACTAAAGTCTCCTTTTTCTAATTGTGAAAACTCCTAATGCAAAGAACCCACTTAAGCTGAGTTGAACACTTCGCTGAGTGAGATGATTCATAACTAATATACTCGTTTATTGTTGTGAAAGAGTATTAAAAAGTATTTTAAAATTTAGTTTGCAGTCTATTAAATGAACAAAGAAAATGTGTTCTCTGCTTGCAGCGCAACTAATTTTTAATTACTATAAAACAGCCAGAGATATACATATATTAATAAATATATATCAGTTTATATTAGGCATATATAAGATATACAAATATATATTTCATGGACATATATACGCTTTCTTAAAAAAATTCATACGTGTAATCCCAATCTGTCTTCACTGTCTTTTGATGCTCATATCTCATAGAGATTATATGATAAAATTATATATTTTTATACCCTGAACCCATTGAAAATGGGAAAATCAGGGTATAATGTTTTTGTTGAAATGTATGTAACAGGGAGAAGGATGCGTGGCAGACCCCATAAAGTATATATATTCCTGATCAGGGAGACAAGCCGAGTCGATTTAGCCCTGTCCGTCTGTCCGTCCGTCCGTCCGTCCGTCCGTCCGTCCGTCCGTCTGTCCGTATGTATGAACGCGTCGTTCTCAGAACTTATAAGAGCTACAGACTTGAAACTTTTTATGTAGGTTCCTGTATAGCACGAAAAGATCGAGTTTGTTAAAAAAAATCGATAACTGTCTTAATTTTAATATTATCGATTAAAAACGAAATCGATGCTCCGTTACTTAATTATATATAATTCATCTTTATAGCTAGAGTCTTCAAATTTTGCATTTAGTGTTATGTGATCATTGCACAATTTCGGTTTTTGTTAAATTATGGATGCCACGCCCCCTTCGCCTCAAATTTGTAAGTCCCGTATTTCAAATACTAGAGACTTGTGCTTTGGCACATACATACATATGGATGACATGATCACGCCCAACAAGTTTGATCAAAATCGTTACTCTAGAAAAAAAGTTATTTAACATTTAATTTCCCATAGCATTGCCATGCAAAGCAGCCAAAGAACAGCTGACGCACCGACTGGCGTTTGTGTGTGCGTGCGCCTGTGCGTGTGTGTGTGTAAGTTTGGCTTGTAATGAACGTACATATGCATGTGTATATAAAAGAAACAAAGAATGCTTGGAATAACGGTTTTTCATAGGGTTCAGGGTATACCCTTGTCGAGCGGTCTCGACTAGAGTTTTCTTACTTGTTTTAAGTAAGATTGTGATATATAAATCTAATAGATATATGATATTGCATGTGTTTGAAAATTCAGCAAAGTCTTACGCCTAGTTCATTAAGTCTAGAGTTTTGCGGTTATTCCTGCTGCCCAAAGGGAGCCGAAAGGAGTAGGAAACTCACCCAGTGTCCGAGCTTGCTGTGGCGTAAGCGAAGTCGTGTGTCATTTGTGGTCTGGCTGAGCTTTGGCACATCATTCAGTTCATTTGGCACACTCAGAGCTCTGTCAGCACATGCGGCGGCTCTGCGGTCGGTCACTTAAACAGCTCAGGCTCCGGTCCGCTCCGCTCCGCTTCGCTTCGTTTCAGTTTGCGGTTTTGCTCGAAGTTGATTTGATTATGCTTTGGGTTATTGCATATTTTCAGTTCACATGATCCGGCCTGATTGGGCAGCCCGCAATGCGCCGTGCGTTGACAGTTATGCGTGTGCGGTGCGCCGGAGTGTGGGCGGGTTAATTACCCCCTGCTGGACCGAACATGAAATAATAATGCAATTGGGACGTCAGCTGCGACCACGTGCATAATTAATAAATAGACTGAGAGGGAGACTGAGTGCGGGAGAGCGGGCAAAAGTGCCTGCCAGATACTTACTTAGCTGCCTCAGTCTGTCTGCTGCTGCTGTTGCGCGGGCATCGGAGTCTGTTTATCTAGGCAGCCCAACTATTTATAATGAAAAGGCTGCCAAATAAAAATGAAAATAGCTTGGTCTCTACATTTGCTTCTTGCCTTTTTCTTGTATCTATAAATTGGCCGCCTCGGCTGCCTCGCTCGCGGTCGCTACTGCAGTCGCTGTCGCTGTCGCAGTCGCTGCTGGCGTCGCCAGCATTTGAGCTAACAAGCAAATTAACGAATCGGATAAAATGTGTAGTCCGCAGTGCGAAACAATGCCACGTACATGAGTTTCGCTCGATGAACAAATTCAAATTTAACAATTTTACACAGCACAGCATTTGCCGCGCTGCCTGCAAAGCACCTAATTCCAACCACCGCCCTCCCCTCTCTCCTCTCTCCCGCCCCTTCAGCGATCGGTTCTACTAAAACAAATAAACAATTATTGGCTGCGTTCAATTCCTCAGTATTTCGTTTATGCGTTCCGTTTATTGCCGACGCCAGCGTCGACGTTCTGACCACCAACAGCAGCAGCAGCAGCAGCGGCGACGATGGCGGCAGCGGCAGAGGCAGCTGCGGTGCCACCAGCGGCAACCAAGTCCGCATCCGCGTCTGCGTTCACGTTCGAGTCAGCTTAGGTACGTCGATTGCGGCCCATTAAATGCGCCTCTTACGTACGCAATTTCGAATTTATTCTTTGCGCGTTCGAATTTTGGCGGCGCTACGGCCATAGCGTTAGGTATATCCATTTATATTATATATATATATATATTTATATATATTTATATATACATTTCATGTGAACTGCTTGACTGCATTTGCAGCTTTCATAGATGTGTTCAGATATGCATATATATTCTATTATATATATTGACTGAATGTTTAATATTTGCGGGCTATTCAAAAGTATAAAAAGAAGGTAAAAACTGGTACATACAAATTTGTGAATACATATTTAATGTGTAATAACTATATATTAAATAATAAAATATGTAATGTATTTATATATAGGATAAAAGCATATATTAAACAATATTTAGTACAATTTTAATTACATTTTGCTTTAAGCTTTTTCATAAGTCTGATGTATTAATCTTTTTATAATTCCTATATATATTTTGACCTTAATATAATATGACTGTCTTTAAAATAAAAGTTAAAAATAATTGTAGTAAAGATTAACATATATTTGAAATTCATTTTTACTTAATATGTACAATATCTTCCTGAATTCGTTTTCAAATGTTTTAACTGCACTTAATATAGTTATTTTATTTATTTTTAAAAAAGAAAAAAATAGGTAAAATATTTATTTTACATTCTAATTCTTTTATACATACATTAAGTTAAATATATGTACACTCATGATGAAAATAATAAGTACACTATAATAAAGCAGGTTCTTTTCAATGAATCGTGACTACTATAAATTTGGGGGGAAATATACAATATTTTTGGCATGCATCACATTGCCAGATCCACTTTTTTTTCAAATATACAAAAAATTAATTATTTATTACAAAATATTCAAAATTATTTTGGTGTACTTATTATTTTCATCATAAGTATATATAATAGTTAGCTACTTAAATAAAATTTGTAACATTTTTCTAAGTATTTTTTTTATTTATCTTTAAAATAATAATATTTTTAATTTAATTCAGATTTATAAATATTTTAAGACAATTTATTTAATATTTTTCTTTAAGCATTTTGTAAATGTTTATATTAAGTATTTACAAATATTTTAAATGCGAATTTTACTCTATATATCTTCCAGCTTTTAATATAGTTACTTTATTTTGTATATTTTGGAAGGCTTTTTAAAATATTTTTTATTTTAAAATGTCAAAATTTGCTTAAAACTTAAGTCGGGTTTTATTAAGCTAAATTTTAAAGTTTATATATTTATTAATAAAAATTTAATTTAATTGTTACTTTCTATTTCTTCAAGCTATTTTCGCGAAATTCATTTTAGCTCATTTTTATATTTATATGTATACCTTTTTATTAATAGTTGCCCACATATAATAATTAAATTTTTTACAGTAATCTGAGTTGCTTTGTATGCACTTATTAAATCTTAAAATATAGTATGAAATTGCACTTAAAAGTGCAACTTTACTTTTATGCGGGCACCTGATTTACTTTGAAAAGTATGTACAAAAAACTTCATTAATCATGCAACGAAGTTCAACGTAGAGCTTCCTTTAAAGTTAAAGCAACTATTCATTATGTTACATATATATTAAATATATATGTATAAAGTTAGTTATTAAAGGCAGAAAATGAATTTAGTATAATGAATCGTTGCCAAGATAAAAATTCTAGAAAATGGACTTGTTGAATATAATTGTGCATTCTAAGGGCAATTTGTGAACTTATTTATTAGTCATAAAAATGATAAAAAGGAAATAATTCTTTAACTTTAGGCAGGACTCTGACTTGAGATATTTAATACTAATTTCAATGCGTAGTTAAATCAATATATTTATTATATAAATATATATATATTATATATGTATGTAAACAACTAAAATATATTAAGCGGCCAGGCGATAAATAAGAAAATACAAATTTATTAATTAACTCACTGGACAAGTCTGCTTACGCAATCGAAACTCGATGCGCAGCGCCACCTGTTGTTGCGTAGCGGCTACAAAGTTCGTTAAGCCGGCCGCTGAGCTGCTTTTATGGCAAGCAAATTTGCGCTTTATCGGATCTGCTGCTTCTGCTTATTGTTTATTTCGCTTTTAATGCGCCCGACAATGGGCGTCTCATAAGGTTTTAATTATTTACTATATTTAGGTCCGCGTGGCTTGGATAGAGACTAAAAACTTTGCCGCATATCGACGATCATTGGGCATTGTCGTTGTTGCAAGTTGATTGCAATTAGTCAACGGCAGCAGCAGCAGCAGCAGCAGCAGCGGCAGCAGCAGCATCTGCTGTCGGCACCTGCACAAAAATGCAAAGTAAATTTCTCAATTCTCAATGCTCGATTCTCAATCGAAAACATTTCTTATTGTAGTTCCGCCTACGTCGGCGCTGAGGCTGTTCTTCCGCCGCTGCCGCTGCCGCTGCTGCTGTTGCTGATGTTTGCTGTTTTTGACGCTGCGTCGCCGCCGCTGCTGCCGCTGCTGCTGCTGCTGCTGTTGCTGCTGCTGCTGGCAGTGGCATACTGGGCGTATTGTTGCCACTCGACTGCCGTTGGCCATTCGCACAAGTTGCATGTTGAGGCGCGTTAAGTTTTTCTTTGTGTTTCCTCGGCTGCCTGCGCATTGTTATTTTATTTTCGGTTCGCGTGCGTTGTGCATATTTTAAAGTAGGTTTTTTCTCTCTCAGTTCTGTTCTTTGCTTTTCATTATATTTGTACTTGATTTCTTTCCTTTCCTTTTTTGTTTAATTGTACTTTTGGCCTGTGGTTTTTTTTTTTGTTGTTTTTCTGTGGTGCCGTGCTAAAATCTGAAACTGCGTTCAGCTCTCCACACTTGGCCAGTTCAATGTGCGCGCTAACTCGTGTTTTATTTTGAGTTCCAGTTCAGCTGAATTACGTCAGTTTAATGAGAATATTATTTCGCATTTATTATCGTTTCATTTGCAACGCTCAGCCGTTGCGGCAGCCGCACGTGGGCGTGGCAGCAACTGCATACAGGTGAGCTCAAACGCTTTTTGATTACCTGATGATGTCGAAGTCTTGCTCATAGGCAAGCTCGTTCTCTCTCTCCGTCTCTCCCTCTCCCTCTCTCTCTCGTTTTCTTAAATTATTTAACGAATGCAGAGATTAAACAGATCTCTGCAGCTGCTGTAAAAGTAAATTAACTTGAGAGCAAGAATTGTGAGGGGAAACACATGAAGAGAGAGAGAGAGACTAAGAGAGATTAAGAGATTGAGATGGAGTGATTGAGAGAGAGTTAGATTGAAAGAGACTGAGAATGAGAGAAAATAAAGAGATATTGGCGATCGTCTCTCCCTCTCTCATTCTATCTCTCTCTCTCTCCTTCCCTCTCTCTCTCTCTTTTTTTTTCTATACACATTATTACTAATCACTCGCCCTGTCATAGCCATATTCGTATGTTTATTTTACACATTCGCTTTCAAGTCTTTAGCTATTAAGTGATTTTGAAAAGGAAGCATGCTTAGACAGCTGTGAGTGCGCGCCGGCCGGGTTTGCCTGACTTCTTAGTCACGGCTATTACAATCATAGCTCACATACGCATAAGCAGATGATCTGCCCAGTCAGCAGCAGGTGATCTGCCCACTCAGTCAGTCAGTCAGTCAGTCAGTCAGTCAATCAGTCAATCAATAGCGCTATCTAAAGTAGTTGATCATTCACAATCTATAGTGCCCTAGAGCAAATCGAAACTTAATCTGGTGATTCTCAAAATGCGCATTTCAATGTAACGTTTCATTGAATAACTTCTGTACTAAACTAAACGCATTTCAATCAACTTTTCTGCAATTGCCATTGTATAAAAAAGTCTACAAAATTTGGATAACTTAACAAAAATCAAATTTGTATTAAACACATAAATACTAAATGTAAAGATGAGAGAAGAGAGATATAAGTTAATCCGAATCACAGCCAATTGTTGACGCTTAGCTGCATCAGCAGGCATCAGGCATCAGCAGCTCAAGCATCAGCCAGCCAGGACATTGAGAGAGTCGGTCATCAAAGTCTTAAAGCTGCATCGTGATACAATATGATAATAATAAAAAATAAATAAGTACAAAAATAAAAGATAAACACCTAGAATTGTTTATCTAGACACCTAGAATTGTTTATCTTTTATTTTTTTTTGTATTTATTTTTATTATTATTACTATTATTTTTTTAAATAAATTTAATTAAATTCAATTGACGGCCCAACAAAAACGAGCTGAATTTATTGGCAATAGTATTTCAAAAATTTCTGACAATAGCATTGAGTGCAATGGATTTGCTTGGAGCCTGAATTGATTTTGGCTTCTGTTTCTGGCTTGAGCAGGCCTGCAGCTGGCTGCTCTGAAACAAAGGCCTGTAGACCTTTAAGCTGCTGATAAGAAACAAGATAATGGCTAGGATTGAGATGACTCTTGGTGTGTAAACGTTAAATTTGAATGGGCCGAGACTTGGCGTGGCGGGACTTGTGCCGGCAGCGCGGCTCGGTGGGGACATCGGGCAGCTGGCCCAGGAGCAAAAAATCAATTGCCAGACGCCAGTTGGCAGCTGCGTGAGTGGGTCGGTCAATTAGTTGGGCTGACCTGAGGCAGGTGTGGGGCGAGGGCTTACCTGCGCTCTCGACAGCAATCAGGAACACCGACAGCGAGGCCACAAAGCGCATAAAGTAGAAGGCATCGTTAATCAGCCATGTGGAAAGGCCGGGACAGCAGTGGAATACGAATGTGGCCCACGGCCCCTTGGCGTGGCCGAGTGCGTGCAGCGCCTGGTCGAATATGTTAAGGAACGGCTGCCATATGCCGATCAGGACGTAGTCAACCACATAGAGCATGGCGAACAGCTCGAATAGCAGCAACAGCTTCCGCACCACCTGTGCGTATCGCTTGAACTGCTGCGGCCGGTAGTGGGGCAAGGTCAGCAGCAGGCCGTTGGCGAAGAACACCGTTGACCAGCTGAGGGCCTGCGGCTCCGGCAGCTCGTCCGGCAGTTTCTTTGAGCTCAGCAAGCGTATCACATGCCACTGATTCCACTGCAGCAGCAGGTTCAGCGCCAGCACGAGCATCGACTCGTAAAACTCTCGCACCAGCTCCGCCGCTCTCATCTGCATCCTGCGCACGCGCAACTGCGTCATTTCACTCGAATGGTTTCGTCTAATTTGGAGCTACAAATCTTCAAATAGCGAATAGCTATTGCCATGTACTTTTCGTGAGTTTGTATCGAAAGATATTTAATATTTTCCTATCGTTTTTGTTTCTGCTTTTTGTCTAGTTGTCTTGTCGAATTTTATGTGTAACAAACAAAAGAGAGTCAGAAATCGAATCCATATTTGAGTTCTGGCTCAGTGCTCAGTGTGTTCGTTTCTTTGACTATCTTAAAGCTGAACAGCTTAAATAATATTTAAAAGGCTGACAAAAGAGCTTGGGCACAATCTCAACCGAAGAGAGAAGGTAAATAATAAATTCTAAATATTATAAATTTGTATTTTATTTTTGTCATTTGCCAAGGATTAAAAACTTTTTCTATTTTCCTATAAATACATTTTTAAATATTTTTTTTTTATCACAGCAGAGATTTTCTAGCTGAAATTAAATAATAAAAATTTAAATATTTTAATATTATTTTTTTTATTATTTTATTTTTTTATTTGTAGGATCTTTTATCAATTCTTAATAATATAGTTTAACTAACAATTAATTATTTATTTTTTTTTTTATATTGAATACCTCTGATTTTAAGAATTTCAATTGTAAAATTTCAATATCTCTCGCATGTTTTTCACATATTTACATAATAAACATCGCCAAAGCTCGAATCCGGCTTTCTTTGTCTGCTCGCACGTGCTGGTTGACAGCGCCGACTTGGAACTAGCCGCGAAATCAATTTCTCTGTCAAAACAGCCGACTGAGCGACTATTGGAGGGCAGCCATGCCTGGCTCCACATGTGAAGTCTGCTCTACAAAGAAAGAGAGAGACATAGTGGGAGAGAGAGAGAGAGAAAAGCACTCTCATAATACATTCTCATGCAAGCTTGGCAGAAAGCACACCCTAATCCTGCCCCTTTCAGTCAAAAAGTTGCCATTTGCTTCGCTCGCTGCTCTAATAAAAGTAGTAGTTGCTATACCCTGTAAATTGCCATAGACGGGCGTATTGGCCACATGCTGAAAGGTCTTTAGCATAGAACTCAGAGAGGAGAATAAGTCGAAATTTAATTAAAATATAACGTAGCAACAGCGAGCGTAATTAATCACGTTATAGCTAACATTCGCATAGAAATAAATTAATAGCCTGAGCTAGTCTTAATAGGTTTCTGCAGCATGCCGGGTATCTGCTAGTCATGCTGCCTTGCTGATTGTTGGCCAGTTTATTGTTATTTTTCTTGTTGTTTCGCATTTTCTGCTCGACAAAACGGTAGACCCTAAAGTCACCGGCGTCAAGTAAACAAAGCTGCCGCCGACTACAAAAGTGTCTATGGCGACGGCTGCCGTTGAGCCCCTCCCCCCCAAAAAAAAGGGACGGCGCACACCACACAAAAGGTGAGTTGGGTCAAAAAGCAACAACTATTCAGATTACTATTCCCAAGTTACTTGGAAAAATATATAAAATATATAATCTAATATATTAGAAGTGTATGTATAAACGAAGGAACTGTTTAAAAATTATAAAAATACCTGAAAATATTATAGTATATTAATTATTTAAATTAATTTAGTTAGAGCAGAGTTCGCTTTCACATTTCAATTCATTATTTATTATTAAATAAAGTAGTATTTACAATACAAAAAATTATTTAAAATATTTTAAATACATTTAAAAATTGTAATATTCCAAATATTCCAAATTTTGAAAACAATTTTCCACTTATATATCAGCCAAGACAACTTATCGAGAGTTCAGCATCTGCCATGAACTTCTCTCACTCTCCAGGTCTGCTGTTATCACTTCGACATCGACAACTTTGTCGCCTGTCAGCTGTCAGTTGATGCGCTTAAGTGTGTGCGTGCGAGCTTCTGTGGTTGCCATTGAATCTACCCAGTGGCAGCGCCTTCATCTTGGATTTGTGCTGCTGTATTTGGAACTGGTCGTCGTCATATTGTGTTTGGCAAATCGTTTGCGATAAAGCCAACTACATAATGTCTCTGTAGGCCAGGGTGCGACCCGGGGCACGGGGGTGGCACATAAAAATGCTAAACCAGCGCTATGCTGGCGTCGCAGCGACGCAAACACCCAACTCATATGACCATATGTGTGTCTGTGTGTGTGTGTGTGTGTGTGTGTGTGTGTGTGTGTGTGTGTGTGTGTGTGTGAGAGATGGCAGGAGATGGTTGGACGCAGTATAATGCGCGTTATCCTTGATTGCCTGCTTCGATAGCAGGATATGAGGCGGCTGCAAACAAGCCGCTCAACGTTTCTTATAAATACGCACACTTTCGGCCAAAGGGGGTAACATGACTTGGTGAGCGAGTGTGTGACGTGAAGAAAGGAAGGATATAGCGCATATATATATATATATATATATATATATATATATATATATATATATATATATATATATATATATATATATATATATATATATATATTTGGATAATATATAATATGTATATATCACTCAATTAAACTCTTCAAGAAAAACTCCGATTTGTATGAAATAAATTTAGTAAAATAAAAAAATATATATATTTAAATGAACAAATTTAATTAAATCATAAAATTAATCAGTTATGGCGAAAAGAAAGTTTCTGCCTTCCAACTTTTCATTTTATATTATATTTTAAATTTTTGTTCAAGCTTTTTCTTTTGACGAATGATATCATCTGATGATATAGACCATATCATATAGCTATCCTTAAAACTGTATTCCTCAACCGCTCTCAGCTGTAATAACATATATGTAGCTTAACTTTGCTTACACTGTAAAAACATTCAATTGAAGTCCTGGAAGATTCCCTTGTCCCTTAATCTCTTAGAGTATTTAATCTTTGACATGTCACAGATAGCCGTTCCTTCATTGTTTTTTTTTGTTTGGTCGTGTGTGTGTGTGTGTGTGTGGGACTATCGTGATTTTGCTCTTATTTTTTTCATCATCGTCTTCTTCTTCTTCTTCTTGGGCTTTTGTTGTTGGCGTTGCTCATTTTGTGTTGGCCTTTGGCTTGTCTGCTTTGTGCTGTTCCTGTACTCATCATCATTTGGCAAAAGGGCAAGCAAAGAACTCATTGGGTTTTGATTGGTGTAACACACACACACACACACACTTGTACTTGGCTTATAGCTTCGGTAAGTTGGCTAGCGAGCTTGGCTAATTGATTTCCAGCTGCAGACTGCCAATGCTGTTTGGCCAAGTAGCAACTTGTGGACATGGCCAACTAAAGCAACTAAACAACAATTTTTAATTGTGCCCCGCTTGCACTCGCTGTGGGTGGGGGCTGCTGAGGCCAGAGGCAAATGGGCGCTCCGAGAAATATGAACGAGGTCAATGATTGTTTACACTACACTCGAATGCTGTTTACTCGGAGCTATCGCAGCCAACGACGCAAAGAGCTTGAGATTGGTTGAGACGGCGAGACGGCAATGGGGGCGACAGGGCAACGGGCACGACTCGGTGACGGGGCTGGCGGCCTGCTGGGGCCTGGGGGCTGCAGGGGACTGGCTGGCTGGCTGGGCGAGCAAATGCTGGCACTAGACACCTAGCCAGAGAGCTACGGCCTCTGGTTTAGCAAAAAGGCCCTACCTCCACCCTCAGTTCGGGCCACTTGGCTCACATGTTGTTAACTACCTCTCGCTGATAGCACATTATGCCCAGGTGTGTGTGAGTATGTGTATACACACGTACTATGCACATAAATATGTGCTTGTATAGATTCTGCCCTTGCATCACTTGCCTGCCACGACATGACTTTAAATAAGTAGCCTGATTACTTCCACAATTGACTGGATCTGCTGCCATCGGATCATTAAAGCGCCATAAGGGCTGGCATGCGACAGACTTAAAGGCAGTTAAATTTTGAAAAATAATACTTGGGGGGGTCTAGGTTTAGAGGTGTCATAGAGAAGCTCTACTCAATAGTGTCTTCCATCGATACAATTCTTCTCACATCTCGTTTATATTATGGGAATAGACTGTACAAATTCTCCCTTACTTATCTATAGTTTTACACATAATTATTGTGGTTTATTATTTGATTAAAATCGTGAAAGTTGTTTTCTGGCCTTTTTTAATTTTTCCTTAGCTGTTTCTGGCTTTATTGACTATCGGCTTGATGGATTCCTGAAGAGTTGAAGCAGTTTAAAAATATCTATACATTTTTTACTATCAATGCCGATGGCTCTATAATTTTTCCAAACAAGTTTTGAAATTTTTAAAGCCTTCGAATTTATGTTAGTCTATAACTGAGTTCTAACTTCAGTTCCCATTAGACCATCAGTTTTATTTTTCTGATTGATTTACTTAATTTGAAAATTTATATATTTATGTTTTCGAATTTATACTAATTCTGAAATCTAGCTCATTCATTTTCTAACTGATTTTTTTTTTTGAAAATCTATAAATTTATATTTATTTATTTATATATATACATATATATATATATATATATATATTTTTTTTTTTTTAATTTAGGCAATTTCTTTAACCAAAAATCTTTCCGATTCAAAGGAATTTGCTTGGACTCGCAAATACAAAATATTAAAAATTGTTCATCTTTTTGTATTGGTCTGGAAGGAGTTCCAGCAATAAGATTTATTAAATATACTCTCCATTATACTAACGGATTAATTCACTAGCCATTGCAACGGCTTGTATGCTATGCTTGTAGATTGTATGCAAAATCGTCCGTAGCATACAATATCATACAATGCATTGTAGAAGATATAATGAGATAATATCTGATTGATGATTATATTAGTGTTCTATAGTTTGTTGGTGTGATATATTACTGAACACTAATACCTAATAATAACTTAAGTGTATTAATTAGCCGATATATGTATATGTCGGAGATTAAGAAAGATGATCGATAAGCTTTAGAAATAGTTTATGTTGATAGCATTACCTAAAGAGTATTCTATGTTAAGAAGCATTCGCAGTATTGAGAAACGCGAGAATTTATATATATATATATATATATATATATATATATATATATATATATATATATATATATATATATATATATATATATATAATATGAAACTAAAAAATTTAGAGATGATGTACAATATATATATATATATAGATACATATATGTATACATCATCTCTATATTTATATCAGTTTCATGCCACTATTTGAATAACCTTAAAATCGTTAAATCCTTTTTTCTGGATCATATAATTTTCTGTTTATCTATTTCAGGATTTTTGTTGTAGTATTTAGTAACACTTTTTTATAGATATTGTGCTATAATTGTTGTCGGCTTGACTTCAGGCAGTCACACATTTCCATAGTCAGCTCTGCGTAGTTTCTGTGCATTTCTAATCAAAGCTGAAAACGTTTGCAACAATTGCTCTGGCTTTGCTCGCTCGCATTGTCCCTGCAAATTCATTCATATGAAAGCTGCATTCATTGTCGCAGCATCCTATCAATCAGGAAGCGGGCACAAAGGGCGCCGCGTTGCCGCCAGCCGTCGTCGGGCAGAAGTCAATGAGTGCGAGTTGGAGCTGCCATATTGTGGGCGCTCTCTAATTGTGATGGCGTGACAAGTGGAAAACAATTGTGAGTCTAACATGAATAGAGTGGAGTCTCAGCCCTCTTCGCTCTCTCCCAGCTCTCTGTGTTGTCTATTCCAAATATTAAGTATACGCCGAGCCTGACACTAAAGTGCTTGAGGAGTGTGTGAGGGACGCCGTCCTGTTCGCTGGCCACTTTACGCTCGGCCACGCTCACTAGGCCCACGCCCGCTTAAGCTAACTGTACGTGAATCCACTTTGCAGCGCGTGCATTCATTTATATCCATTTCGTTCGCATATCTTAATAATTATGTATATTGTGTGGCCTAATGCCACGCCCATCGCATTCATCTGCATCGCCGCCCGCTGTCCATTTGGCAAAACATTCCAAAGCAGCACACGCAACAAATTAAATAATTAGTCGCTTAATTAATGTCGGCGCGCAGAGTTAATTTTTGGACAAAGCGTGGCGAGCTCAACCTAAATACTCCAGGTAATCTTTAATTGCTTGTGTGCTCGCTCAGCCAGCGAGAGATGGAGTATATTGGCTATGCGTGAGAGGGGAGATGACTTCCCTTAAGGTATAGCTAACGACGGTGTATATTCCCCATACCTTGGCTGACATAGCAGAGGCGAGAAGCTAAGCAACTCCTGCAGCTTGCCTTTGCCTTGCCAACTGAGGCCTAAACGAATGCTGCTGAGACGTGACATAGGCCTGCTGAAGCTGAGGCTTCGGTTCTGTTCAGGCAACTTGAACCCTTGAAGCTAGTATTATCTATGCCCAAAGCCACTCTCGAACAGAGTATCTTGCAGTCAGTTGTAACTATTGCAACTGTAACGCTTCAAGCTAGTATTATCTATGCCCAAAGCCACTCTCCAAAGTCTCTTCTCCAATCAAAATGTATCCAATATATCTATTCTGAACAGAGTATCTTGCAGCCAGTGCCAGCTCATAATAATAATTTTACAATTTTCACAATGACAGGCAAACAGGCAGCTGCTGGTCAGCGCTTAAATGCCAGCCAGCATTAGTTTTGCAGCAAATCTGTGTGTGCGAGAGAGGGAGAGGAGAGGAAGGGAGAGAGAAAGAGAGTGAGATAAAAGGCAAATGAATGGTAGGAAAGCAAGGCATATAAATCCATTTAAGCCAAATCGATTTTCATGCTAAAATGTTGCCACACAAAACACGAATGATCATCAATTCCATGATGAACATATTCATAGAGGCGCACAGAGCTAGAGAAAGAGAGGGAGAGGGGTATACACGACTGCAAAATGCGCACTCATAAAGCAATATTTGTCAGATTGATTAAATTGAAGTCTTAAGAGTAGTTTGAATATGCTAAAAGGCAACAAGATACATACATATTGTAGTTAGTCCATCACTAATATGCCCCTTTCGACTTCAAGCTAAGCGGGCATGCCGTATTAGTTTTTGTTTGTTCGTATGCCGCAATTCCATTTTCCATTTCGCATTTCGCATTTCTTTACCGTCCTGCGGTTGGGCTCTTGGCACTTTTCGATCGGCCACTGTTCCTGCCAGCTGCGACTTAAGTTTTTCTATTTAAATTTTCATTTATTTGCCAACGGCTTGAGGAGCTCAGCCCGCAGCTCCATTGATGCCTCAAGCGGAAGCTGCAATCAGAGTTATGAGAGCATTAAGCGACTCAGCCTGAGACAGATGAAACTGACAGCTCAAATACGTTTGACACTGCCAAAGGAGCTTGAGGAGAGTATCAAGAGGAGAATGTGAAGGTATTTGAGATCGTTTATTGACTTATGCCAAGTATCTGTTTCCCCTCTAAGAAGATGTCAGCTTTATCAGTTGTTGATTTAAAGTTGAGCTGAAATTACTCCCATATGCATACAACTTGCATATCTAGACAGCTCTCAGCTTTGCCAGCTTGATAATTGTTGATATTCGACTCTGATTAATCAGCATTCAGCTCCCTCTTTTACTCATTCGTCAGCTAAAGTCAAAGCTAAACAACTTTAACTGCTGTGTTTGTATAACATCTCAAATGTTTATATAACATTTCGGCTGATACGTTGATAGCTTAACATAGTAGACTTTAAGACAGAGGAATCTACTACTACTACAACTATTACTATACTACTATACTACTACTACTATTATTACTATTATATCTACTACTACTACTACTACTATTACTGCTACTACTTCTACTACTACTACTACTACTACTATTACTACTACTACTACTACTACTACTAGTACTGCTACTAATACTAATACTATTACTGCTACTACTATTACTGCTACTACTTCTACTACTACTACTACTACTACTACTATTACTACTACTACTACTACTACTACTACTAGTACTGCTACTAATACTAATACTATTACTGCTACTACTATTACTACTACTACTACTACTACTACTAGTACTGCTACTAATACTAATACTATTACTGCTACTACTACTACTACTACTACTACTGCTACTACTACTACAACTACTATTAGGGCTATTATTACTACTACTTACTACTACAATTGTTACTAATATTATTACTACTATAACTACTACTGCTACTATTTCTACTACTACTATTACTACTTTTAATACTACTATATCTACTACTACTACTATTATTACTACTACTTCCTATTACAATTGTTATTAATATTATTACTACTATAACCACTACTGCTACTATTTCTACTTCTACTATTACTACTTTTATTACTACTATATTTACTACTACTATTAGTTCTACAAATATTACTAATATTTCTACTTCTACTGCGATTACTACTACTATATTTATTATTATTAATACTACTACTACTACTACTATTACTCCTCTTTCTACTATTGCCGCTACAACTTTTACTACTATGATAACTTCTATTTCTATTTATTAAGTTTTATGAGATCATTATTAAGTTCACTTCTGCACTTGTCCGAAGCCGGAAACTAAAGAGAGTTGTTGATCAAAGCGCTGCCATTTCATTGGGATCCTCAGTTTACGATCTAAAGCTGCCTTCTCGAAGGGTAGCAAGATGACTTTGCTATGTAACAAGACTTTGACCGCTAGGTGTCGCTGTTTGCGTACATAATTTAATATGATTTCTAGTTAAGCCGAACTTAACTCTCGACATTAAAAGGTATATAAATGAATTTTGATAAGTAATAAACACTTTTATTTTTAATGCTATTGAAGCAAAGGCTTGGCTTGTTAACTATTAGCAGAAACTCAGCCGTTTAGATATGGCTTACTAAGTCTTAAAGAGACTAAAAGAAAGATGCATGCAGAGAGGCACAAAAATCGTGCACAAAATAATTTGGAATAGCCGCAGACTGAAGTTGATCGGGATAGCTGACAGCTTAAGATGTCTATTATAATAATAATATAAGCAAAGTCTTACGTTAAGGCTTTCTCGTAAGACAGACCTTTTAAAATCTATATAATATAATAGACAATAAGAGTCCATCATATATATGTATGTATCATATATATATATATTTATTCTTATTTATATATAATATTTATATATTCGTTATCAAACCTTTCTCAAAGTACCCCAGTCTAGGTATGAGGCTCTGAGCACAAGGCCTCAATCAGCTCCTGGCCAGGGCTCGCAACTACCTAAGATATAGTCGGATTGATATCGCTGCAGTCTCGTCCTAGGCCCAATACTCTCAAGTGTTCCTTGATTATTCAGTATTTATCAAGTATGACAAATGTTCCCTGTTAGTGTTCGAGTGGCTGGCAGAGCCGTTGCAGTTGGCCGAGGCAGCCATTAGCCAAACGAATAATTGGATTGCATTAGGGTAAGCGGCTCGTCTGGGCAAATGGCTAATGCAAAACTTATTATGCGAATTTGCTAGCTTATGAGCTCAGCTCAGCTCAGCTCAGCGCAGATACATTGCCAACACCCAGGAGCAGCACCACCAGCAGCACCACTAGCAGCAGCCAGTTACATAAACACACACACACACACACACACACACACACACACAGAGTGAGCGAGAGCAATGACAGCGCCTAAAAATGTTGTTGGCCGAATGTAGTCGCCGCCGGCGGCATTTGCTATAAACTCAACGGAAATTTTGCCAGCTTGGTCGCTGTAGCCGGGCCGGGCCGGGCCGGCGCAGGGGCTGGGGCTGGGTCTGGGGTGTGCAGTGTGCAATGTGCGCACTAATTACGACAAGGTCGGTGCACTAATTAACAATGGCTTTGAGGCAGCTAAACGATATGGCGCCCGGGCAAACATGGCCCAGCCGACCAGCGGCAGAGCCAGCGCCTGAGCCGTTGCAAGCCGTTGCTGGCCCGCAGACCCGCCATTGAGAGCAGAGAGCAGAGACCAGGAACCAGGGACCAAGCGCCGGAGACTAGAGACCAGTGCAGACTGCCAGCGCGGCTCATGCTCCATATACCTAGGCCATACATTAATGAGTGTAATTAGATGTGTGTCTCTGTATGTGTGTGTGTGTGTGTGGGTGTGTGTGCAGAATGCAAGCAAGAGTTCGTCTGCTCTCGTTGTTGTTGTTGTTGTTGTTGTTTGTGTAGGGCGCTTTTATTTTTAGCTAAGGCTTTTTTTGCACTAAACACGAATCGTGTTAGCGAAAGTGTTTGTTTACAACACAGAAAGGCGCAGAATAAAAACAAAACGAAAAGGAAAACAAAAGAATTTGCATCTTTTATTTCTGAATTAATGAATCTTTGAAGAGGTGCTAAAATTACAATTTTTATCTGCGTTAAATCTTTGATTGCTGATTTAATTAATCTGCTCGAATTACATTACCTTTTGCTTGGCCATTGCTGATGCTAGAGAAATATGTATATATGGGTACATAGAATGATGATGCGTGCAATACTATAAACAGTGTGTGTGTGTGAGAGAGAGAGAGAGAGAGAGAGAGAGAGAGAGAGAGAGAGAGAGAGAGAGAGGGATGCCCAGGCCCAAACTCATCAGCCTCAACCTTTCTCAAATTTATAAAATATCCTTGAACCTGGCCTTTAGCTCTCTTTCTTCCCTTAAGCTATGTATTCCTTAGCATTCTATAGCCCTTGTTAATATATTTGTATAATTTCTGTTTACATTATTTATTAAATAGATCAAATATATTAAATAAATTAAATATATTAAAATTATAAATATATAGAGATCGTCCGATTTCTGGTTAGATAAAGTATGCTAAAAGGCAGCAGGCGACTTTCCAGCCTATATTTTATAATAAAAAAAATTTAATTAAATTATATAAAAACAAAAGATATACAGTTTAGGGCAAAAGTAATCGCCCAATGGCATTTCGCTCCAATTTGGAAGCAGTCAAAAGCAGAAAAAATATTTGTCATAATCTGCGAAAGATATAATCTTCTCCAATAGTTTGATTGCCAACTAAAAAATGACAGGAAACAAAAACATTGGGTCTTTACTTTTGCCGCTCACTGTATTACATAACTTCAGTGGGAGTTTTTGTATATTTTTAACAGCATTTATTATTAGTTTAAATTTATATATTATTACGTATTCTTAGTCTTATTTGAGCTGCTTTTTGACTGAGTCAATTTCAATATATATTTCACTAGCCTAAAAATATATTTAAGTAAATTTCCTCTAAAACTCCTCTAAATCTCTTTACAAAAAGCTCTCGGCAAGCCAACATAGCTATCCACAGGCAGCCGAAAGCCGACTTCAGAACATAATTTTTCAGTGTTTGCTGGGCGAGTTAATAGCCATGTTCAAGCGCGAAGAGGGTCAAGATGGCTGAGAGTGGATATGGCTGATTGGAAAATGCGATTAGCTAGATGAGATTTGGGTTTAACTTTTGGTCGCCTTTTTGACTGCGGACAGGCGCCAAAACTTGATAACAATTTTTGTGCCGTTAACGGACAAAAGCTTAAAGCTTTCGCCACAACTAAAGCTTGTGTTGAATATGTTCCGAGAGAGAGAGAGCGCGCAAAGCTGCCATAAGGGCTGCATGAGAGCGTGAGCGGGCGGAGGATTGGTCGGGTTGAGCGCGTGGGAGTTAGCGCTCGTAATGTCAATTGCTTGGGCTCTAAGTCTGTGTGCAGTATTTTTAAGCCTCTGCCTCGCTTACAGCTGAGACAAAAGAAAGCACACTAACACACTCGCACACACACACACACACATGGATTTCCGTGGATTTATTAATGCGATAATATAACGCATACGCCGCATGGGCTGCTGTTGGTTTCCTTTCGTTTTTATTTAATTTAATGCCGCTTTCTTTTTTTTTTGTTTTTGTTCTTTTTGGGCATCGCGAGATGAGCGAAATTAATAAAATTTTGTTAATGAAAATAACAAATTTTATAGCATAATTAAAAGGGATTGCCCAACAGCAGCCGAGCTCTCTCCCTCTTCATATAACTCTTAATCAAATGTGAGTGAAATAAATTACGTTAAAATTATAGCCATGTGGCCGCCACCGACAGGTCGGTTGGTCGGCTGCCCGGTTGCCGGTTGGCGGTTGGCTGGCTGCTGGTTCATTTTCAATTCAATTTTCATGTAGCCCAAAGAAAATATTTTAAAAATATCTATTTATGAGACAAAATTTGAAAAAGATGAAAAATGGCTTAAGAATTTTTTTTAATATTTTTATAATTGCTTTATTTATGTTAAGAAGCTATTTTAGAGCTTTCGCATGGATAAAGTAAGATAAATCTATTAATGTTAATGTTAATGTTGTTATGTATGTTAAAATTTGGCAAATTTGGTTATTAGTTTATTAAGTCTTTAGCTTCTTTTCGAAAGGAGAATTTACGTTCTGACATTAAATAATTCTTAATAAGTTGATTATTCTTGTGAGTTTAAATTTCTGGTTGCCAAACCTCGTAGTTTCAATATATTTTAACTGGACATATTGATTGGAATTTTGTAAATGTATTTATGAAATGATATAAATCTTAAGCTACAAAAGCATACAAAATACTTAAAAATATTTAATAAAAATATGAAAGAAGTAATTAAATTAAATAATTAGAAAAAACTCAGTAAGAGTAATAAATATAAAAGTCTTAAATATATAAAATAATAATTATTATTATACCAAAAATTTTAGAATAAATTTTTAAAATTATATACTCATAGAAAGGAAATGAGAACAAAAGTTTACATAATCTAAAAAATACAAAATATAAAAAAATACAAAAATATGAAAAAATAAATATATAAATGAATGAATAAAGTAAAATATTTAATAAAAACAATAAAACTATAAATGTATTAGATAGCAAATTACAAATATACAAAATAAGTCGGAGTATAAATAAAGGAAAAACTACAAATATAATATATAATAAATAAAAAAATAATAATAAATATAAAATATAAAAAAAAATTATAAAACAAGGCACAAGTTTATAAATATGGAAATAAAAAATAAAATGACAAAAAAAAAAATAAGAAATAGATAAATAAAAAAATAAATAAAATGTAAATATTTTTAAAATACTACAAAAATGTTATACAAATAAAAAAAAAAGAAAATATTAAAAGCAAAAAATAAATACCCAAATTATTATTATTATTATTTTTATTGTTACCAAGAATTAATTCTAAATAACAATTTTTTGTTTCAAGCTAGAGCGACAAAGGCCTTCAGGCGTAAATACCTAAATTAATATGATACAAATGTGGAAAAAGATAACTTGAATAAAAATATCCAAAACAGAGAATTATTGAAAATAGTATTATAATACTTAATTCGCAACGGAACTTTAGTAGCAACTTGCGTAAATGAAGACATATTTCATTGAAAATTTTAATTTAAGATATTTAACATATTTTTAATATATTTAAAAATTTGCAGCGCGCTGCAAAGACTTGAATATTTTTAATGACAAGCCTGTACTATAGGTAAACAATGCGGCAGAGATCTGTTTACCTAATTCATATGCCTAAAACTTAAACATCTTCTAAATTCCAATCAAACTGAGTTCCAAGCCACAATTATTTAGCAAATGACGAAAATATTATGATTACGAACCGGAGTCAAGCTGTAAATAGTTTCAGTTGAAGATATATTTTCTTTTTTTTGGTAAAGTTTCGGCAACAAATTGGATTTTGTGAGCCGAGCGCGTGTGGCTGGGGGGCGGTTGGGGCTCATTTGTATGCAGTGTGACTAGGCGCATGGTTAAATTGCCACAGCATACTTATGGGCCGGGCCGCCGAGTGTGGCAGTCAAATAAATGGTGCATTTATTTATTTAAACTATTCCGGCGATATCAGCGTAGCTTCGGCTCGGCGGCTGCTGTGGCCGCGAGCGAGGCTAGGCTTTTATTTTCCATTTCTTTTTTTTCTTTCGGCTATCGTTTTGAAAGCTCGCTCCAGGAGCATGTCCGCCTCTAACGAACGATGCGCGTCTCTTCAACTTCAGTGTGTGTGTGTGTGTGTGTGTTGAACTTCCTCTTCGTTTGTCGTCGTCGTCGTCGTCATCGTCGTCCGTGGTATCAACAAGGACATTCGACCTACTGTTGATTGCGCACCGAAGCTTTTCAGTTGATTTTGAGACCGTGCCACGTACGGAACACGAGGGCTGCCGATTCGCCGGAGTCCAGTAGCGAGCGCCCAGCATGCAGCGTATTTCTTAAGTCCAAAAAAAAAAAACAATCTCTTTCTGTTGCTGTTGTTCTTCTTCTCGCTGGCCATTCCCATCATAACAGACCGTGTCCCGTCTGCCGTCTGCCGTGTGTGTGCTCCGTTGCCGTCCGGCTGGATAAGGTATATTATTCAAGCAATTGCTGACACTCCCAACTCCAACTGTTTAATTCATTTACCAAAAATTCCCACAGACATTCGCATTTTTTTGTAAACTATTTTTTTCGAGTGTCAAATGTGCTTGTGCTGAAACAAAAAATAAAAAAAATAAAAATAAAAAAAATATAAAAAAAAAAATAAAAAATAAATTTACAGACATCAGGCGATGTCAGTCAAAGGCATATTGATAAAGCCACACACACACGCAACTTAATAAAATACACACACACACACACAGACAGAGGCAGAGACAAACGTAACGGAAGAGAGACACTGGCAGACAAATATAGCGACAGGCGGACGGACGGACGGACAAAGGGACAAGCGCAGGGGAGACCACACTGAAAAACGAGTCTGACAACTTAACGACTTACTTAGTCAAATAAAGAGAGAGGTACGACGACGACGACACAAAATAACATGGCCCAAATATGGCCAGAGGGCGGGGGCGGGGGCGGGGGCGTGGGCCGAATGTGTTTGGCTGTTGGATAGAGACAGATAGTTGTGAGCTGGGCAAATGCTGCTTAAGTTGTGTAAAGAGACAGCCTAATGGACTGCCCAGGCAAGCCATAAAGGGTAACAGTCACACCCACACACCCATACACACACACACACACACACACACACACACACACACACACACACACAGTTGTCTGTTAAAATATTCAGTTTTCTATTTTTTTTTCTTTCTGCTTTTCGTGTTGCTCAAAGCAAAAGGTGCGATGCTGGCTTTGGTCCTTTTGCTCTTTACGCTTTGCCTTTGCTGCTGCTGTTGCGCTTTGTCATTGTTGTTGTTGTAGATGGTCGATCGTCGCTCTGTGTTCGCGTGGCTTACGAAATTGAATGAATATAATCAAATCAGAATGAAAGAGGTTATGTAAATGTTGCTGCTCACGTTTGTTGGCAGCATCGCGCGCCGCCACTCCCCAGCAGCATTCACTATGAAAACTTATCTCTCTACATATGTGTGTATGTGTGAGTGTGTGTGTATATATTATGGCAAAAACTTGTATCTAGCAGTTTGGCTGGCGTTGTTTTTCATCCAAAGTTGCTGTTGTTTGGGATTTTGCATAATTTAAAGCGCAAGTTAATAGCCAAACACATGTGTTGAAACATTCTCTGGGCGCTCCAGGGAGTCGAGGGGGCGGGCAAATGCTTTTTTGGGTTTATCTATGGCCATGCGTGTGTGTGTGTGGTTGGGAATTCACTTGGAATGTTTGAACTTTGAACACAGGCGCAAAGTTTTTGCTGTCGCATCCGCAAGACTATTAGCTGGACTTTATTTTCGGCTCTAATAATTTCCATGGGCAGAGTTGAGCAGCCACAAGATTACAACAACAACAGCAACAACTTCAACAGTCAATCTCAACTAACACACATCACACACACACACACACACACACATACTCCCATTGACTGACAGACAACGTCTGCAGCAGTCAGGAATTTGCAATTTGCATTTCAAGACATTTCTCAGCGCTGAACAAGAAATTGAAAATGTAAAAGGCAAAAAAACATATATATATAGAATAGAATGGGTAAAGAAAATAAAACCTGAAGACTGCAATCACAGCTGAAGAGAGAAAAAATTGCACAAAAAGCCAGCTGTATGCGGCCTCTGGCTTTAGCATACCATTTGGCTGTGTCCCAACGGCACCCACGACCTTTTGGCAGACCCGAAAAGAAAAAAAAAAAAAGCGAAAAACCAAAAGCAAAAATAACAAAATACACCTAAATTAGGGACAGAGGTGGGGGCGTGGCAGTTGGGTGCCTGAATATGGCAATTAGTTGGGCCATGGAGCGGGCAAACATGTGCCAGGCGAATAGTTTTCGGCTGTGAAATTCCACTGAATGGGGGGACGTGGAGCGTGGAGGGTGGCGCGTGGAACGGGCGATGACAATGCCGAGAGATTAGCACCTAATTGGATAGTATAGAAAAACAGTTAAGCCTTAATAGCAGAAAATATGAAAAATAAATTAAAAATTCATTAAAAAATAGAATTGGGTAAATGGAGTAGAAGAAGGCGTGGCTTGGGTATATAAATATTCACAATATATATCTCGTGAGGAGTCGAGTTGGTCATATAACTTTTTGCGTCTGTTTGTCTGTCCACTTGAACTCATATCGCATTGCCTTTGCATTTGCCGAAGTGCTGAAGATACAGCAACTGCTTTGAGGAAGAGCATATTGGTTTTGTGCAGTGTCCTTTTTGTTGTATGTCCGTCCGTTTGTTCATCTATTCGTTTATCCATCTAAGGATCCACCCGTCTGTCCCTCTGTGTGTGTGTTTATCCGTCTATCCACCTATCCGTCTAACCAGCTCTTCGTTCCTCAGTTCGTGCATATGTCTATCCGTCCGTCTTTCCATTCGTCCATATCTCAGTCTGTACATGTGCCCTTCCATTCGTGCGTCCGTCTGTTCATTTGTCCGCCTGTCTGTCTATCCGCCTATCCGGCTGTCCATTCTTCCGTCCGTCTATCCATCTGCTCGTCTATTTATCCAGCCTATTCTGTCTATTCTGTCCATCCGTTCTTTCATCTATCCATCAGTCTTGCCACCTATCCATTTATCCGCCTATCCTTCTGTCGATCCAACTATCCGTCCTTCATCTATCTGAGCAAGTCAAGCTACTAGACTTGTAAAACATATACTCAGGTAGACAAACCAAGATCAAAAGTATAGTGTAGGTACATCTACGCCCCTATGCACATGTTTTAAGTCTCGTAAGCCCGTATCTTCCACCGTAATTGAGCTAATTAAGACTTATTTACTGTTTACCTTCTTTATGGACTAACCATATTTTGCACATAGTTTCCTCTCTGCATTACGCTCAACACTTCAAGATGATTGAGTTACTCAAAAGCTACGTCTCTAAACAGTTGCCCCTCTCTCTGTCTCTCTCTCTCTCTCTCTGTCTCTCCGGTTAAATATTTGTATATTTAGTAGTCAATCTAGATATTTGCTTGCGCCCTCTCTGTCCAGCTGCAATTGCCTAATGAAGTCCTTACGGGCGTCGAGGCAGCGAGAGTCGTGCACATTAATTAGGTTAATATACTTAACTTAGTTGTAGTATATCTTCTCACACGCACCATTTGATTTAATTATACAAGGCCCGTAACATTTCGGAGGCTGTGAATTGTGTGAATTCCGCATAGTTAACCGATTGCAAAGATTTTGTCTCGCTGCCTGTTGGCATTCAAGTTATTTGTTAAGCTGCGATGCCGCCCAAGACAGGTGGCGGAATGGCGGAGGAGCTCTATGTGTGCAAGTCTCTGTCTATGTACGTGTGTGTGTGTGTGTGTGTGGAGGTGAGGTTGGGCAATTCGGTGAGGGACCACGTCAGCGCTGAGCGCTTGGGCCAGTTGCCAATGTTTGTGCCTCGGCTCGGCTCTGGCCAAAACAAATTGGCATACGAACTCGCTGGGCAAAGTTCTGGGCCAGTCTTCTAACTTGTTTACAAGTCGTTTGGCAATTATTCAATTAAATGTCGACGCCAGCGGCAATTCGCTGTAATTTTCGACGCACGTAAGCGGCAAAAGTTAAAATGCATTTAAAGCTAACGGGAAATCGCGTAATGTCGACCGTCTCAGTGATATGGGGCAGAGTGGGGCGAGACGGGCAGAGCGCGTTGGCCATCCGCAAGCCAATTCAGAGTGCTCAGCACCTGCAATTCGGAATGGTGCTGCCCGAGGTCTTAAAGTATGCTCAATTTTCTTTCCTTTCCAATTTCCTTACGCTGACACAGCCAGACCGAGCCCTAGTCCGAGCCTCAGACTGAGACTGAGACTGAGACGGAGACGGAGACCGAGCCTTTGGCACAAACAACTTCCGATGCTCAGGCCAGCTCGTTAGCCACTGCAATTGCATCACAGACAACGTTCTCTGCCCGCCTCTTTGTCCGTCGGTCTCCGTCTGCCTGTACAGTCCGCCCTCGTCTCGACTCGCCTCGGTTCTGCTTCATTTGTCCTTTTTGTTTACCTACCCGAGCAAGCGCCTACTTCCAGGCTGACTAAATACATATACCCAGCCACACACATCCCATCTACACATCTCTATTTATCTACTTGTGCTCACATATATATATACAATGGTATGTATGCGTGGGTGGGTGAGTGGGTGTAGCCCATGCTTGCATGCCCATTAAGCGCACATTTCTAATGATCGTTGAGCAGAGTCCTCCTCGTAGCTCTAAACTATTTTGTGTACATTTTAATTACGACTTTCGGAGTTGAATATTAAATCAATTAGAAACGAATCAGACTCGAATTCGACTCCCAAATTCCAAATTTGAGTTATCATCTTCGATATGGGGCACAATATTTAGTGAGATTTCATATATTTGTATTAATGAGAATCGCAAAGAAGAGCTGTATTGCGTAAGAGATGTATGCTGATGAGCATTCATTGAAAAATTGAAGGAATGGGTATATTGGTCTTATGCATGAGAGAGAAAGAGATAGAGAGAGAGAGAGAGGGAGCTAGAGATATAGAGGAAAGGTGGGAAGAAGTGTTCAAAAGACATTTAGATGTAGGCATAGATAGACTGAGAGATATAGGTAAGATAGGGGAGAGATAAAACCAGTCACAGAGAGAGAGAGAGAGAGAGAGAGAGAGAGAGAGAGAGAGAGAGAGATATAAGAAGAGAATAAGTACTAAAGGAAGAAAGGGAGACAATGCAATGGAGATACACAGAGAAGAGCGCGGACGAGATAAAGATAGAAGGAGAAAGAGAAAGGGAGAGGGAGTCACATAAAGAGTGGAAGTGATAGAGGGAAAGAGAGAGCGAGAGAAACACGCAGAGAATGAGAGAGAGAGAGGGAAACACGGAGAGACTGAAAGAAAGAGACAGAGAGGGTGAGAAACAGAAACAGATAGGGAAAAAGACTGGCAGAAAGAGACAGATAGAGAGGGAGAGAGAGTGATAAAGAGAGCAAACTACTCTTCTTCCAAAGCAACTCATCAGACAGAGAGCGAGAGAGCGTTTCAATGGGCAATTTAAAGTCAATTGAAGGCTCATCCAAAATTTTGTAACAAGGAATTAAAAAAGTTTGCGCACAAAATTTGCTTGGGAAATTATTTACATTTTAATTACATAACTTGATTGCGAAACTTGTCGTCATCCATACCACAGCAGTAGCAGTAGCAGCAGCAGCAGCAGCAGGAGGCGGTCTCGGCATTGTCCTTGCCTTGCGCAAACCGCAAAGGTAAAGGAAGCAAACAGGAGGCGAAGCGTAGCCGAACTTTTCGCTAGCCGTCAACTAGATGCTCTTCGCTTAGCCTTGCACTAATTAAATCTTTAAATAAATTAATTAAAATTTAATACCCAGAGAGAGAGAGAGAGAGATAGAAAGATAGAGAGAGAGAGAGAGAGAGCAATTTTGTATAGTTAATCAGTGAGATTCCGTGAGAATTGTGTTTTCGTATTATATAATTCTGAAAGCAGGCCGAGAATTATGAATAGCTGAGCGGAAGAGTAGAAGTTGACTAAGTGACTGGCTGAGTGAATGAGCGAATGAGTGACTGACGCCAGCTCCTTTTGGCATTCGCTGCTATTGTGAGATGTCCCTGGCTGTTGACGTAGTCAGCGTCGTCGTGTTTTTGGCTGGGTCTACACACACACATACACCCTCAAACCTCACACACACACACACACACACACATAGAGAGAGAGAGAGAGAATACAGGCTCTGACATGCTTAAATATCAAAGTAGCTTTTGCTATTCATCAGCGCGCCTGACGCTCGGGGGGCTGCCATTGCTGCCAGGTGGTGCAGTGGCAGGGGCTGCGGCTAGTGCATGATGGATAGCGTTCCGCCGTGACAATGCGCCTTGTGGCGCACACCCAGCTGATGTGTATGTGCGTCTATCTTGAATCTCTCTGTCACTTGCTCTTGCAGATCTAACCAGCGGCAAATCGGGATAAGACACGCCCCGTCCAATTACCTGTTAACGCTGCCCAGGCCGCCCGCTGCTGACCCGACTGGCCCTGCGGGCGCACTCATCCCAGCTCAGCGACACACGCCAACGGCGCCAGCGACACAATGGGCAAGAAGAACTCCAAATTGAAGCAGGACACCATTGATCGTCTGACTACGGACACATACTGTGAGTAGGCAACAATTTACCCTCCCCCTACCCCTACCCTACCCATCGCTCTTTGCGGCCACACACAAATCATTTTGGGTGCGTTCCAGCCTTGAACTCCATATGAATTATTGTGTCGAGCATTAAAAACTCTTGAAAGCCATTTTGGCAGCTCAAACGTGCGCAAGTTTTTCGCAGATAAATACGAAAAGCAGCAGACCAAAATGCGACTATGTTTCTGCCATGTAGCATTTAAGTGCGACCCCCCGCGACCCCCTTAAGTGCCAATGGGGCTCTTTTTTATTGCTACTCTCGAGTTGGTAAACCTCTCGGCTTCAACTTGACCTCTTCTCATGTGTTCTTGGAAGAGTATACGTAGAAATTGATTTCCTCTGCTCAACGTGTCAGCTCAAGATGCTACGAAAATTTATCATCGAACTCGCAGAACGCCTTAAATCATTTTTATATCCACGAAGTCAATCCGATTCAATCAAGCTAATCAAATGGAATCAAAGCTGATTGAATCGAATTATGGGCGCTTGATCATGAGATCTGAACGAGGTGGAGTGCGCACCTTTTACATGAAATATTAAAATTTATTTATTGATATTCATTGCAATATATATTTGCTGCGATATGTATTCAAGATGTCTCTAAGATAGGTATATAAGAGTGAATCTCAATCTTGGAAAATATTCTGTGCCCTTCGTCGAATTGGATTCCACCTTTCGAGATACTAAACGAGTTATCGATAAAAGGAAATATTTTATATTTGTATATATCTTAAGAGATTCCTTATTACAAATTCAGTAGAGCTATCTTTTGGAACTTTTGAGATATATGTGAATACGCAGGAAGAGTCGGAAGACTGACGGACGGACATGTGGACAAATAGGCGGATAGATAGACAGACGGAGAGCCGGACGGATAGGATAGTGATAAACGAACGGATAGGCAGACGACTAACTGAACGGTTAGGCAGACGAAAAGCGTGAGGGATAACTGGACGGATAGCTGAATAGATAACTGGACTGATAGGCGGATAGGCAGATGTGCGGATAGATGGACGGATAGGCGGACGACTAGCTGAACGGTTACGCAGACGCAAAGCTGGAGGGATAACTGAACGCATAACTGGACGGATAGCTGGATGGATAATTAGGCGGATAACTGGACGGATAGGCGGACAGGCAGATGTGCGGATAAATGGACGGATAGGCAGACGACTAGCTGAACGGTTAGGCAGACGAAAAGCGTGAGGGATAACTGTACGGATAGCTGAATAGATAACTGGAATGATAGGCGGATAGGCAGATGTGCGGATTGATGGAAGGATAGGCAGACGACTAGCTGAACGGTTAGGCAGAGGAATAGTTGAACGGATAACTGGACGGATAGCTGGACGGATAGGCGGACAGGCAGATGTGCGGATAGATGATCGGATGAGCAGACCGATAGCATAGGTCGGCTTTTAGTCAAGACCAAGAATATAAATATCTTATGCCTCAGTCCAGTCCCTTTCTGCTTTTAGCTTTAGGATATGCCTAGAGTAAACCAATTCGATAGTTAATACAACTCGCATATATTCGATATGAGGTCCAGAATGATTCATTTCAAGCTGAACAAATTTAAAGCTGATTCCTTGATTGTTGGCAGCAACAAGCAATGCTCAGGCGCTCACACACATTTGCGAGTCGGTTATGTGAATCAAATCAGTTGCTCTCTTCATCTCAAACATTTCTTGGAACTCCGACAAATTGTACGTGAAGTGCGTCAGCGACAAGTGAGTTTTTGGCCGAGTGCTCCATAACCGTTTGCCAGCAGCACAAGAGTGCGCTTTTTGTACTTTTTACTTGTTCCTCTGCTTGTTGGTGGCCTGGGGGCCTCGGCGCTTTGTGTGAGCTTAGTTTATGGGAGCATTGGTACAAATTTTCTATACACACCCTGCCTTCCAACAGTTGCACATGGCAAAAGTTTCTGAGTGCACTCTCATATGCCGCCCAACACTCGGCCTGTGTGTGTGTGGGGGGGTGCCCCACAACGCCCCATTGCGTTTAGATTGCTGGCTTCGATTCACAGTCGGTTCATGAGCTTTAAGAGCTTAGGAGTATTCTTTATTGTTCATTGGCCAGAGTGGCCATATTATTGGCAATCCTCGTTTGATTCGAGTGCCGAATGCTCCACTGGACGGTATTCCCATCGATCCTTGAACCAACTTAACGTTTCGAGGTTAGCCGATACCCTGTATTGATTCGAAATGAGCTTAACATGTCAGATTATTGTGCATCAGTTAGCTAGTGAGCCTGAGTCACTGATTGATTGATTGACTTAAGTGACTGACTTACCGAGGGAGTGCGAGACTAAATAAAAAGACGGATTGACTTGACTGACTGAGTCTGAGTGAATGATTGGTTAAAGCACTGATTGACTGGTCGATTGACTGACTGATTGATTGACTGACTAGCTCTTACATACTGATTGACAGACTTTGTAGCGTTCACTGGATAGCACTCACTGTATCTCAATCGATGATTGACTGACGGATAGAGCGATTGACGGATTGAATGACGACTTGACAGGCCGAGTCTGAGTCAAGGACTGACTGAAGCACTAATTGATTGACTTATTGATTGAATGGTTTGCTAGTTGAGTCATAAGCTGATTGACTGATGGATTGATTGGTCGATTGACTGATTAGCTCTGAAAAACTGACTGACTGACTCTAAAGCACTGATTGACTGACTGAATCTGAATCGTTGATTGATTGACTAATTAAGTGATAGACTGACCGACTAGTAAAGTAATTTAATGATTGACTGACTGGTAGATTGACTGACTGCATGACTGACTTTATAAGTGACTGATTGTCGAATCTTAAGCGATGAGTGACTGACTGATGGATTGAATGACTGCCTGATTGACTGAACAGCTTAGAACCATTGACTGACTGACGGACTTCTTAAATAGCTGAATGACAGTCTAAACCTACATCACTGATTGACAGAATGACTGGTCATTCCTGATTGATTGACTGATGGATTAACTGACTCAGAATCACTAATTGATAGACTGACAGACTGCTTGAATGACTTAATAAATAGCTGACTGATTGAACGGATCTGCATGATTGACTGACTGACTGACTGACTGACTTACCTATTGATTGACTGATTCAGTTACCGACTATTTGACTAATTCAATGAGTAACTGACTGATTAACTGCCTGATTGATTGAATACCTATGAATCTTTGATCACCTCGGACTGACTCGCTCACTGAGTGACAGCCAAACTGTCGCACGGATTGAGCACACCTTGTGCAGCGACTCGTGCATCGTTCGATGTTGTTGAGTGAAAATTCAATCCGTTAGTTTGGAAAGTTGACGTAAAACGTAAAACGCTTGTCGTACGGGCATTCAAATGCCGGACATTTTGTACCCAATGTCAATAAGGGCGCACTCCGAGTCCAGCCAAGGAGAAATGTGCTGAAATGTGGCCAACATTTGATTACTTTTGCCGTTGTTGTTCCCATTGGCGGTATTTCCATCTTCGGGAATGTGCATTTCCCTCTCTCCCTCTCTCTCTCTCTCTCTCTCTCTCTCTCTCTCTCTCTCTCTCTCTCTGTTACATCAATTTCTATTTGTGTTACGCTTCGGCAAACAGTCGCAGCAA
Organism: Drosophila paranaensis; assembly: GCA_035047545.1. Classification (NCBI taxonomy): domain Eukaryota; kingdom Metazoa; phylum Arthropoda; class Insecta; order Diptera; family Drosophilidae; genus Drosophila; species Drosophila paranaensis. The sequence continues at coordinate 252,166 of JAWNPL010000031.1, forward strand.
GACGGCGGCAAATCGCTTATAAAACTGAAGCGCAGCCAATGTTATGCAGACGCAGCGAGGGCCCAGAGTCGAGCCCAGGGTAGACCCAGAGCCAGACAGGCTTCGTGCTTGTCGCAATGTCATATTGCGCTGCCATTCGAACTGCATTCATTTGGCACATGCTCTTGTCTATGCAGACCCTATCTCGGAGGGTCCTGTCGGCTGTACCATGTCCTTGTCAGCCGAAGCCGCCCGTCACGTATTGGCATGCAGTCAGTTCTGGCACTCAAAATTCAATTCGATGTTGAAATTATTATTTCACTTGTCGTATGTGTGTTCGATTCGCGTCCTGGGATGCCTCATTGTCACACACTCTCGCTCTCCCTCTCACTCGCTCGCCCTCCGCTAAATGGCTGCTTGGGTTTGAGTGGGCACTCAGCTTGTCTCCCCGTGACAGTTTGTTTGGCATTTAGCAGTGGAAATCAAACGTGTAAAAGCAACAAGCAACAAGCAACCAGAGCAGTAAAAACACATACAACACAGCCCCTCATCGAACAGCTGCTGCCAATGAAGTCTCGAACGCTTGTTCCTGCTTGCGTTCCCTAGCCAGCCCCTGCCCACTGGCAATGCCAACTGCACAGTGGAACGAGGTGCAGCAAACATGACTGAAAATTTATATTTTTTTATGAATGGGTAATGAGACAAATGAGGTCAAGTGAGACAAGCTCTACCCCTTAACTCATTCAATATAAAATAGACTAAGGAGTCAGCTTTTGATATACATAAATCAAATATATATGTCAAAAAGTCAGTTACGTTGTTTAGATCTATCACATATCATATCAAATATACATGTATATATAAAATGGTCAATTATAATGTTAACATCTATCTCTCAGTTATTAAAGTAATCTTTCTCTCATGCTGAATCTCTTTGTCGACTTCACTCAAGCTATCTTAACCGCATGAGTTTGTTAAGTTCGCTTTGGATTCAGCTCATGCGAGACCTCAGATTATTTATGATATATGTTAGAGCTTGTTATAGTCAGTATGATGCAGCTCTAGAACAGCCAGCAATTCAAACATTGCCTATGAATTTTAGAGCAATAACAGCTGATTTTTGCTATATGAGCTATTTTGACATCCACAAAGACCTAAAACTTACTCTAGACAAAGATTAAATGAAAACTTAGATAGCTATATAAATAGGCTATATGGCTATGACCATGTTTACTACGAGCACTACTAGATAGCTCTAGTAATAGGCGAAAGCGACTACAAAGATGCCATGTCCTGGACCTGCCAAAGCTTTAGCCATTCGGCTTCAATTAAATTCTTAGAGCTGGTTGCAAATAAAACCTAAATTAAAAAAATATATATACATATACATATATATATTTATATAATTTAAGTTTCACTATTATTTACTTCAATCTTCTTCTTAAATATTTTCATTCTCATATGCCTATCTCCTCATCATCTATCAACTTTGACATTTTTCATTCACTTACAATTTGAATTTAACTATAAATTCTCTTCTACAAATTTCACTTACTTTTCCGCTGAACTTTCGGCACTGTGCGTCGTTTGTCCCAGTGGCAGCGCCAGTGCCAGTGCCTGTGCCGATGCCAATGCCGGTGCACGGTGTCTGTCCCACTCGCAGTGGCAGTCGCAGTACAAATACCAATCCCAGGCCAAAAACATGATGCACATGTTGTAAATAATTTGCTAATGGCGCCATTGAAGCTTTCACAGGACGAGGGACAAGTGCTCGAGAGCATTAGCTCTTTCAGTTTTATAGTTTTGAGTGCAGCACATAGACGAGTCTCAGTCAGTCACAGTCAGTGGCAGTCTCGCTTGGCCAACATAGCGAGAGTGAGAGAGAGAGAGAGAGAGAGAGAGAGAGAGAGAGAGAGAGGGAGAGAGTGGGGGTCTCTTGATAGCTGATTACTGAAGTGTCAATTATTTGTATCGAAGCAACTTTAACGTCAGCTTTATTAAGTTTAACGTCAGCTTTAACACGAGCAGCAGCCGCAGCGCTGCTTCCAGCTGTCGACTTCTCGCTCGATTTTGGTTATGAAGCTAATGAAATTACGTTCAGCTCCGACATCTTTGCTCTCTCGAGTCGCTTCTGCTGTTGTGGGAATCGTTTGTTTGCTCCCTGACCAATTGGAGTTTGCAACGCACTCGGTTTCATGTTGCCAAATCGTGACTCTAACAAACCACACGCGGATCATAAATTAAAACTTGCATGAAATGTGCCAAGGCCAATTGAAACTTTGTATTAATTTCTGCATTGCCACCGACTGCGCTGCTGCAGCCGAAGGCAACGAGAGTCAGGTGTAACAGACCTTGGTAACGCGATACGCAATAGACCCAGCTAGTGCTCGCCGCGTAATTGAAACTTCAATTTTTAATCGGAACTTCGGGCGGAAAATATGAAATGAATATTGCAATTTTGATGTGAGCTGATTTCGTTAATCATTGTGAGAAGTGAGAGAAGTGTTTTGGCAACAATTTAAATATAAACTTAAATTACTTTAAATTTAAATATATATATACATATAATATATATATATATATATATATATATATATATATATATATATATATATATATATATATATATATATATACAGTCGAATCCGGTCATTGCGACGGCTTGTTTGGTCCCCATACGAACTTATATGAAAGAGCCTCTGCTTAGTACGTTTTCGCTTTTAGCGACAAACCGCGTATACAGACAATGTTTGAAATATCTTAACCGGATATTCCGACGTTTCGAAAGAGAGCCGAAAAATTCAATGATGGTGCTAAAATTGTATGTATTTATCAGTGATCGGTACCCTTGCTTGTGTGCGACACGAAGGCTCTTACTCTCTCACTACTCTCCGTGGCCTTTAAAAAGCTTCTCTGAGAGAGAGAGAGAGAGAGAGACAGAGAGAGAGAGAGAGAGAGAGAGAGAGAGAGAGAGAGAGAGAGAGAAAAAAGACACTGTGCAAAGCCGAAGTCACACAAATGCTTACAGATGTCCCGTTAAATTACTAGTTTTCTCTGCTTTTTTCTAACAAAATTTGTCTCCTCACTTTTGGTTACAGCGTTTTCCGGGTATACTTCGGTCCCTTGAGTGTCATATATTGGATTGAGTTTTGCATTTCGAATAAAAATAAGTAAGAGCTTTGCAGTCAGGTGCTAGCGACTGCATCATACTCCATCACAGTCCAAAAACAATTTAATATTTCAAGGTCTACTTCCAGAGGGGGAATGCGGCAATGGAACTATGTATAATATTTTCAAACTCTCAAACTTTGAGAGATACAAAAATAAAGAAACTCAACTATATTAAAGTTGTATTATAATAAAAGAGGTGAGCAGAGGTCAATAATGGCGAAGTTTCGTTAAATTGTCAAATTTTCCATCTTGTGATAGTATAGATATGTATATCTACTAAATATTTTTGGTCTTGGTTTGTCTAATCGGGTCTATTCAAGTACTAGTTGCGACGCCCGTAGTCTCTGGCTCTGTACTAGAGACTTACAATCAAACCATAAGCAAATACCTAGTCCTGGTTCCGTACCAAGGACTAATAGCAACACACAACAACCAGTAAATGCTCAAAATTTAATACCGCTAGCTCAAATAACAGGGAATTGGCTGTCCGGCCAAACGGACAGACGGAGGAACAAACGGACTGACAGACGAATGAAACTTGAGACGGATGAATGAACGGATGGAGGGACGATCGCACGGACTACCAGATAAAGATTTCAGAATAACAAAGATACTTTCACTATTTACTTCAGCTAAATATTGTATAGGATACGTTTATATTAATATATATATTCATATTAATATTTTTGTCATATATGAATATATATAACACTATTGTAGTATTTCCCATTACACAATTAACCCATATTTAGATGGCCTAATCAAGCCTGCTACCAGTAAATGCCAATGCAATATTTGAGCCATTTCGATACGAATAAATCGGAATAAATATTAAATGGAATTCGCTGAAATTCCGAATCGAAAGTAAATAGAAAATAAATGGAATTATAAATAGAAATAGCTGAACTGACGTTTGGCCCCCTAATTAAGTCAACTATATATATATATGTGTGTGTGTGTATACATATATCTTTAATGTGGATTATCTGGCTGTCGAATCGAATGCCAATTAGGTGTTCTGATTAATAGGTCATTTGTTGCGCCGCCAGGTGGCGTGCTTGCGGCGTATTTAGGCCTGTCATGTTTACAGGGTATTTCGGCATGCACACGTAAACTTGAGAGCCAACTGTGGCACACAGTTTGCCGTCTACACGCACATGACAAACACCCACACAGAGAGAGAGAGACACACACACATGCACATATGCGCCCGCATGCAAGTCTCGAGTTTATATTTTTTTGTGCCGCTCTTATTTCTTAATTATATTACTTTGTTTCTTCTTTGTTGTTGTCGGGCTTTTCAATGTGTGGCTGTTGGCAAGACCTTTGCCAGCCATTCATTAATTAGCATGCGGCCACTCCCAGGCGGCTGCCTGACTGAAGTTCTTGCCGCCCCACTGAGGTGTGTGCGTTTTGCTGTCGCTACCTCCCTCTCTCTCTCCCTCTCTCTCTCCCTCTCTCTCTCCCTCTCTCTCTCTCTGTCTCTCTTTTTCGGAAAAAAGTTAAATTTAATCAGTTTAAAATTAAATCAAATGCCGCCAAGTCAAAATCACAAAAGTCGTTGGCCTTTTTGTCGCCTGCGCCCAAAAGCAGGCAACGAAAAATGATTAAATAAACACTGCGGGCAGATGCCAGCGCAAGACAAAATGGCTGAATCGGAGGACGCAAAAAATGCCGCCTTGTGCAAATAAACATTTAAATCGAAATAATTTTGTTTTCTTTTTCTTGCTCCTTCTTTTTTTTATTATTTTCATTTACTTTTTTATTCGCTTCTTTCGGCTGTGTGAAGGCCTGTGTGAAGGGAATTCGTTCTTTGAGTAGCTCACTCAATTCGCCTGGCTATGAACTAATTTGCTTTACTGCTGCCGGCGCTAAGCACACACACATATATACATATATAAATACGAGTAAGCACACACACTCACACACACACACCCATACCCATACCCATACCCATACACATGTATTATTCATATAGCCGCAGTAAAAGTCCTCTAACGTCGACATCAACATGCCCAGGAGCTAACTTAGCGGACGCGTTGGCGTGCGTAGACTTTTAAGTGTGTATGTGTGTGTGTGTGTGTTGGGAGGGGTTGCGATTCGATGGCGCTTTGTGCTTATGCTGGTGCGTGGATGCATAAAGGGTGCCAGCCATGGCCTGTGCGGCTTATAATGAGTTATATTTTGATGCCAGGCAACTGGGGAGCTTTTCAATTTGTGCTCAATGGCTGCGGCTGACTTGAATTGCGTGCAAGGCGAGGACTATGACTGACGGCCACTCGGCCTCAAGACCCAGCTCACGAGCTCCTCAGCCAACCCTCAATGCCATCACATTTTCCAATTAATAATGCAATTCACACATATATATCTACAAATATACATATATATATATAAATATCAAATGGATTTCTCTGTTTCTCACATTTCGAGCTGGCAAATTGTTTAACAAGCCTAATCAAAGAGTTCCGATCGAAAGCTGAGGCGAATTGTGGGAGTATTCGAAATCAATTGTGGAATTAGGGAGAGCCGCTTGACTACAGATCGGAGTTTGGTGTGGTAAAGGGACTATGTGAGGAACTTGATTGATTCGCATTAGGCAATTGAGAAGGCTTTATATTAGGAAGCTCTTTTGTTTTGATAAATATATCAGATATTTAGTATTACTATATAAACTCCATCATCATATCATCATCCTATATCTACTACCTGTCCTCTATTCTCTTCCATCTCCCATTTTCCATCTACTGTCTCCCATCTTCCATCTTCCACATTCCATGTTCCATATTCCATGTTCCATGTTCCATATTCCATATTCCATATTCCATATTCCATATTCCATATTCCATATTCCATATTCCATATTCCATATTCCATATTCCATATTCCATATTCCATATTCCATATTCCATATTCCATATTCCATATTCCATATTCCATATTCCATATTCCATATTCCATATTCCATACTCCATATTCCATATTCCATATTCCATATTCCATATTTCATATTTCATATTCCACATTTCATATTCCATATTCCATATTCCATATTCCATATTCCATATTCCATATTCCATATTCCATATTCCATATTCCATATTCCATATTCCATATTCCATATTCCATATTCCATTTTCCATCTTCTTTCTAGATACGGAAAATCATCTGTTGCACTCTGAAACTATTTCTTCCTATCAAATATATTCATATATCCACATTCTCCACAGATTCACCTAGGTTTTCTTCTTAAGCTCGAAAGGGTATTCCAAGTTCGTTGCGTTCTCTCAGCACACTTGACTCTTGTTTTTCAACGTTTTTCATTTGTAAAGTGGCATGGGACACACGGCTTCTAAGTGCAGACGTGCATGCACCGCACGCGCCTTTAAGTATGCTATATGACGATAAGCTAACACACACATACATATCTACAAATATATATATATATATATATATATACATATATATACATCAATATATATGTATATGTAGCTGGGCACATAGCTTCAATAGTTAATATCTGCATGGGTGTTGCCTCCAGGTAGTTATGTGTCTGTCTTTGACTGCGCTACCTGTGCCACCCTAACTGCCAGGTAATAAATTAAATGATTTATTAAATGATATGAACTTTATGCAACTTTACACACACACACACACACACACACATGCAGTTGCTATGCTTCCGGCGGAGTACCTCGTCAATTGCCAAGCTTCTGTGCGGGGCCTGCCGCCCAAGCCCAGTCAATGGCACCTCATCAATATTTGAGGCCCGCAAGCCGGCCAAACTTGGGCTAAGACGGCATAACTCAGCGGCTGAGCCAAATTGTTTGCGGGCTCATCGCTTTGGCCATCTGGCGGGCGATAAGGCCAGAAGGTAAGCTGCTTAAGCAGGGCTCGAGGCTCGGGTCAGCGAGGGCCACTTGGGGCCAAGCCTAATCTGATGAGCCATGGCGATTATCATTGGCATTAGTATTAGCATTAGTATTCTCATTATTATTACTATTCGTAGTCGGAGTTGTATTTGCTGTTATAGCATATACTTTATGCAATATCCCAGCCAATCTATTTAGAAACTCGTGTCTTGGCTGGGGCCTCACACAGCGCTGCCCGCTGCTTAATTGCCTCTGCTCGGGGTACGGTTGGACAACTCATGAATGATTGCTAATTCGATTAAAGTCGTAAATTCCAAATTAGATGCGCAACTGTTCTACTAATTCACTTAGCTCAAATGCTGTGAAGGGTTTGTGGCCATAGCTCCTGATTGCCAGGTTTGTTTGCGCTCAAAAGCGCAAATGTTTGTCCAGCTGCAACACAAGTTGAAGATATTTCGAATATGTACTTGTGGATACCCTGTAACTGATGCCTGGTAAAATGTTGAGAATTGGGAAGTGGCAAATCGAATATTATTATGCATTGAAATACAAATGGGAAGATTTCCTGGGAAATTATTTAGGAGTCAATAGAGTTATAGTACAATACTTTGTATGTATACGACGTAAATATGATGTAAAACTTATTTACAGAAAGAACTTGAAATGGAACAGGGCGTGACTATCCTAGTTTTGGCCACTCAGCATGTCGGATGCATGTCTTTTGTCCCTTGACTTGATCAGAGATTATGGTTTATATTATTTATCTTCCAGCTGCTCCTCGATTGAGTATTCTTACCTTGTCATTGCTGCTGAGCAGTAATCATCATTAAGTATCGAGTTTGCTAACCGAGCAAGATATATACATATATTTCAATACTTCTTTGCCTAACCTTGAAGCATGTGTGCGGAGTATGCAAAAGTCGTGGCCCTAAAGCAGCTTCCTCTAGAGTTGTTTCTGCACTAACTGTAGACAAGCTGCTCTGAGGGTAGATTATAGCATATTTGAGTAAATTTTGAACTAAGTTGAAGCTCAGCAGCTTTAAAATAATATTATGCAGTTATCTGCATTTGCGACTTGTTGTTGATCTGAACGAATTGAGAAAGGGATTTGATTGCATGTTAGTTTTGTGAAAGTGTATGTAATAGGCATACGAAGGCGTGGCATATGGCATATAAGTATAGTCAAAGAGCTAAGTTTATCTGGGCATGTTCGTTTATCTGTCTATCTGTCTATCTGTCTGTACAAAAGCTAGAGACTTTTAATTAATATAAATAAGTAAGAACTTTTCGTTTTTGTTCGATAACTCATACGATTTACTCATTTTCGATACATAAATGAGGCCTGAATTTCCCAAAAGCTGCAGACTTAAGACTTACTGTTTAGAGAGCCTTTGTACATATATTGAAGTGTGTTGTATGTATATTTTATAGTGAACAAATGTATATAATAAAATTAAGAAATCAGAGATTTTAAATGAGTTTCAAATACTAGAGACATTAGCTTTGATTCGTAGCTAGCAAATCTCCGCTGCAGTCCAAGCGGTCCAAGTTGGAATATCAACTCAAAAGCTGGGTATTTGCTAGTCGTGCACTTCCGACTAGATTTCTAACTTGTTTTCTTTTCAAGTATCTAATATATATTTCTCACTCTCTCTCTCTCGCTCGCCCATCTCTTTGCAGTTACCGAAAAGGAAATACGTCAATGGTAAGAGTCTTGTTGTTCCAATTAGAAAGAAATTTGCAATTTGCAATTTGTTACATGTCACAAATCGTAGCGTCCCTTAATGAGTATGTATGTATTACACACACATGAGTTTATTCCATTTATAATCAATTTTATGTTCAATTTTCTTTTTTCATATTTAAATTAAATGTAATCAGGTTCATTTGTCTCTCTCTCTCTCTCTCTCTCTCTCTTTGTCTCTGTCTCTCTGTGTGTGTGGGCATTCGCTTCGTAATTCGCAATTGAGGGCCAATTGGATTGCTAATTCAATTGCGACTGCGACTGCGAATGCGAATGCGTCACAATATGTAAATATCACAAACACAATTAGCATTAAATAATGCACACAAAATTGTTGACATTCGATTATTAAATATTTACATTAACCGAATTTTCCATGTATAAATTTCTCTCATTTCCGTGTGTGTTTTCCTTCTGTTTTTTCTATCAATGTAAACATACGATTTATATATATTTATATATACATACTCAGAATTTTTATTTGTATTTATTTTAAATTTTTAATTACATTTTTCATTGTTTTTTCTTTTTTATGTTTTATGAACATTTTTGGACTGTTTGTATCTGCGCTATGTTAATCTTACCTCTCTCCCATCTCTCTCTATCGCTCTCGCTCTCGCTGTCTCTCTCTCTCTGTCTCTACTTCAACTCTTGCATTTTGCTCTGGATTTCTTTTGTTTTACCTGTATCTCACTGTGCTATCCCAAAAAAAAACCAAACAAACTCTATGACACTCTGAAGGCACAAAGGTTTTCTCAAAGACTGCCCGAACGGTCTGCTGACAGAACAAGTAAGTACGACCCGCGCTTGCATAATATATTATTTTTAACCCCCAATAAAAAATAAACAGCGATATAAGCCCATTAACCACAATAATAATCATAATAATATCCACAAAGTCTGTTTCCCTCGGCCTCTTCCGATTCGATAATTCCGAATTTTGCCAACGCGATTATTATTGGTGCCGCAGTTCGACGGCTTTTTGCGGCTGTCGATTTTTTGCCCTTTTTTTTTGTATTTGATATGCAAAATGTGGTCGCTGAAAGGGCACAGCTCTCGCGCCCACTACTAGCATGTTTGACAAAGGGGTATTCAGCGACAGCATCGAAGCCAGCAAATAGTTGTGTACACAAAAATATTTCATCGTCAGCGCCAGCCGGAGGCACATACTCGAAATGTATGAGCTTTAGGTTTGTTTAAGCCAACCAGAGGAACTAGAGCTAGTGAGACTAGCTTCGAGAATCCCAGTTAATTACAAGTCAGCGAGATTATTGATTCTGGCTGCATTAAATAACTGTAGATCTTGATTATAGATAAAAACGTTAGTCAGAATAGCTATCATTTGAGCTAGAGTTTTTGTTTTCTATAAAACTCTGTTTCAATCTTCTTAAAATAAAATAAAATTGGGCTCTGTATCAATTCAGGAAGTATTTTTTTTGTACCAATACTAATGTATCTATCGATTGAAGCTGTGCCTCGAGCGTGTCTTTGTCTGCATTGAGATTATACTAAAAATAACTTAAAACATTAGCTAAGTTTAGGGTCATTGAAACACTTTCGTTGAATATTGCTTAGCGATACCCTGATATATACCCTGGCATATCGATAAGTGTCGATAGTGAGATTCGATATGCCACATATAGCACTAGGAAACGTATGCTCTCAAGTTTGTTTTCATGTTCTTGTTCATTTCTATAGGTCGGTAAATATCGATTGTCAGACTCGACATACCTAGCAGAGTACTGGTATTACCTAGCAGATTACTTATCTATCGATTGTTATCGATTTCGGCTAAACTTAGTACTAGGTTAGTCGTAATCGTTATATCGGTATCATACATTTCCATGCAAGAGAGAGTATAGAGCCTACTTTGTAACGAGCTACGGTGCGCGGTATCTGCTAGTCGTGCCATTGACTTTGTGATATTTTTTGTATTTTCCGCGTATAACTGTATGTATATTTCATATATGTATATATGCACACGTATAATTTATTTGCAGCACACTCTCAAAGGTATTTGCGGTTTTCAGGCAACTCATGAAAAGCTTCATATATTACCAGGGCCCATACAAAAATTAAATAAAATAAAATCATAATAAATAATAAATAAACATGTATGCTACAGTTATTTTTCTGACATATAAGGCCTGCTTTTATTACCAAATAAATTTAGTGCAGCGTTGAAATTGTGTTAAGGGTTAAGTGTGAGCTGGTCGGGTTGGCTTGATGTCGGCCACAAGCCCTGCTGAGTTGGCTAATGTGATTGGACACAAGCATGAACTTAACTCTAACTGTTGACACCAGCAGAACATGAGATTCATATGAATGTAAATACGTTAAACTAAACTTAATCTGAACAGCTTAATCTCTGTTGTTGCTCTTGCTTAAGTTCTTAGAATTTCGCTGATCCCCAAAATCAATTTTGTCTAAAAACACTAATCTAAGCTAAGTCTAAATATATTTCTGTATATATATTTATATATTAATAAATAAATGAATGCATTATTTAAAAATAAATAAAAATATTACTATATAAATAAAAAAAGAAATGAATTAAAAAAATAATAATAAATACATAAACTTAAAACTGTATAAGACTAAATAATAAATAAGTAAAAATAAATAAATAATAAATAAGTAAAAAATATATAATAAATAAACAAAACAATAAATAAACCTATGAATAAATAAACTTATAAATAAATAAATAAATAAATTTATATATTGTTTAAACAAAGAGTTAAACGAACAAATAAACAAAAAATAAATTTAAAAATATTTTTGAAAAATAATCAATAATTAAAAATGAACTAAAATTCAGTCGAGATACATAATATTTATAATAATATAATATAAAATATATATAATGTACATGTGTCTTGACTGCACTTTTATGTATTTAAAAAGAATTCTTTTATATATACGAGGTCTGTTTAAAAGGTATTACGAATGATCGTCGACTATCATATAGCCCAGTTAGGCCGACAAGGCTGTCCATTTTCAGATTCTTTGTTATCATTTCCTCCTCAACGATTTCTGCCAGTAGCAAGAAGCCTCAAAGCTGGTGTCTCAAGACGTCTGCTTGTGTCCGACGATGAAGAGGCCCATGAAAGCAGAAGGCAACGTGTTAAATCATTTAAATGTATTATAAAGTAATGGGAGTGCCACTTGAATTTGTATTTGCCTGAGCGGAAATGTCGCTCTCCTTGTGCTCGTTTGAGCTTGAGAAAAAATAAAAATAAATTCATTGCTAAATTGCAATCAAGAAGAGTTGTAATATGGGTTGATGATTCCAAGAAGCAGCAAATTAAATATCTTTTTGCATTTTTGTAAGAAATAAAGATTTCAACATCAGAGAAGGTTAAAGAAGGTTTAAAAAGAGCTTGTCAAGTATAATACTATTGAAATAGAAATTGAACAAAAGAAAAAAATCTATAAATGAAAATGTAAGTAAATAAATAAATATATAAATAAATAAATAAAACATACTGTTAAATAAATAATATTAAAAATAGTAACAAATAATAAAATATATGTATAGTATAAATAATAAAAGAAATACTTTTTGAACAGACCTCGTATATGCTATCTTCTAGAGGAGTTATTAGTCTTCTCTTAACAATTTCAGCCTCGATTCGAACATAATAAATGTATACTAAAAATCCATTTGTAATATAAAATTAAATATTAATATTGATATTTTAACTTAATCATCGATTTTCTTGTTATTCATTGTAAACGTTCTTTGCGCTCAGGGATTCATCAAAATTTACAAGCAATTTTTCCCGGACGGCGATCCCAGTAAATTTGCCTCGTTGGTATTTCGCGTATTCGATGAGAATAACGTAAGTAAATCGAGTGAGAGCGAATGAATTAATTAATTTCAATATCGCCAGGATGGAGCCATTGAATTTGAGGAATTCATACGTGCGCTGTCCATAACATCACGTGGCAATCTGGACGAGAAATTGCACTGTAAGTCGGGCACTTGAAATATATAATATACATATATGTATATGAAATATTAATTCTTTTATTCATAGGGGCCTTCCGTCTCTATGACGTCGACAACGATGGCTACATAACCCGAGAGGAAATGTACAATATTGTTGATGCCATTTATCAAATGGTGGTAAGTCTCCAGAGGGAGAGTGGGAGAGAAGGCGTGAGAACAGAATCGAATGGAAACAAAAATTAAAAATATTTATATATGTCGAGTGTCCGTGTCAACTTGCTGACATTCCGCTTTAATTTTATAATTTAAAAAAAACGAATTCCCAATGGGCTGTCGTCCTGCACGGTGGACGTTGCCAGAATTTTAATTTCCAATCGTCATGGACGAGTATGACGTCCCTGTATAAATGTCTCCTGCAGCCATCTCGCTCTCAGCAATAGCTATGTTTGCCTCTCTCTCTCTCTCTATCTCATAGAGCGGGCGTTATAGCATTGCAGCTAGAGTGAGCAGCGTTTAGCTAAGACGCAAACCCACGCTGATAATATTTTTATAGCAACTCAAGAGCGGCTGAAATGTCTGTATACGAATCACTCTTTAGCTATAAATTAATCGAGGCGTGGCAAATTGAAAACTGAAACAAGTATTACGCAGTTGGTTAGACCCGATTGCGGCATTTTGCTTCTATTTACTGTGTCAACGCAAGGTAAAAGCCTGCAGAAGCTATAATTTGAATAATTTGAAATTGATTCGACTTATTGTAAAATAAAAATAATTGAATAAAAACTCCCCTTTTTGCCACCAGGGCCAGCAGCCGCAAACGGAGGATGAGAACACGCCGCAGAAGCGCGTCGACAAGATCTTCGATCAGATGGACAAGAATCACGACGATCGGCTGACCTTGGAGGAGTTTCGCGAGGGTAGTAAAGCTGATCCACGTATAGTGCAGGCGTTAAGTTTAGGTGGTGATTAACCGCAGCAATTGCAATCCGAGTTGGCAGCATGAAGCAAAGACAACGAATTCGTGCACAATAAATGCTAAAAACACACAAAATATATGGTTTGATATATGCATACAAACAGACGCACATATACGTATGTGTTTATATGTATGTGTGTGTGTGTTTATGTATATATACATTTGTAGAATATAAATGGTTAAGTACATTCAACAATACATGCAGCCACACACCCACTCCCACACACACCCACACACACTCACACACACTGGAAACTTGAATTTTGGTTTGTTTGAGGATTCAATAAAAATTGCAAAAATGAAAATATTTGAAACTAATACATATGCAGCAAGGATAAAATGAAAAAATAAAATACAATTAACAGTGCGGAATGTTATGCAAAAACTCACATTAAATGAAATATATATATATATATATATATATATATATATATATATATATATATATATATATATATATATATATATATATATATATATATATATATATATATATACAAAAACACCAATTAAACTAAAGGAAATGCTTGATTTTTTTTTAAATTAAAATTATATATATATATAATTTAACATTAGGCATTTGTGCTACAGTGAAAGCATTTTTATTGAAGTGCTTGCAAAAAAAAAAAGAAAACAAAATCGTTAATAATGATTGAAGTAAGAAAACAAACAAATTTTTAATGGCATAAATATTTTTTTTTACTTTTTTTCGATAATAAATAAAATATATACATATATATGCTAATATACATATAATATGAGGCAAAAACAAATATTTATATCTTTATATTACTATATATGTAGTTATTATAAATGCCTAACTCTTGTGCTAAAGCTTTAAAAACAAAAACAAAATCAAGGCAAAGTCCTCTAAAGGGCTGCTTGGTCTCTGCTCGATTATGGCAACATGTCGATAATCGATATTAATCGAATACCAAATTTGCTTATTGTGAACTAATCAAATGCGAGTTCTATATATATATATACACATATGAATATATATATGTATATAATTATAACTCAAGTCAAGAAAAAAACAAAACAAAACAATATCAGGAAGTTTTTTGTGTATTTTCAAATTTAAAAGAGAAAACTTTTTAACTTTACGCAATTGACACAAGTTGCATGTGGCATGCTGCTAATCTAGTTATATATATATATATATATTGCAATTATATATATACATATATACATGCTGTACATACTTAGTTATGTATATTCTAATCGATCCTGTGAGCTGAACTTTGTATGCGTGCAGGAATCATTTAATTTCCAGATTCTTTTTTTCAGCTTTGTGTTTTGCTCTCAGACAATCAATTCGGCTACAAATATATCTAAATATATCCAGAATAAGAAGAATATCTCTTAATATCTCATAACTAATTGAAAACTTTCCTTTGCATCAGAGCAAGTTTTCTATAAGTTTTCTTTCAACTTATGCCTGAAGCATATCCAAAACCAACTTTATCAAAGAGTTCTTTTGTTGTCGAGTTCCAACTCGAAATCGAACTCCTTCTCTCTCCCATAAAATTGTGGTAGACTTTGATTTTTCTTATCATAAGCACAGCCTGCTTATTGCCAAATGTCTAATGAATTTTAGTTTCTTGATAATTGTCATTTAAATTGTATTTTCCAACCTACAACAACAATGCTGCCCAGTTCCGGGGCTAATGGCTCAAGCTTATATAATGACTTGTATTATATTTATTTATTATATATAAAATATATTCATTTTGGAACAAAGTTTTTCTTGGCAAATCACTATTTGATCTATTTGTTGGTTGGATTTGACAAAGGAATGATTGTAGTGAAAAGTTCTGATTGGAGAATGATATAAATGCTGATCAAAATAAAATAATTTATTTATTTTAACAATATTATGAAAAAAAAAAATAAATAAATTGTTAACTTCTTTTCTTATTAAAATTTTGTTATTTTTGAGCATTAAAATCATTTTGTCTAAAACAATAAAATACTTTAAATAATTTAATTACATTTGAAATAAAAAATAAAAAATTATTATTTTTAAACAAATAAACTTATAATATATGTAAATATATATATTATATTTTCAAAAATAATTTTTAAAAATATATACGATTATTAAATTTTCATTTTACACTATTATGAAATCTATATGGCATTGAAATCCTTCTTGAAATAGTCAGCTGTTGAGCTTCTGTATACTTATATATATAGTCAGTGTGCACGCATACAATCAGTCAGCTCCTGGATATTTTTGGAGTACAAATTGAAATAAATTGTTGCTTATGCATACCCTCTCTCTATATATATACATATGTGTATATACATCCGTTTCTTTTTTTTTTTTTAAATTACTATTGTTAGACATATATACATATACGATATGACGTTTTTATGCATGCCTTATTGAACAATATCAAAATTTTTCTATTCGATTTATTTTGGCAATCTACAACTACTTAGAGCTTGCAACTTTCAAAAAAACATATTCAAGTGGAAATACGAAAACCAAAATATATATTTACACACAATATTTATACATAGAGGTACATAAGTACGTTTTGAATGCCTTAGAAACTATCGCATTTTACAATCATCGTCGTGCAAAACTCTCTGGAAACTCTCTGGTAACACACAGACTCTACACTATACACTCTTTATACACACACACTCTCTATACGAACTATACACCTATGCTTAACAATTTATACACGATTCTCTTAATTTTCTGCTTTCGTATATATACTTTTCTTCTCTACAAACAGTCTAATCACCATACTAAAATGATTTCTATTTTATATGTGGTTCAGCTTTAAAAAAAAAAAAATTAAAGTAAAAAAAAAACAAAAAAAACATTAAAACCAAACTCTAAACTCTGACAAACTTTGCTTACAGTAAACCAAATGTGTGAAACAGTAGAATCATATAAAAACAAAGAAAAAAACAAAATCAAAGGAAATAAAATATATATATCAATAACATCTAAGTTAATAAAAACAAGTGTTAAAACACCATATCTATGAAAATATAGTCAGCACTGACTGACTAGCGAATACCCTGAACCCAGCAGCACTTTTATTAAACACATATATTAAATCAAGTAGAAATTCCATTGTTTCCGTTTTCCGCTTTAAAATATACATTTTATTACATTTTAATAGCCTGACTAGCAAATACCCTAACTTTCATTATATACATATTTCGATTCTATCAACAACATTTCTGTTGCTTCTTATTGCTTTAAAGCATCCATAGTAGCATAAACTGCTCGACTAGCAAATACCCTAACCTTCTTAGTACTCATACACCAGCTACACGAAATTTTATACATTAAGTCCGTTTTATATGACTTCCTGACTGGCAATTACCCTAACATATTGTAGAGTATGCTAATTTGTAGAACTCCAATCCGATTTATCTAGCTTAGGTTTCTTTTATTCTTACATCGATAAATATCGATTTTATCTGGGTAGATAATTTAAATTGTAACTCTCATATCATACACTAAAAAACACATTATATTAAATTGATTTCAGTGCTTTGTGGGTTCAGGGCTCACCCTCTATACATCTTTCGATTGTACATTTTCTATTGCAATGTGCTTTATACTTATGCTCTCTATTCGATCCACTTACTTTACTACTCTGTTCTCTATTCGTCAATATTGCCTTGTGTTTCTATATTATTCTTAGTGTTTACATCTCGTTTTTTGGCACCCAAAACTATTTTATATTATTTTTGATTTATTAAAGTAATTTCTCAAAATGCTTGCGTTGAGTTTTTGTAGTCGGTTTTCTCTCTAAAAATTATGTTTGGGTTGCTACAGTGAACATCCGATAAGCCTAATATCAAATGTTTACTGTAGCTTTGCTATATTTTTGGTGTAAATGTTTCCAGCATAAAAGCAATCAATGAAGATATATAAATATAAATAAAAGAAAACATTTTTTAGAGGTATTTTTGTTAAAAATAATAATAAAATAATATGAATTGTGAAATCACTTGCTTAACACCAATATATATATGTATATATATATATATATGTATTACAAATTTGTATTATCCTTATATAAATAAAATACTAAAAAATGTGACAAAAAATGTACTCAAGACTTTTGTTCTAAACTGAAAATGAAAATGTGTTGGTAAAAAGTCAAGAAATCACTGCAATAAATAGAAGTTGACACAAACTGGTTTCCGTTACTCAAAACTAGCTAAGCCTATACTAAACACTCTAATTAACTAATCGATTTCGCAGCACAATTCACGAATCACTTTGCATTAAATTTAAAGAAGCCAAATTGAATTTCATCAAATATTGTTTATATATATATATTTATATATATGTAAATAATATAAATATATATATTTATATATAATAGCCTTTAAATTATATATATATTGTATTGCATTCAAGCACAAAATATTTGCATGCCTTTTTTATTCTCACCGAAATTCTTTAGCAAATGCAAAACAAAAAAAAAAAATCAAAAACTAATAAAAGCTAAAAAATAAATAAAAATATATTATTAATTATATAGAACTAAATAAACTATATTGTTAGCTAGCAAATGAGTAAAGCTGCTTAAATTTAATGAATTCAAAAACAAAACAAAAAAATACAAAAACTGCAGCAACAATCAATAATTTTTTTGGCGCTTAATACACTTGACAAAAAAAGGGTTAAGAATTGTACATAAAAGAAAATGTAGCAGTTAAGTTATAGCAAAATATAACTACAACAAATACAATACAAACACTGTTATTAACTAAAATTAATCTATTTAATAATACATGCTTAATACAAATATTGATATCAAATATTTTTTTGTTCTTTTATCAAATTAAATTTGATTTTATAATTTCTATTGAACATAAGCAATATTGAAACAACTTGAATTAAGCCAATGCCTCTGTCACGATAATTAAAAATTGAAAATTGATTTTGTCCATAATCAAAATAGATAATCCAACACACCAAATATGTCAAGAAAGAAAATTCAAGAAAATGAATATGCAATCTTCAAGCAAGGAAAATAAACGTTTTTTGAAATTATTATAAAGAAGCCCAAAATACAAAATTTGTTTCATTTCAATTTACATGTTATATTAATAGTTCTTTTATGCTATAATATGTAATATTTAAGGGATATTTAGGGATATTCTATTAACATTCTGTTATATTAATATTTCTTTTATGCATAATATGTAATATTTTAGGGACATTCTAGGAATTGATCATACTTCCTATGAATTGTTAATATATCATAATAATATGTTAGTAAGATATCAGCTTAAGCTTAATTCAATCTTTATTATCTCATCTTTTTGCTGATACGAGAAAGAGCTTTTACCGGGTGTTTCTTAGTCGGCTAATTGCTGCTGTTGTCGTTCATCTTTTTGAGATTGCAACAAAGCAGAGTTTCCCACGGTCGCCACTTGCAGCCCGCTGGCAACGTTCAGCCTCTGCCCCCATTTCGGCTCCGGCTCCGGCTCCGTCTGCGGTGCAAGTGGGTGGCCAGCCGAGGCAACGAGCAGCGGCTGATGGCTGCCTCTGATCACATGTGTTCAACCAATCTTCAGTTTTATTCTCTTCCCCTTCCTGAGGCCATCCCGAGCAGCTCGCGATGCTTGAGCTGAAGTTGGGACTAGAGCTAAGAGCTGAGGCGAAAAATCAGGCCAATGGCCAATGCAATTGTTGTCATGATTTAGGCATTAGTAGAGCTTACTAAACTGCGGCTCAAATGTAAGAAAGCTAAGAAAAGTATTATTTATTGATAATCATATGAAAAAAATCAGAGATTTACATTCATAAACATTATTCAAATAAATAAATATTATATAAATAGTACTTGAATAAATATATAAAAAATAAAAAATATAATATAAATATTATTTGCATGTATATTTTAATAAATTAAAATTACATGTATATTATTTATTATTATAAAATAGTATATCATAAAAGTAATACAATAATTAAAGTAGAAAATTATAAAAAAAATCATTTAATATTAAAAAAATGGAATAAAAACATTATACCCTGATTTCCCATTTTCAAAGGGTTCAGGGTATAAACATATTTATATATTATATATATATATTTATAAAATATTAATATATATGTATCTACATATATCATAAAAGTATTTCAATAATCAATTCTCTTGCTCGTTTTTTATCTTTAAGACTTTCACGCTTATCCCAGGAGAGATTTGTGGTGATATTATCCCTAGTTGCGGGGCACCCTAAACGCAGCTCATTATTACCGCTGCTGACAAGTTGTCAGATGTTCTGGGGGTAGCGAGTGGAGAAGGGGAGTGGGGGGAGGGGCTCTCGGTTGCCGTCGAGATTCCCGCTCAAACTTTGGCAAATTGCAGCGAGGGAACCGTGAGAAATTGTGGCGCTGTGTCATGATATGCGGCTGAGGATATATAAATGTCTGAGCGTGCATATATCGTATATAGCATGTTGTCGGGTCGCCAATATGCCGAACAGTCGGTGACCGTGGCCCCCACCGAGTGACGATTGCTTGCCAAACGAATATGGGCCAACGCGTTGGGCGCCACGGCGACGCCCCAGAGACGGGAATTGTCCAACAGATTTTTCATGCACTTTGTGGGTCAGCTGCAATCAAAGTTTCTGACTTGATTTGTTTATCAAAGAGAGAGAGAGAGAGAGAGAGAGAGAGAGGGAGAGAGAAAAATAGAGAAGCCAAAAATAAGTTTTAGACGGAAGTACGCAAATAGAACCAAAAGTAATACACAAATTGATGAAAAATCGAACGAGCCGAGGGCCAATTCATATCGATTAGCCGCCCAGTTCCCGGAACGAAAGGCCTATGCCGGAGCGGAGCCCCATCAGATCCGAGCAGGCAATCGGAATATTTATATTACCCACTCGGCACTTGTTTGGGTTTTACCACCGAAACGGGGGAGAGTTTCCACGCACTTCGGGTGTGGGGCGGGGCGTACGTAGCCTTTGCTTTCCGGTTCACTTGTGGGAAATCTATGATCACCCACACACACACACGCACAGCTAATTGTCACCACCGAAGAAACAAGTGAGAGTTTGTTCGAATGGGGAGTACTCGACTGGCAGATACCTTGAGGAAACTAAGCAAAGAAGCTTTACTGAGTATTTGAAACGGGAGAAGAAGAAACTCTATGCCTTATATAAGCTGCCACAGCAAAGCGTATATGCATTAGCAGACATAGAGCAGAAGCATAGGTCAGCGGGTTATGTATGGGTATAAACGAGCTCAGCTATTGGTCTTTCATAAAGTTATACTATATATGTATAATTAATGACTTTGTCTGTACCTCATCATTTACAGCATACCCCATATACCCCACTTGCTCTAAAGACAGGGTATTTCAAAGGGGCCCAATTTGAAAATGCGACGCATGAAATGCACGAGTGAAACATTCAAGTGACATTCGTAACAGACATTTAAAGCGAGTGCATCAGGGACTAATACGCGTGTAGAATGAACCACTAAATGAAACTCAAGTGCCGAGAGCTCACTTAACCCAGCTCAGACCGGGACACACACGCACACACACATTGCCATGGGCTGGGCATTCATTCTCTGCTCTATAGACAGAGGGTCGCACATGCGCACTCGAAATTTTGAATGCCATTTGAAAGGGAATCTATTGGACTTGTCTGAAATTGGGATATGAGTATAACTAATGATAATGGCTTAAATAATTATTATAATACATTAAACTTCAATCAAAGCCGGAGTTTCTTAGGAATCGATATACATTTATCTATAATATTTAGTATTACTTGATAAGTGTTGAACAATACGAAGATATCATGAAGATAAATACCCAAAACCCTTAAGAACTTGCTTAATATTTGACAAATTTCTTTATGTATTTGTCATAATAATAGATAATACATTAGATAATACATTATTATTATTAGATAATACATTATGAGATAAAATTTATTTATATATAAATTAAATTTTTGTATTTATTTAATGAGCTAAAACATTAAACTACATTTTTTTTTATATATCTTTTAGTTTAGATATTATAGATAATTTAGACAGTCTGTGGGGCAGAGATTGAAGTATTTTCTCTATGTAAAGCTCGACTTGAGATTCATCTATTAGTATTCACTTCAGTAGGAAGAGTTCGTCGTTTTCTTGCTGACATATAGATAAATGATATATGATAACTACATATGATTTGAGTAATATGTCTCTATATATAACAATGGAATATTTTAATATGATTTTACTCCTATATACTCTTTACTCTTATGCCAAAAACATATACTTCCTCACTTTCCTATCTAAGGCTTCAGCTCACAA
The DNA here is from genome assembly GCA_035047545.1 of Drosophila paranaensis. Taxonomy (NCBI): domain Eukaryota; kingdom Metazoa; phylum Arthropoda; class Insecta; order Diptera; family Drosophilidae; genus Drosophila; species Drosophila paranaensis. The sequence goes on from JAWNPL010000031.1 coordinate 274,174, forward strand.
CTTCCTCTTCAGTTCCACTGTGCAAAGCTTCAGCTGGGAGTGGCTAATGCTGATTTTGAAGCCTACGATCTCATTGGGCTTTATTCAATTTACCCTCTCAATGGCGAGTCTATGATTATGATTTAAAGAATCGTCTTTTGCCTGGCGTCGCGCTTATCTCTCGTATTCCCAAGTTGCTAAAAATAGACACGAATTGTAACGCACTTGAAGTGCACTTTGAAACATCTTGACGCTCAAATAAAGCAACAACAGCAATGATGCTAACAACAACAAAATGGAATACGAAAAAAGAGAATTGAGACAAAAACATGCATTGCGGCACGACAGGCATGTGATAATATGCGCATATGTATATATATAAATAAGAGGAAGAGGAAGAGCTGAGAGAGCTGAAAAAGAAGATGGCAAGCGGCCGACCCGAACTGGACTAGTAAAAGGATCGGGCCACGCGGGCAGAGGCACGGGAATGCGCATATGGACAGGCAACGGCACTGCGACGGCGACAGTGACTGCGACTGCGACGGCGACAGTGACTGCGACTGCGACGGCGACAGTGACTGCGACTGCGACTGCGACTGCCAATGGAACATTCATGTGAATGTGGAGTTCAAGTGCATGGCATGACACAGACACGCAGCCCAGAACGGGACTCTGTCTTCGTCTATTTCGCTGTTTCCCTTACACTCCTTCGCTCTGCCGCTCTCTGTATGGCTGTGTGAGTGCGTCTGCTGCAAAGTGTTTTTCCCAGGCGCTATTTTTAGAGTTGTATAAATACATGCATACACGCCTGATATGAAATATTATTAAAATGCATTGTCAATCTATATATATGTAAATATATTGTATGCTTATTTTACATTTATAATAAATATCAGTTCTATTAAGAACTTGGGCATAACATATAGTAAGCTAGAAAAAAATTCATACAAATATGAACTTTGCTATCAGCTGCATGTGACTACGCCACATTCTATAATACATACCCTTTCAATACCCCACAATAATATATATAACAGTAGTGAGTCATTAAACCTCACTTGAAGAGTGTTGAATGAAAAGGGTATTCAACAGTTGGCTTGACACTCTCACACGTGCTATAGTGCAGCGCAAAGTCATTGTACCCATTCGCAGTGAGAGTATATGTGAGAAAAGGCGGGCTCAGCCGCGCAAGTCGACACTCGGAATGGGCGCCAAAGAGATGGACGAAAAAAGTAACGGGACTGCATACGCTGACAATGCAGCGAAAGTGTTATATGCATGTGCGCGTCTCTCTCTCCCTCTCTCTCTCTCTCTCTGGCTGTCTCTCCCACTCTCTGCAGTGTGCTATTATTAGCTGCGCTCGGCTCGCCACATGTGTTGTTGCCAAAGGCATTGTAATGAGAGGAAAATAGTACTCCACTTGAGGCGATGGCTCACATGGCAAGTTGAAGTTTGGCGCGCACACACACACACACGTGCAGTGTGAGTTATGTTTTATTTTTATTTGTAATTCTTTTTTTGGTATGCATCTTCCAAAAAACCCGAGCAACTGTTCTCACACCCGCCGTCGCTCTCTCGTCGGCTCGTAGGAGTAGCCGAGGCGCTGCTCGTATAAGAAGCTGAGAGTCTCCACAAATTTGGACAGTCTTCGTCAGCAGCTCGTCGCGCGTGAACCACGGACAGACAGCATGGGCGTCATATACAAAATACTCAAGCAGCAGCGCCAGCAGCAGCAGGAGACGGTTGATCATCAGCAACAGAAACAGCTGCAGCAGCAGCAGCAGCAGCAGCAGCAGGCGACCAAGTGCAAGGTGCAGGCGGCCATCAAGCAGCGCCTGGAGCAGCGCACGCAGCAGGAGCACGATGACTCCCTGGCCGAGCAGCAGCTGCAGCAGCTCTGCCGCTTTCTGGCCGAGAATGCGGCCCGCAAAAAGGTGAGTCTGCAATTTATGACCAAGTGGAGACATTAGCTAATCCCCAGCTCCTCTTAGCGTCAGCGCCTCAAGCTCCAGCAGGATCCCAGCAATCGGGCGAACGTCCACTCTTCATATCAACCCGCTCCACACCCTGTGGCTGGCACTCACGACATGGATCTGCTTATGGAGCAGTTGAGCACATGCAGCGATGCCACGCCCTCGCCCTCGCCCACGACTACGTCCACAGGCAACCGAGCTGCACCGCGCGTCAGCATCCTGCTGAAGATCCGCCATCAAATCTTCGAGCGCAAGCGCCAGCGGCAGCGACAGCTGGCGGAGCTGGTGAAGCAGCGCCTGGTGGTCTGGCGACCCTGGTGAGCCACACGCTCGACACTCTCCGCCGTTCGTTGCAACCAATGATCACTGTAAATTCCTCTGCCGTGTGATTCTTACGCCGTTCTTCCATACTCTAACCACGCACAAATTTTTTTAATATTTTTTTTTTTAATTATCTTAGTTAATAAAAGTTTGTTTAATGAAAAAAAAATAATTTAGATGATATCATATTATATGGATGAGGGAGTTATCCGGCGTTGTTCAGCCAAAAATTGTAGACTTTAGATTATTCTTTAGATTATACTAAAAGATATATATATATACTATATAATATACTGTGAAAAAATCATAGAAAATAAGAGCCTCGCAGTCGGACGCTACTGCCTGCCGAATACTCTTTCGCGACACATCCCCAATTGGTATATATATATGTATATATATATTGATATATATCATTATAAATATAATTATATATATCTTTTTTGACAAATCAGTAGAGGAAATCAACAGCAACTAATTCATTAAATTTTCAGTTTCTTCCTGTAAGTTTTAGCCGATTTACCATAGGGTGTAGATATTTCTGTGATTTGGTCATATTTATCTGCAGAACCGACTTGCCACGTCCCCAGTGGGCATAGATATATACGCCATATCTTGTCGATCGTCAGCTGTCAACGCTAGTAGTCATCGCCAGGCATTTCAAATCTCAACTTTCTAGCATTTCTACAAGTAGTATTTCAAATAGTCCGGAAAATGCATATTCCCGATTTGGCACGTCCCTAGCAGGCGTATATGGGAAAATCTTGATACTTTATCAGAGTAGCACGTACATAAATATGTATTCCAAAACTCAAGACTCCAGCTTTAATAGCGGCAATAACAGTCGGACGCAGAGCAGGACGGATATTCGCTGTGTGAATAAGTATAAAACGGGTATATTAGCACTCCCACTACCAGCTCCCTTTTGAGGCGACAAACCCTAACTCTGTTGGCTAGTGTAACCCAATTAAAACGAATCGTTTCTCTTTACTGTGGATTGAATTCGATTAATTTATTGATAATTTGCTTTGCCGTGGCATTTGGTGAGTAAAACTTGATTTTATTTGACATTCATATGGAACTCGATATATATTTCGTTTAAACTTTGCTTTATGTATTTATGCATATAATATTTGAATGTGTTGAATATTGTAAATTGAATATTGTATATTTCGAATACTGTATATTGAATATTGAACATTGAATATTGAATATTGAATAGTGTATATTGAATCTTGAACATTGACATCAATTGAAACGGTTTAATTCACATTTACATATTGAACTAGATATTTGCTGGATAAATGGATATAATTATGTATGGTATTTCGTTATTCGACTATTGAGGACAGCGTCTTAGTCTGCTCTGCTTAATGCTTGTATGTGTGGGTGTGTGGCTGTATGGGTGTTTCTGTATCTGTCTCTGTCTCTGTCTACGGGTAACTATGTATCTAGGTCTGCCTGTGTCTGTCCATGTATCTGTGAGTGTATCTATGTTTCTATGATGGACATAGATACGTGTCATAGATATCTGCCACAGATCTATGTATCTGTGTATATATCTATGTATCTATGTCTACGTGTCTGTGGGTGTATTCTCTGCCTTTTTGTCTGTTTGTGCATCTGCCTATGTATCTATAGGTATCTCTCTCTCTCTGTCTATGCGACAGTGTTTCTATGACTGACATAGATATTTCTCACTGATATCTGACATAAACATCCGACTATGTTCCTGTGGACATATCATTGTATCTATGCCTCTGTATCTGTTGATCTATCTATGTCGGTCTATACATCTATCTATGTATCTGTGGGTGTATTGTCTGCCTTTGTGTCTGTTTGTGCATCTGCTTATGTATCTATAGGAGTATCTAAGTATCTGTGGGTGTATCTCTGCCTATGTCTGTCTATGTGACAGTGTGTCTATGTATCTATGACTGACATAGATATCTCTCACTGATATCTGGCATAGATATCTGACTATGTATCCGAGGATATATCATTGTATCTATGTCTCTGTATCTGTGGATCTATCTATGTCTGTCTATACATCTATCTATGTATCTGTGGGTGTGTCTATGTCTGTCTCTGTATCGGTCTATGTATCTGTAGGAGTATCTAAGTATATGTGGGTGTATCTCTGCCTATGTCTGTCTGTGCCTATGTATCTGTAGGAGTATCTATGCATCTGTGGGTGTATCTATATCTGTCTCTGCCTATCTCTGTCTATGTGACAGTGTGCCTATGTATCTGTGACTGACATAGATATCTCTCACTGATATCTGGCATAGATATCTGACTATGTATCCGAGGATATATCATTGTATCTATGTCTCTGTATCTGTGGATCTATCTATGTCTGTCTATACATCTATCTATGTATCTGTGGGTGTGTCTATGTCTGTCTCTGTATCGGTCTATGTATCTGTAGGAGTATCTAAGTATATGTGGGTGTATCTCTGCCTATGTCTATCTCTGCCTATGTATCTGTAGGAGTATCTATGCATCTGTTGTTGTATCTATGTCTGTCTATGACAATGTGTCTATGGATCTGTGACTGACATAGATATCTCTCACTGATATCTGACATAGATATATGACTATGTATCCGTGGATATATCAATGTATCTATGTCTCTGTATCTGTGTATCTATCTATGTCTGTCTATACATCTATCTATGTATCTGTGGGTGTATCTATGTCTGTCTCTGTATCGGTCTGTGTATCTGTGGTTGTATCTATGTATCTAAGTCTGTCTATGTGTATCTGACTGTGTCCAATGTATCTGTATCTGTCTATGTATTTGTGTTCTTTAATTTAAATATATTTTCTTTGGTTAATATTTGCGATTTGCTATTCATATATAATTCGTATTCTTTGATTTTCTTTTATTTTGTTTTTCCTCTTCGCTTGCTTTCCACATTCCATGCATTGATGCTGCCTTCTTTTAAGTACTCACTTCGGTGCCTGCATTTTTCAGTTTTCTCCTTCAATTGTTCAGCTTAAATATCTATAAATTTTCGTTTAATGTATATTTTGTATATTGTATATTTTCTTTTAGTTTTTCAATTTGAGCTGCGCTCGCACACGAAAAAAAACGCGATTTTATTAATCGAGAAAAAAATTTTCCATTTAGAGTTTGGATTTTCTGTTTTTCCTTGTTTTGATATTCATATTTTGTAGTTTGTTTCGGGTTTTCTATTTTCCTTTCAATAAATACTGTTTCTTTGACATTCATATATGTATATATAGTGTTTGTATAGTTCCGATACCCGCTCACAAGGCGTTGAGGGCATATGCGCTCTGACTGCAAAGCTCGTCTAGAGACTGGACTGAGGATTTACCGTGTATGGAAACTCTTTAGTCTACTTGTGTTCGCAGTTGGGCATGCCTGACTCACTGTTGACGCAGATCTATTATGTAAGAAGATCCATTAAATCAGAAGATTTTTTAGGTAAATGTCTCTGTGGGTATCTGTGGTAATACGGAATTTCGGACCAAGCCTTGTTCAGCTATTGTGAACGGGCATCGTGCAGTCGGCTATGCCCGACTTGGGTAGTTCATTTTTAAGTTTCTCATAGGTAGACAACATTTTGCACATTTTCTAGGTACACACATTTATTTCATTACGATTTGCTAAGTAGTGCTGCAAGTATCTGAAATTCTTAGCGACCTCAAAACATTTGCTCAACCAATCAAAATTTGTTTGGCAACAGAAGTTAGGAGACGTTCTTCAAGGATACTCAGTGATTTCGCATAGTTGATCGAGACTCGGCTCTAAGCAGATGTCAGATCGGATCAGATCCAACCATCGATAGTTCATTTTCTTTCGATATTCGATATTTTCTGGTATACACAAATTCCGAGTACTTCGCTCTATCAGTAACATTAAAAGTAAATTAATTTATGGCAGGTGAAGCCTTGATCCTTAGGGCAAGCTGGACTCAGGTCGATCCAAAGTATTCTCTATCGACTAACTTAATACAATAGCGTACAAACATTAAAATTAGTTTAACAATCTAGGTAATTCACTTGAAACGGCCTTCGTCTGACGAATGCTCCAAATTCAAATTCAAAATTCAAATTCAAATCCAAACTAAATTGATTCACGAAACTGAAGTCCACTTGCACGCACTTAATTACTACATTCAATAGATAAATATACGCATATATAAATATATTTAGTTTTTGTATACACATACATGTATTCATATATGTATATATATTTATATACATATATATATAAATACATCAGTTTACATAAATATCGTATGGAAATGGATTCGTATTGATCTCATTTTGTAATTTGCTTTTTCTCTTCTTCTTCTTCTTCTTCTGCTTCTTCTTCTTCTTCTTCATCTTCGTCTTCCTCTGTTTTCCGAAATGTCTCTAAAACTAGATTATATATAACTATATTATGGCAATAGACATCGTCTGCTTTTGGGGGGTTAATTCTTTAAATGCCATTTACTACTGTCACACACACAAAAATATTTTTTTTTTATATTTTTCTCTTTTTATAATTTTTTTTCTCATTTTATGTTTTTATATTTTTTTTGTAGTTTTTTGAGGTTTTTTTTTTTTTTTGTATTCTAAACATGTTGAATGCTTATGAATATCTAAATGCTTTGACGATGGACTTAAATGCATTCTGATACTTTATTTTTCTTCAGTTAGCTAAGCTCTTCCGTTTGCTCTCGCTATGGATCGCGAATTGTCCGTCCGTTCGTACGTCCGTCCTTCCATCTGTCTGTCTGTACGTACGTCTAACCGTTCGTTCGTCCGTTCTTGTGTCTGTCTGTCTGCCTGTCTGTTCGTTTATCAGTCCGTCCGTCCGTCCGTCTCTCCGTCCGCCCGTCTTATCTGTCAGTCTATCCGTTTGATCGCCACTGCTTTAAGCTCTGCTCAACTGCTAACGTACTCAGCTTCGGCTGGAAATTTTGGCTCTTTCATTTCTCACTTTCTCTCTCGCGTATATCATTGAAAATGTCCTTGATGATTCTTCTTCACCTCAGCTTGTCTTCAACTACAACTGGAACTTTCTATCGCTTTATCTCTTTGATTTTCCTTTTTGCTTCGCTACTGCTTTAAGCTTCGCTTAGTCTCTAGGTTCGTTCACCTTGACTCCAAATTCTTTCGCTTTAATCTTCTCAAAAATATTCTTCAAATTCTCGAATTGTTTTCTCATAGCTTCGTTCGCCTTGCGTACCTTGATGGCTTTCTCTTCGTCTCTACTTTTGCTTACATCTAAATTCTTTGAAACTTCGTCTCTTCCCAGATTTCTATCTCTGCTACTTCTTTAAGCTCACTTCAGCTCCTAACGTCATAAATCATATTATCTCCTTCATTTGAGATATCCTTGATGAGTCTCGTATGCCTTTCGCAATATCCTCATCTGAAATTGTCTTTAATTTATCTCTGTCTTTATTTTTGCGACTTCGCTTTAATCTCCTTAAAATATCCTTTGATCTCCCCAAAATATCGCCCATGATTTGCTCAAATTATCTATATCGTCTTCTACTATTTCTTCACCTTTCGTTTCGAAACCCTCGTGTTTCTCATTTCCCAGGGTCTGTCCCGATGGATCGTTCTCGCCTCACCCTCAACCCATCTCAATATCCCCCAGCGCAACTAACTATCTAAATTCTTTGGTTTGCAATTTTTTTAACCTGTATTGAATATTCATATATATGCTTATATGTAGGTAAAGTTGTAGAGTTTCTGCCATGAAAATGGAACGATACCAATTTCTTTCGGACTATATCTATGTATTTTTTTATGGATATTATTTGATCAAAACTTTAAGTTCAAACTCGATTCTTCTTTTCGATCTGTCTCGCTTAATCGGGATTAATTTGGTTTCTAATCTGGAAGCTAATCAAGCTAAAAGGTCTATTGAGGGCTGATTTGAGTTGGTTTAGTCTGAGTGAATATGGTTTAATAGGGCTTAATCTAGTTTAATCGGGCTTAATTTGGTTTATAGTCTGTAATCTAATTGAGCTTAAAGGCCTATTGAGGTCCGTTTGAATCTGGCTTAATATAGCTTAATCGGGTAAAATCTGATTTTGTCTGGTTTAATCGGGCTGTAAACTGTAATCTAATCGAGCTTAAAGGTCAATTGGGGGCTGGTTTCATCGGGTTTAATTTGGTTTTATTTGGTTTCATTGGGCCTAATTTGATTTAGTCTGATTTAGTCTGGTTTCATTGGGCTAAGTCTGGTGTAATTTTGGTTCAATCGGACTTAATCTACGTTAATCGGGCTTAATCTGTTTTAATCTGTTTTATAATTTGTAATCTAATTGAGCTTAAAGGCCTATTGGGTGTCATAATTGAATTTAATCTGGTTTAATTGTATTTAGTGTGGGCTTAATCTGGTTTTATTCGGGCTTAGTCTGGTTTAGTCGGATTTTGTCTGGTTTAATCTAATCAAAATTAAAGGTCTGTTGGGGGCTGGCTTAATCGGGTTTAATCTGGCTTTATCTGGTTTAATCGGATTTAATTTGGGTTTAATTTTGGTTTAATCTGGTTTTATCGTGCTTAATTTCCTAATCTGTTATCTAATTGAGCTTAAAGGCCTATTGAGGTCCGTTTGAATCTGGCTTTTTATAGTTTAGTCTGATTTGATCTGGTTTATCTGGTTCAATTGGATTTAATCTGGCTTTAATCTGGCTTTAATCTTGATTAATTCGGACTTAATCTGATTGATTCTGGTTGAATTTGGCTTAAAATCTGTATTCTAATTGAGCTTAAAGGCCTATTGAGGTCCGTTTGAATCTGGTTTAATCTACTTCAATCTGGTCTTATCGATCTAAAAGTTCGTTTGAGAGCTTCGGAAAAGCATAACTGCTAAAGTTTCATCTGGATGAGAGCAGAATAAAAGTATACGGAATGCCACGTGGTGAGGTGTTTGATTCGGATACGTTGCGAGGTTTGCGTGTCTTGCAAGCAGTTGGGATATTCCGGTTGATGGGTGATAGTGTCGGTAGTTGGGTGATTCTGTGGCAATCGTAGGCAGACCGAGGCGACTGTGTCTGTCTTAAACCACTTGTGGGTTGTCGGTCGATACGATGTGGCGTGGGGAGGGGAGAGGGCTGGGTATGGTTATGGGCGTGGTAGCGGGCGAGAGCGTGGGCGAGCAAGTGATCGAGGGCGTCGACGAAGACGAAGACGAGGACGAGGACGAGGCCGAGGCGGACGATATGGCGGAGCCCAAAGATGGAGAGTGCGAGTGCGAAGGCGAGGGCGTGGGTGGAGGGGTGTGCGTGGGTGTGGAAACAGGGGAATCGGGAGTATTAGGCCGGGACTATATGCTGAAGGAACGTCCAATGCCGGACGTGGTGGTGATGTGATGATTACGCATGTTCACCTTTTCGAATCGCACCATTGGAACACCCATGATGGCCTGTGTGGTCTGTGTGAAGGGTCGGGCAAACTGGATTACAAACAGCTGCTGTGGCCGTTGCTGGCGGAGTGGCACTCACCTCATCCACCTGGTGGCAGAGCTTGGTCTTCAGCCACGGCCACTTGATGGTGCGCATCAGGGTGTTGCGGAAGTCCTCGCTGAACAGGCAGTAGATGTAGAACGTTATCGAGTAGTTGATCAGCTCCAGCAGATTGGCCAGCGCCCGGAACACCTGAAACGGAAAGCTGGGCAACACCTCCGCGGCAATCGTCATGTGCAGAATGGCCATGGGGGACACGCAGATCAAGAACAGAATCGAGGTGCTGCCGAGCAGCAGGAACAGGCGTCGTTCCTCGGCGAACTTGCGCGGGTCATCCTCCTTCACGTAGGCGGCACGGGTCAGGATCATCTGGCGACGGCGCTCGCAGGTGCGACGGTAGACGAGCATAATGCGCAAGTTGAGCCCGGCAATGAGGAAGGTCGGGATCAGCTTGAAGATCACCTCGAGCATGATCTTGTACACCGAGTAGAAGAGGCTGCGCTGATAGATGTTGTTGTCCCGGCGGAGATACACGTAGATGTTGTTCGTGGTCAGCATGCACTTGATGAGCTCGCCCCGGAAGATGCTCGGCAAGTAGATGACGAAGGTCACCAGGCAGGTGACGAAGACGACCACGCTGCAGCGGACAGCAGAAGTCAGTCGGAGCGAACGGAGCTCAAAAGCAGCCCGTACTTACCCAGGGGGGCCGATTACGGGCCGAGTGAATCCCGGATGGCAGACGGACACATAACGCTCGATGGTCAGCACGAGCAGCATCATGACGCCAACGCCTGCAACAGACATTTACATTTATATATATCAATCAGTTGCTAACTATGATAAGCTGACCAAACGAGAGTGATACTATTTATCGATTTATCGATAACTCTCAGCTACTGCAACATTGCAAAGGATTTGCTGCTCTTAAATTTGCATCTAAACTCTGAGTCAATTGCGAAGCAGCAATTTGACGACTCAGCTTTCATCTTGAAATCTAACACCACTCGATTATGGTCTCTGGTAGAGCGTCAAGTCCTTGGCCTGCGCTAACAAGCTCAGCACTCAGAATGAGGTCGAGGCGCACATTCGATACGCTATTCATGGAAGGTTAAAGCGAGTCAATTGAGGCAGACGCTCGCAGCCTTTTCAGCAAAGTGGAGGCGACTATTTAAATAATGTTGTGCATCACACTAAATGGCTTGGATGCAGCTTTAAAGCTAATGCAGCAACAGCAACAGCAACCGCATCAGGGCTGAAATCATTTTGGTTTCATTGCTATTCCTTTTCCTGTTGCTCTTGTTTGGTCACCATATATATTTGGAATATAGTCAGAATAAAATATATAAATAGTTCTTGTTAATACTCTGCAGTATTTTAAAACTAGAAAATACTATGAAACTAGAAGATATCAAAAATATACCTAACCTGACATTAGAAAAATTTGAGAAAAAATCTGAACAGCTGCTAGAAAAATACTAAGAAATTAATGAAAATGCTAATAGAAATATTAAAAAAAAAAATACTAGAAGATTCTAAGCAAAAAGAAAATATTTAGAAACTCTTGAGTATTACTAGAAGACTAGAAAATACTTGGCAAATAGAATACTAAGTTAGAGAATATTTAAAAATGCATAAAATTATTCAATAAATGTACTAAACAAATACAAAAGTATATGAAAAGATATTAAAACAAAGACTAGAAAAACAAGGACTAGGAATATATTAAGCAAAAATTTAAAAAAATATATAAAATATCTGCAAAATACTAAAATATTCTAAACAAAAAGTGAAATATATATTCTAATGAAATATTTTTAAGTCCCAGAAAGTAAATATTTGAAAATATTAAAAAATATATATTAGAGAAAAATTAAAAAAAAAAAATATTAAAATGTGCTGGAAAATTATAAATAAATATTAGAAAATAGTTAACAATAATTTTTTATTTTAACTTTATTTTTAATGTCAATCAATAATAATACAAATATATTCTATAGATTATACGTTTAAATCACATTTTTCATTCAATAGATACAGATTATACATAAATCATTTAAATAAATCATTTTAAATATTTATACTTATTTTGCTTTCGTTTTATAATGATCTTTTTTTCATATATCTAATAATAATATTTAATAGTTCCTTATAGGGTATCTTCGAGTTGCACACTTTAAAATTGAAAAACCGCCATCGTTTGTATAATGTTGACGTATTTCAGTTTTATATTCGTGCTTAACTCGTCGAGTGCTACTCGACTTTTGTGTAAGCTCTTGGGAGATGAGCTTTTTGTTGTGTTTTGTAGTCGTAAGTTGAATGGTCACTTACCCAAACAACCGTTGCCGAGGAAAAGCTCCAAGTGGGCCGTGTAGAAGGCCGGTCCAAACTCCTCCCATTGACCGCGATCCTTGTGCACCAGCATGCGTATGCCAAAGGGTATGGCAAAGACAATGGCAAGCAGTGCGGCCGTCGAGTAGGCTGCGAACGAAACGGGAAATGTGCAAAGCTCACATTATAGCAGTTTTATGGCTGAGTTTATGGCATAATTATGGCGGCGTTTCCGACTGCGGCGCGCCACAGGAAGCAACCGAAACATGAGACCAAGCGACTTCAACGAGAATGAATGGCTTCGGGTTCCTGTTCCTATCGTGGCGTCTCCTTCAACCTCTCTCCCTCTCTTTCCCTCTCCCTCTCACTCTCTCTCTATCTATCTCTGTCTCATATCGTTAATTTTGCGTTCCTTTTTTTATTTATTTACTTTTTTTTGGAATAAATAATTTGTATACCCTGAGCCCATTTAAAATGGGCAAGCGAACTGGGATTGGTTTTGCCCTAATGCATGTGACAGCCGAAATAGGTCTTTAGCTCCGATTTCATAACGTAATGAAATATGCATTTCTTAAGGATGGTGAACTGAAATGGCATCAATCTGAAAACTTAACCTAAGTCTTGTTTCTTCATGAATAAAATAATGAATACATGGGTGCCTCGTACAATAGTCTCTTAAATTACATAATGTTATATGATATGGATAAATATCGATCATAAGTCTTCGGTTTTGAGATATTTAAATTAAGCTTTGAAGCTTTATATGTTACTAATACTTTGTTATATATTTGACCTATTTATTTAATATCGATGTATAATATCAATCTTAAGATTTACCTTTAATATACATATATGTATGACTATTTATGACCATTTCCATTTTTATCGATATATGCATATCGATTCGAAAGCTTTGCCCTGAGTAATAGATGCATATATATTTGACTATCTATATATAAACTCTGTACACATTTTCTTTATATCGATAGATATCGATATTATTCTAAGATTGCTCAATTAGATTGTGGAAACGAATGTTATTTATATTTTTTCGGGCATCTCCATCGATTCTTTTGACCAGTACTGTTATTTATAAAATATCGATATATGTCAATAGTAGGTATAGGCTTTTTCCGTATGAATAAGAAGAACTATATATATTAGATTTTAAATATGAATATTATACATATTATAAGGTATTTTGCTCGGCAGTTTTGATATATCTACACTTAATACCGATCCAATGACTTCTACCCTTTAGCTATATAAATTAGATTTATCTTTGATCCGCCTATTCTAATATATTTGATCATAAATTATCGATGAATTATGTAGATTACTAAGATGACTTCCTTAGAGAAACAGTAAGCTCGATTGTTTGAGTGTAAATCGGTAGTTAGGGTATCTGCTAGCCGGGCAGTTGTAACCCAACAGCACATAGCTGATTTGTTGGCCGTAGTTTTTGTTGTGATATGTAATTTCTACTTATGGCCGACAGCAAGTGTGTGTGAGTGCGTGTGCGTGTGCGAGCGTTGTTTATTGATTTACGACTTGTTTATGGCCCTATAATTACATTATTACTTATATGCTTGACTCATGTGGGTCGGGTCGGGTCGGGTTTGCCGTTTGACCCGCTCTCTTTCATGCCGCAAATTGCCGTGCACACAAAGCTTAATTCGGGATATATGACTTCCTGAGATGCAAACACACACACACGCACGCACAGTCTCTCTCTCTTTCTCTTTCAGTATCTCGTATTATATTGTTGGCCTAATTGGGTTGATGGCACATCAATATAAATGTCACTTTTGTGTGATGAGTGTCCATCACACTAGGCCAACTTACACAAATCTGTTCATTTGGCACAGCGCTGTCAAAGGCAACCTTAACTGTTTGCTGTTGTAGTTGTAGTTGTAGTTGTAGTCTAAAGGATTGCCAGCAGCTTAGTGTAAAAGGCATCTCGAAGCCGGATTATATATTAAATATGTCAATGCTCACCAGCAGGAGCTGAGCTGGACTAATCCGACAGCTGCTGAATAATTTCTATATGCGAACAACTCAACAAAACTCTGCAATGATTTGCTTTAAGATTCAAATCAATGGGAGATCGGCAAAGCAGTGGAGAGTGGCTTTGAAATGAGAAAGGTAGAAGGTATAGTCAGGGGTTTGAAAATAAAGTGGAACCAATTAAGATCGAGAGTTGAGACTTGTAGAAGTTGAATTAGAAATAATAGAATTATTTCTGGATGAGGGTTGACTTTACTCAGGCTTAGCTGTTTATCTGCTGCTCTATTTGTGCTCTCTGCAAATGGTATCTAACCATCTAGAAACTCATAATATACAATATAATAGCTACATAACGTAGGTATAATAGCTGTTAGCTTGAAACTGTGTATGATCAGGGTCAGGGTGCTTACTAGTCGAGCACTGCCCGCAAATTATTAGTTAAAAAATTGCTAAAAATTCTAATTACTTTCTCTTTACCTCATGCTTGACTTCTCTTACAGTATCTCAGCCTAAGTATATTGCATAAGTATCTATCAACTTGAATCAATGCACAAGCAGATGCCGGGTATTCATTAGCAAAGCACTCCCGATTACTTCACCTTGCTCAATTTAATTTCTTCCTCTCTCTATTGCTTAGCCTATATTTTAGTTGATTTCGAGCAGTTCAAATAGCTACAAACTTGACTCTATGCAAAGTCGTGGTATTTACTAGTTGAGCATGTCCCACGACAGCTGCTGATTCACATTTTAGCTCCCGCTTGTACTTCAACAAAACTTTAAAAATAACATACATAATTCTTGTTATATAGATCAGAGTTATATGCGCCTCGGATCTGTTGCTCATCATAATAAGAATAATAATAATACAAGTCGAGGGCTCCATGCTCAAAGCCGCTTAAGCTCGCTTCACAAAATTTTGCTTTTATTTTCTGCGAGTTCTCCATTTTATTATAGAGTCAATAACTTTTTCTGGATCTATTCCCATGTGAGTCATAAACCAAGTGGCAAGGGTCAATCTCTTTCTCTCTCTCTCTCTCTCTCTTTCTAAGTCCAAATGCATAACTTTGGTTAGCTTAGCTCGGGCAGCAACTGTTGTATCGACGCTTCTTACCGAGCAGCGCCTATATGTGACAGTGGCAGAGTAGCTTTCCACTCACACACATACACACACTTTGATAGAGAAATACATACATAAAGCAAGTCGGACAAATATTTGAAGGCAATGACCGACAAATGGCAACGGAGCGCGTCGTAAAAAGGCTGCTGGCAGCAAAATATTTTTGTTATTTTAATAAAATGACTGCTCTGATTTCGGTCATTATTACTCGCAGGCCTTGGCAACAGCTTCCCCTAGCCCCATCCCTTATTCCCCTCTCTCTCTCTTGGCAACTGCACGGCTATTCAACTTATTTACTGCGAGCTGCCACTCGAGCTGAGACTGGTGATATTTCAGGCAAAAGGACCTCACTTTGCATTTATCCCACCAAGAGAGAGAGAGAGAGAGAGAGAGAGAGAGAGGGAAAAAACCGTGTAAGTGGCAGCCATCTAGCGTTTTCCATTTTCCAGTTAACAGCCATCACCTATCAGCTAACAGCCAACAGCCAACAGCCACCGCATCTTCCGCCGCCCACACAACAGCCAAAAGGCAATCAATTATGTTGCCATCGCATGCGTCTTACATTTGAGCCATTTTACATTTTACATTTTACATTTTATGCTCGCATTTGTTGAGCTACCTTCGGCGGCTTTCGCCAGCATCAACTGTGGCTGTCTGGTTGCAGGCCAACACTGCTCAGCAAATTTGCTATTTACTTTCGCCTCGAAGGCTTCTGGTCTAAACTGTTTGCCTTTCAAAACAACTGCCAGGAGATATCCTTTGTGAAAATAATATTAATTTCATTTGAGTCCGAGCTAATGGAACAGACAAAAACAGGCAAGGGCTAATCATAAAGAGAAATATACATATATCTATAAAGAAAAGGCTATTATATACAAAGTTCTTTGGTGTGCAGTTAGTCCAATCAGCTCGTCTGTTGCACTGCTTACCTATGCTGTCCGTGCAGCCTCTCGGTAATTAGTAAAAGGTCTAAAGCGTGCATTTTTAGTTGACATATAGGCCTTAAGGCATGTCAGAGTGGGCGCCGGGTGTTTACTAGCTGAGCACTGCCCACAAATTGTTAATTAAAAATAATTAAAAACTGTCTAAAATTCTTGTTCTCATGTCTGACTCTGTACCTCTGTTCTAGGCAGGAGCCAGGTATTCAGTAGCTGAGCACTCCCTACTACTTGCTCTTCCTTAAAAGTTAAGTTTCTGCTTCTATTTCCATTATTTAACCTATGCCATAGCTGACTTTCAGCAGTTCAAGCATATTGCTTTAATCAAAACAGCATCTGCGCTGCGTCTACAGGGTATTCACTAGTTGAGCACTCCCGATGGCTATTTCTTCTAGAAAATTCTGATTTGTTTTTCTACTTCTCACATTCCATCTCATGGTCGACCCTTTCAAGCAGCATGCTGCACAGATAAAGTCAAGATTGAATCTTTTCAAGTTCCGGGTGCTCACTAGTCGAGCACTCCCCGCCAGAAACAGTTGAGCTACTGAGTCTTAAATTTACTTCCATCTCAATGTCAGTTAAATACTTTGAAATTGAGCAAAAGAAAAACAAAAACGACTCTTAATTGAATTATAAATTGTCCTTTTCTCCATCTCATCTGCTCTGCTGCTGCTGTTGGGGAGTGTAATGTGAGCCGCTTGAGTCCCTGCCACACGCCGCATGACTGATTGCACGCCGGAATTGGCAACATGCTGCGCCCGTTGACATGCTTCATTTTTTGTCGGCCAAGGCATTAATCAATTAGGCACAGGCCCACAGCAAGCGGGAGAGCCTCAGCTTAGCCAGTTACTTGCGAGCATTTAACAACTTGTCTAATACATTTCAACATTATTTAACGCGCTTATAGCAGCCACGTGTTGCGGCTGAAACCGGGGCACAGTGACTAGAGCCCGGCACTTTCCACTGATTAGCGTTAATGTATGCATATATCTGCATATTTATATATAGCTGTCATATCGAACAGCTTTTGTCTGCATATCGTAATGTCTACATAGATCAAAGAGCTTTCCAGAGAAATCCCTAGAAATACGATTTTTATTTATTTTATTTATTATTTTTTCATTTTCATTTCCTTTTCTGAACTATCCTAGCCAAATTTAGGGTATTTAGTATGCGTTGTGCCTTAGACAGTCGTGTCCATTGTCGTTTTATTCACTGTTCCTCTGCTTCCTCTTTCTCTTCTTTTTTTTTGACGCAATGCTGGCCGTGTTCCCTGCTTTCTCTCTGGAGCTTAGAGGCTTTACATAAATTTCCGAGGGCTGCCTAATCAAATAAGGTTCCACACACACACACCCACACACACACATACACCCACACACACACATACACCCACACACCCACACGTACATATATTGCTTTCTATTGTTGTTGAAGTTGCCAGGTCATTGGGATTGGGGCGGGGTCAAAGGTTAATTTCTTTAGTAGTATAAATAAGTGTGAAAATATTTGTACATAAACGAGAATTTCTGTGTAAAAAACAACTTTTTGAATGTGCCAAAGAACCCAAATTAAATTTAAATGCAGCGAAGCGAGTGGAAAGAGCTCTACTATTCTGAGCTTCTTTAGGGGCAAGGTAAAAATATATGCAGAAAATTAAAAATATAAATATATATTAAGGAATAAGTATTCTTGATACTAGCTGGCCTGCCTGTTCCTCATATTATATAATTCTCTTTACTATCTCAGCTCATTTACCCATCTTGATCCTCTACATGTATTTCAGTCTATTATATCATACTATGTCATATTATATGATACTATATCATACTATATCACACTAAATCATACTGTGTCATACTCAGAGCTTGCAAATAACAGTTGAGCGTTTTTTCGTCACGCTCAAAGTCAGAGCAGGAGCGAAAAATAGAAAATATTCCGCTCTTGCTCTGAGCAAGAGCGATTTTTTCATGTCTGAATCGGTCTTCGCATGAGGGTTGTTTTTTGGGTTTTTTGCCTCGATCGTTATTGCTGAGCATCTGTTCGCGAGCGGAAAATTTTTTGTTCGCGAGCTGAGGCTCAGCAAGTGAGCAAATGACAGAAAAAGTCAATGCAAAAGGTCTTTTGGCACTCTTACATTAATTTGCCTTGTTGGAAAAAAATTATTTTTTTTGTATTAAGATGTTATTTAACTAGTACTAAATTTATACTGACTATTGTTAAGTTAAATAACTAATTATACATTTAAATTGTCTGCGCTTATTGAACTTCACAGTTCATTTAATATGAAATGCAGGGCTAAAAATAAGTTGCTGGTTAGAACTACCTGTGCAAGCGCATTTAAATGTGGCAGTTTAAGCTTGATATCATTAAAAAATTAAAATATTTAGTAAATGTAAGAAACGAACTTGCGACGCAAGAATATTTTGCGTACTTTGATTAATACCATACACAAAGTACGTTTGCATCGCACATGAACATGCATCAGTCGCTCAAAGACCTTTTTCTTAATTTTACTCAAGCGTTCGCTCGCGGTCTGACCGCAACAAATGAGAAACGAAAAAAACGGTTGTAGTCCGAGCGCGAGCGAACTGAGCGAAGACCGGGGTTTTTCGGTCGCTCGCGAACATTTTCGTCAAATACTCAGTGAAAACTGTTATTCGAAGACCGCGCAAAATGCTCAACTGTTATTTGCGAGCTCTGGTCATACTATATCATACTATATCACATTATATCATACTATATTATACTATATCATACTATATCATACTGTATCATATATCATATACATACATATATCAGACCATATTATGAGCTGTTTCTTTATACGTCTGCCAATCTCTCCAGAGCTGATCAACTTTAATGACTAGAAATTTTTAATTCTTCTATATTGCTTATATGCTATCGGAATACATCATATTATATTATATGATGGCATACTATGTCATACTATTTCTTCACATTGTAAATTCTTTCTAATATCTCGGCTCATTTACCCATCTTGATGCTCCTCTATATGTATTTTAGTCCATTATATCATATTATATCATACTAAATATATCATATTATATCATACTGTATCATATTGTATCATACTATATCCTATTGCATCATATATCTTTCATACGTATTCCATCATTTCCTTTCCACCTTGACTTTCACTGCAAAGCCTCGCTCAAATCTCCCGACCAACTCGAGACAGCATATTTAACTCTAAGACTCTTGGCAAGGGTATTCCCTAGTCGACTACTGCCGTCTGTTTCGCTGTTTATCTTCGCTCTTGGGCAGGCCAAGCTGCGCCGAGTTATCGTAATTGAGCTGCAGGCAATTGAAATCGGCAATTCGTGGGCATTTTAAGTGAATGAAACTAAAATTGGCAATTATTCAGCGAATAAGTGGGCACTTGGCGGGCAGTAAATGAAATCGAGTCGCTGCGGAAAAGCTGTGGAAAAGGCTTTCCGGGCTTAGCACTTACCGCGCATGTAGATGTAGGCGGTGCCACGCATATTGCGTCGGGTCAGGACAATTAGGTTGAGCACGTTCCCGATGATGCCCAGGGCGCAGATGATGGGCAGCAGCAAGCCGTAGCAGTACTCGCGCAGTCCTTCGGTGCGCGGATCCTCCACATCCTGTAAAGTACACCCAAAAACAAAAAAAAAAAAAAAAAAAGAAAGGAGAAGCAGAAAATGAGTAAGGGATATCAGCGCACGAAACGGAGCCAATCGAAAGTAATAATAGTAATAGAATAAAAAACAAACATGAGCACACGACGAGCGGCCATAGCTGACTGCACAATGCTCGCTCTCCATTTGATATATTCAAATATTATTTTGTTTTAGTGAAAACGAATATGCCTTCGTTGGTGCGCTTTGGGTGCGCCCGCCTGCGAACGGTAAACAAAATCGTCAAAGCTCATAAATCATGCTGCATTTACTTTCTTGCTCATGCCCACGCCTCGCTGCTCGCTGCTGGCTCTGTCTCCGTCCCTGTCCCTGTCTCTGTCTCTGTCTCTGCCTCTGTTACGCCTGTCGCATTGTTGCCCAGTTGGATGGGCTGCTACAGATAAAAATTCAATAGTCAACTTGACACTTTTATTTGCGACTTGTTATGCACACACACGCACACATGGAGAGTGGCCGCTCTTGTTCTATCTCATCTGTGCGTGTGTCTATCTCGCTCTACCTTTCGCACGTCTACCACTAAGTGGGTTGGCATTTTCGCATTGTAAATATGTTTTGCATGCTTTTTAGCATGTTTGCTTTTGCTTTTGCTTTTGCTCTTTGTTATGTTTTCCACTTATTGCTGCTGCTGCTGCTGCTGCTGCTGCTCTGCTGTTGTTTCATTTTGGTTTTGTTACACCCTCTCCACACTGAGATAGACAGGCACCGCCAGTTCACTTGAGTTCGCCTTTTCTGCAGCCTTGGGCGAAAGTTGTGCACAAAGCACCTTTTGAATGGCAGCAACAACAACATCTAGTGCAACAGCAGCTAACTTTTGCACGTGCTGTGCTATGAAATGAGTTATTTCGCGTTTGCCTTGAATGAGACTTTGTTCATAACGTTTGCCTGCTCCCACCGCTAAACGGGGGGAACCGAGCTGAAGAAGAACAAGAAAAACACACACAAACACATGAGTATTGTGCTCGGTGAGCGCTGTAAAAGTAGGCAACAGCTCGCAGCACAGCTGCTCTCGCCGCAGGGGCAGCTCCTGCCCAGCGCCAAGTATTGTTGCTCAAAGAACACTTTCAATTGAACCCAAATGGGCAGAAGAAAATATATATGAAATAAAAGGAAAACATTATGACTCTAGTAGTTACGCAACTATTCGCCAGTTATCCCGTTATAAAACAGCAACAGCTCTCCCATAAAACTGTAAGACTTCAGTCAACAGTTAGCAAAGTGCAAAGAAACTTTTCTCGCCGTGCAATAATTAGGAAGGAAACTGTTTTATTAATTAAAAAGAAAAGAAAAAATTAAAAAAAAAAATTATTTTATAATATTTAAAGCTAAATATAATTGTTTCACATAAAATGCATTAGTATTATACATTTATTTTTATATAAAATTATTAGTATCACAAAATTTGATTGACTTTCAGAAAGTTTCATTGAATAAAAGGCAAGAGGAAAGTTATTATTGATTGAGTGATAAAAAGTTTTTTTTTTTAAGAATTTAATCTTAAATTAAATTATTTTAAATGTTTTAAGTTTTTTTCTTCTGATATAGAAATGTATGTAAAGTTTATTAAAAATATTTTTTAATTTATTAAAAGTATATTTAAAGTTTGTTTATAAGTTTTAAGTTTTTAAAAATATATTAAAATTTATCAAAAGTATATTTAAAGTTTATTAAAAATGTTTTAAAATTTATTAAAAGTTTATTTAAAAGTTTTTAAAAATAGATTAAAGTTTATCAAAAGTATATTTAAAGTTTATTAAAAATGTTTTAAAATTTATTAATTAAAATTCATTAAAAGTATATTAAAATGTTGTTAAAAATGTTTTAAGTTATAAGTTATTAAAAATATTTTAAAATTTAGTAAAAGTATATTTAAAATGTATTAAAATCATATTTAAAGTTTGTTAAAAATGTTTTTTTTTTAATTTATTAAAAGTTTGAATTTGAATTGCTTAAATTCAAATTCTGCGTAAATTTTTCAACATTTTCTATATCATCGATTTTTTTCTGTATAACTTAGGTATTATTATTTTTTAAAAATAAATCATAATTGAATTTTGTAACATTTTTGGAATTATTTTCAAAATATTTTGAATGAAAAAAGAAACTTTCCTAGTAAGATTGCCAACACCTGGTCTTCAGGTAAGCGCAATTGTGAATTGCTCAGTTTAGCCAGCAAAAATGCATATTTTTTTGTGCAGCCTAGAAAACGAATCTACTTTAAGGTAAAATTTATTTTGCAAAGGTTTATCATTTGATCTTTGCAAATAAAATGAAAGAATGAAGCTTACTTTATCGCTCGACTAACTAACTGGCAAAATATATCTTGATGCGAATAAAATTTATATTAGTTATGAAAGTCTTTAAAAATTGTCAATTTTTATATTTATTTTATTTCTTTTAACTTTAATAATTTTTCTTTAATTTTTGCTCAAGCAAAATCTAACCCTTGCTAAAATTTTCGAATATATTTCTAAGCAGAATCAAAAATAGGAGAAGAGAAATACCAAAAGTAAGGAATTTGCTTCCGTTTGCTGTTTAGATTTAATGCGATTATTATGTTAATTGTTGGATTGCCCCTCGGTTAGCGCTTGAGAGATTTTCACTTACCGCATATAGGTCGTCGCGCAAGTCGTTGGCGAAGATGTGGGTGGCATTGGTGGTGGTGCCCAGGACGATGCCATTGTTGGTGCTCAGATTGGCGCCCCAGATGACCGAGCAATAGGCGGGATCCTCCTCGGTGTTGTATAGCCTCGTAATCATAGTTTTGCTGAGACGAAATCTCACGATGCGTGCCATATATCAAGCTGTCTCTCTCTCTCTCTCTCTCTCTGTCAACCTTCTGCTGTCAATCTGTGTAGAATGTGGGAGTGTGTGTGTGTGTGAGAGAGAGAGTGTTTGTGTGTGTATTGGTATGTGTTAAGCCTTCAAGTATCCGCAGTTAGATTCTAGTTTAATTTGTGTAAGTAAAGAAAGCGAACAAAGGCGGCAAAGTCAAAGAAATTGCGTGTAAAAATAGCTGGCGGGAATCAAGCTCATGAATGAATGCGGGCCCTCTACCATGTCGAAGCTATGTAATTTAAATGTCGACGATGACAACAGCAACAACAGCAGCAGCAGCAGCAACAACAGCAACAACACTGACAAGGACGACCCTCAACACCGGAACGGCAGCGCCATTGAGATGAAGAAAGCAGATAATAGCAGGCAAAGAGAGAGAGAGATGGAGAGGGGAAGAGACTGGCAGAGAGACAGAGACTGGCGGAAACGGAAGCGTACACTTTGCTATAAAAACAAAAGCTATAAGTGGATAGGAAGGCTAGGCGCTCGTAGGACCTCGCAGCAGCTCTCTGGAAGCAATCATCGGTATCAGCGCCCAAATGCCCAAGACACGTTACGAGTTGACGCTTTGCTAGCCACTGGCGCAAATCAAATCACGGCGGAGGAGCGAGAGCAGAAACCCAGAGCAGCCGAAGCAAAAAATGAAAAATCGAAACAAATTGTAAAGCAAACGCCGAGCTATAAAAATAAAATGCTGGAAATAATTGCGGGCTGCGAAATATGTTTCAAATGAATTCAAATCGTTAGGGAGCTGCTAGAGGAGGCGCTAAGCCGTCTGCACTAGCTGGAAATATATATATATATATATATATATATATATATATATATATATATATATATATATATATATATATATATATATATATGTGGAGGAATGGGAATAGAACTAGTTTCAATTGGATTCAAATAGATTGGCAATAAGCGCGGCATTTGTGGTTGCTTGACTGAATTATGAATGAGGAATCTCTACTCTCTACTCTTTATCCTTCCCACTCTCCACCCTTTCCTTGAAGAGGCTTGATTGAAGCTCTTTCACCTAGCAATTGGTTTGCATATGACTTAATTAGTGTCAGGAATTTACTTTGGCTTTATTTTGAATGACTTCTAGCGATTTTTGCTTTTAATTTTTGATTATTATATAATTTATTAGAATTTATTGTAAGTTATAGTCATTATATTGCCACTTATATCCACTATTTTCAAGATAAGTTGGAATAGTTTCAGTTAATTTTTAATCATTTGTGGCCAAGCTCACTGTAAGCTCTTCTCCTGCCTACAACTGAAGAGAGCCATGAAGGCTACTACTTCAATTAACGAGATATCGCTGGAGAAGTGAAGTGTCTTCATTTTTGATATGCTAGTTGAATCGCTTCTTTATGATAGTGATGATGGCTTACACTCTATTATACACTCTATTATACACTCTGATATACGACGAGCCCAATCCTCAACAAAAGCTGAAACTTGTTTCCATTTTCCAAGATATGTTGAGTATCAGTTGGTCTGTTAAGCATATAAAACAGTTGAAGTATAGAATATTCCAAAATGACTTGAGTTAAATATTTCTAAAGAGCTCTTAAAAAATGTAAATCTCAGTTCAAGCAACGCCTCAACTCTGTAAACAAAATTCAAAGCTCAAAAATTGACGAAAAATCACCAAAAAAAATTTAAAAAATTTACAAAAAATTCAAAAAAATTCCAAAAATAAATTCATAATATTTGAGAAATTACACTCATTGTTGCTGCTGTTATTGCTGTTGTTGTTAGTTGCTGCCAGTGTGGACAAAGCGGGAACCGTTGAGTGAGCGGAGGGAGAAAACGAGATGCTGAACTTGCTGAAGTTCTGTAAACCAAAAGCTTATGCATAATGCTAATTAATGGAAATTGAATTGAGTGCAATTAGAATATATTAGTATATATAGTTAAATATATATTTATATATTGGTATATGCGATATCGATGGCTGTGATACGTGAGGCTTACCTGGCAATACCTTGGGTAAGTCAAAGGATCGAGCTTCGAGCTGCAGTCGCTTAGGTCCAACGAACTTCGGTGTCTGGCTGAAAGTTTCTTAGCACTTGAAGCGCTCGAGCAGATGTTGAAGCGATTTCCCTAGTTGCTGTTGCGGCTGCTGCTGCTGTTGACACATGTTGCATGTTGGTCAGAGGCTGCAATCAACACGCTGCAATAAAAATAATACGCTCAGCAACGTTCATTTCGCTACACACTTTACGCCCGCTTTATTGCGCGACAGCACGCCCTCAAAGTACACCAACTCGAGGGGATGGCACTTGAGCTGGGGCGGGGCTGGACGGGGGGAAGGGGAGTATATGGCAGCTAGCCATCGGCAGTTGGGGTTAAGCACGCACCTCATGTGTCATATAAATGACGAGGTCGACCCGCAGCGCACGTACGAGTCCTGAGGCGCCTGGCAACAGGTGTGTTTTATATTCACGCACTCAACACGCGCCTGCCACGCCCACACACACACATACACACACACACACATAAAGAGGGAGGGTAGGGGCAACACGCTAAGCGCTAAAATCAACGCTGACAGGCGACAGAGTTTCGTATAAGATATTTGATAAATTGCGCAGCCAGAAGCCCGTGACGTTCAGCCAGCCAAGGCAGCGGGAGGATGGGGCGAGGACGAGTGTCATAAAGCAAATATTCAATATGTCAATATATCTATACATGTATAAGATATAATATATAATATATAATATATAATATATAATATATAATATATAATATATAATATATAATATATAATATATAATATATAATATATAATATATAATATATAATATATAATATATAATATATAATATATAATATATAATATATAATATATAATATATAATATATAATATATAATATATAAAATATAATATATAATATATAATATATAATATATAAAAGAAATTATATAATTTATAGTATATAATATAATATATATTCATATATTGAATATTCTCGACATATTCTATTCTAATCTATCTTTCATTCTAATATATTTTATCTTTTTCTATTGCTCTACAATCTACATTAATCTATAAATCAGGATAATTGTAGATTGCAGATTGATTGAAGATGATATAGTAGATGAGCTAAGATACAAGTCTTATAGATATATAAGTTTTACATTCTTTACTTCTCTTAGATACTTCCTTAAGTTGTTTTCTCATGCAGCTTAAATGGAAATTTCTAGCAAATTCCGTATTAGAGTTTTCCATTATACGAAATTTGCAAGCTCATGATTGCCTTACCTCCCTCCCTATACTCTAGCTAAGTGCGCTAAGCGGGTGTATTGGTTTCGCTTATGTAGGTGGAACAAACCAAACGAAAGCCAGTCTCTTGACATGAGGACAATTTAAGATATTCTAATATTATACAGAGAGAGAGAGAGAGAGAGAGAGAGAGAGAGAGAGAGAGAGAGAGAGATAGAGAGCAACTTATGTTTAGGATAATGAAGAAGAGAAACTTTTTTAGTATTTTTTTACAGACTTTTTCATGTTATCTTTCATATACTTTCTTTATTGAATTATTTATGTTGGAGTGAGTGGAGTGAGGATATCAAGCTGAGCTCATCTAGCCATTCATCAGTCAGTCCGTCCGTACCTATGTCTCTCCGTTCCTCCTTCTTTCCGTCTCTCCCTTCGCCCGTCTTTATGCCTCTATATCCTCAAGTATCCAACGAACTCAATCGATTCATAAAATGAGAGATTTTCGCCTCGTTCTTCCGTTCATCCGACCAGCTTTCCGTCCTCCTGTCCTTCCTTCCATCCGTCTGTCTCCACAACAACTTGTTGTTCATACAGCCCTTTGCATGAAATTGTAGCAATGGCAAAAGTGCGAGTAATTACCCTTTTGAAAACCCTGGCCTACCTTCAGGCCCACCTGTCCTGTCCAGCTCTGTTCTGTCGCCTCGCAGCAATTAGCCGTTGAACGGGCCAGGCCAGAAAGCAATCCCATTGGCATGCTTACGCTCTTAACCCTTAATTATTTTGATAACAATGCGCAGTTGCCCCGCTGCCAATCGAGTGTGAGAACTAAACGCGCTGAGTGTTAATCATTCGCTGACACATCTATCGATGCTCCAGTGTGGCCGCCACTTGCCCTGGAGCACTTGCAGCTTGCTGCGCGCGAATAAGTATGCAACACTTTAAGAGCCATTTGCATATGGCCCACATCACGCAGACGCCGTATGGTGGCTGCTGGCTCTGGCTGTCGTCTGGGGAGATTGAATGACACAAAACATGACACAAACTTAATTTCCCCAAGGCAGCCGACGGAGGCACCTCCGCACCTCCTCCACCCCCAGGCAGGCTAACTGCCCGAAAGAGTGACTGAGTGAATCGCGGCCTGGTAACTAGCAACTGGCAACTGGCAACATGCTGTTGCCACTCGAGTCGATAGGTGCGACTACCCCAACACGGTTTTGGCCAACGCAATCGCACGCATCGAACTGTCATATTGTAAAAATGTCGCATAAGTTATGCCAGCGATTATCATAATAATTTGCCACTGGCCAGGACACTCGACACACACGAATGATTTGAGCGCGGCAATATGGAAGCGGGTGCCAGTGACCGGGCAAGGCCAGGTATATATCTATCTATACATGTGTGTGTGTGTCTGTTAGTCTCTCTCTCTCTCTCTCTGTGTGTGTGTGTGTGTGTGTGTGTGTGTGTGTCTACACTTGTCGTAGGCGTTGTTAGTTTTTGGGTTTTTGCTATACTGTTTGCTAAGCACTTACAGTTATTGCGGTCTAGTTTCGGGCCAAAAGTTTTCATTTTGTTAAATAAACAAGCTACAAACACAAAGACAGAGACAGAGAGAGAGCGAGAGAGAGAGAGAGAGAGAGAGAGAGAGAGAGAGAGAGAGAGAGTGAGAGGAAGAGAAAGGGGGGTAAAGATGGTAACAACAAAGCAAAAGGCCTGGCTGACCATGGCCAAGCCCAGACCTGTCACAATGAGTCTATCGACATCGAGGACATTTGACAATCGATGTTCGATAGTATATGTATATAGTCCATAATCAGTATTGGATTATCTGTATTTTATAATACGCATTGGATTGTCTACATACGACAATCGATATGCGGCAATCGACATTCGATAATCAATAATTAATAATGAATTGTCAATATTTAATCTGAAATATATATTGAATTGCCTATATTCCTCATCCGATATTCGATAGTCAATATTTGATTTTCTATATTCTCTAGCCTATATACTGAAATAGATCATCGATATTTATTATTATTCTATATCGATATTGGAATGTCTATCATCGACTGTTGGTAGTTAATATTCAATAATTTATCTTTCATTGTCTATAATATATAATCGATAGTTGATATTGGGTTGGCTATATTCCATAATCAATACTCGATAATCAATATTCGATATTAGATAATCGATAGTCTATACTCAATAGTCGACATCCGTAATCGACATTCCATCTATATTAAAAAATCGATTGTCCATATTATATTATTCGATCGTCTATAAACTTTTTTAGTCGACAATCGATATTCGATATTCGATTCGAAAATCTCAAAAACATATGAATGCCACTAACAAGCTCTTCAAATTTTATAAAGAAAGCCCTCGAAGAAGCCCAAGCACAGTCGCTGCATAGTGAGCAGAGCGGGTATCTGCTCAGTCAGGCACTCCCGACTGTTCTGCTCTAATATTTTTTACCCCTGTCACATGTGGTCAGCTCCGACATAAATCTTTATTTTCTATTTCTAGATCTTACTACCTGAGCTCAATCAAGAACCTTCCTCACCCCATTCACCCCCTCTGAAAGTGGCCTTAATTGAGCCAACGGAAATGCCAGCCCCAATCCTGACTCTGATATATTTCCCGCTGTTACCTTTAGGAAGTTATACTAATGCTCTAGTTCTTGAATTCTTGAACTCTCTACTCTCTCTCACTCTCGCTTTTCCAGCTGAACTAGAAAGAAGGTTATCCCTGCTGATCTCTTCGAGTGTTTTAGCCAAAGGTAAGAGTATTTGGCAATTGTTCAACTCATCTCTTGACTCCATATTGTTTATCATTTATGAAGACACACCCACACAGCTGCGACTGCTTTGTTTGACATTGATTTTGAGCATTTGTGAGGCCCTCGATAGACACAAAGCGAAACGAAACAAATGCTTAATAAATCCCATAAAGACTTTGTTACGCCTCATTTTTTTTTTGCTACCTACCTCTCTCTCTCTCTCTCTCTCTCTCTCTCTCTCTCTCTCTCCCTCTCCCTCTCTCTCTCACTCGGTCTTTCATTGTCTCCCTCCCACTCTGTGTTGTTTATATGTATTTTGGTCCCTGAGCTAGCATGATTAATGCCTTTGTTTGTGTTTCCCGCTTCGCTTTTACGGCGTGTGTGTGTTTTGCTTGGGTTTCTGGCCTGCTTGCTGCCGGCCTGCCAACCGAATGATATGTTTAACAAAAAAGTTTAACGCAAATTAAGTCAAACTGGCAGCGCTTAACGATGTGCGACATAGATGAATATTCTACACATGTATGTGTGTATGTATGTATGTGAGTGGGTGTGTGTGTGGGTGGGGGTGGGTGCGTGCCCTAGTCCTGGCCTGCCAGCGGGTAGCTGGCCAATGTCCCCAAACAAAAAATTGTTGAACCGCCTTTAATTTACACACAAAATGAGCGACGTCCTTTGGCCGGCGCACAAAGGAGCGACAGGAAATCGCATTGAGCCGAACATTCTCACGCTAGCCAAGCACAAATTAAGTTTGTACCAAAGCCACATATCACAAAAACAGAAAAGGAACAAGCCAAAAAGAAGACCAGGAAATCAACTCAACTCAATAAAAACAGAGGCAGAGAGAGAGAGAGGGAGAGAGAGAGAGAGAGGGAGAGAGCTAGCGAAAACTTTGACTTTAAGCCATGGCGACAGACGGCAAAGTTAAATGAGTTTTAAAGCATATTCGCAATGTCCTTTTAATCAGCAACGCGCCCCTCGAAGCGAAACCAAATCAGATTAGAGTCTATTCAAACTCGTCCATCGGCTGCTGTCGCAGAAAGCAGATCTTCAGCTCGCATGTGTCCAGGACTTGTTATCCATGAAGGACAAACTGCAATTGGCACATGAAATCTAATAATAATTGGGACTCCATTTATAGACACATCTGTATGTGTGGCAAATGTGATGTAATTTGGTACACTTTCACAGAACAATCTCAAGAGGAAGTCTAAAGTAAGTGAACTTTATCATTTCGGAGTTCAAGAGAGGGCTACGGCTATAAATCTGTGGAAGACTTGGTTTATATTCAATGGACTAACGGATGGATAGACGAAAAGAGGGAATAATAGACTTAAATAGAGATATAGACGGACAGACGGACGGACGTACAGAAGGACCGATAGATAGACGGGTTGAAGGACGGACAGATAGAGGGACAGACAGAGAGGTGGACGAACAGAGAGGAAGACAGACGGACGACGGACGAGAGCACAGAAGGACGGACAGATAGACGGGCAGGCGAGCGGATTGAGAGGCGTACGGTAGAACAGACGAATGGATTGAGTCGATGACTGAAGGGTTAGACGAACATTGCGCAGCTAATATGATCTTTTCAGTTTATAATCGACTATACACAACTTTATAAAGCAGCAGAAGGAGTAGAAGCAGAATTCAATTATATTTTAATGCAATAAGTCGACTAAGTTCTCTTGAAACTCTGCGATCCTTTTGAAACTGACGAAACTTGAAATCTGATTCCTTTTGTATCTGAATCCGGGCCGACTAAGCTCTAGTTATTTGAGGTATCGATAACATCTGACTGTTAAAATCCTTAAAAGGATTTGCCATTTGCAAATTATTCTTGAATTAACTAAATTTAATTTTTGGGTATTTAGTGTTTAGTCACAGTATCCCCTCTGCTAGACCACTCGGTGTACTTGTTCCGGCATGCCGTGCTGTCTCCTAACTCCAGATTGGTGATCTGGCGTTTCTCTCTCTCAGCTCGCTCAGCAGTCCACGCATCAAGCTGATTGGCATAATTTCGGAATCATGACTATTTCAGCACGTTTCCAGCAAACGGGCAATATATATGTGTATATATATATATATATATATATATATATATATATATATATATGTTATATATATATATATATATATATATATATATATATATATATATATATATATATTTATTTATTATAATTATTTTAAGTAAACAAACTCATTCATTATTATCTTTGCTCTCTCAGCCTTAGTTATATATATATAAATATATGTATATATATCTACATATTCTATATATTCGTCTTTAAGGCATTCTTCGCTTTTGTGTGGCATTCGCCTAGCTATTTAACAACAATGACTATATTTAATGTGCAATATTTAGCCATTTTGTAATTATCATGGAGAGCGCTTAACGCTCTTAATGTATTCCGTATTCTGTAAAACGAAGCTGTCAATATTTGCATAGCTATTGAACCAAGCTAAGCCCACGCGCGCTCTTCCTTTCGTACTACAAATTCTGTTTAGCAGCAAAGCTGTTGAAGCCTAAGCACTATGAGCATATGAGTGTGTGTATGTGTGTGTGTGTGTGTGTGTGTGTGTGTGTGTGTGTGTGTGTGTGTGTGTGTGCTTGCCAGACCATTAAGTTTTTAATTTCTATGCGGACTGCGCAGAGGCGTCAACGAGTCGAGATGTGTGGGGCGTGTCTGTGCCTGTGTCTCCGACTGTGACTGTGACGCTATCGCGCTGAAGGATCTTATATATTTTCTATATAATAGATATAAGAGATATAAGCAGCAAATATCTTTGTTGTGTGCTTTCAATTACGCAATCGCTTCTTATATTAATTTTCTCAAAAGGTGCGCCGGCCAATTAAGCTTTTAATTAAAAAACATATAGAAATAAAGCGCGTGCGGCCCAAAAGCGAAACAAATGAAAAGAAAAGAAAAAAAGTCGAACAAAATGAGATGTCGAAGCGTTGCATACTTGCAGGCGCCAACTCCAGCAAAGCGAAATCCGAGTGAAAATAATTTAAAAGAAAATCGTGAAAGCGCAGAAAAAAGCAAAACTTAGATGAAAACTTTGCTCGCAAGGACGAGCGAAACTGCTGAGTAGCCATGGCAGATAACACTCAACGACAAATTTCCAGTTGGCTCAAAGGAATGTGAAAGTAAAATGTGATTTAGATATATATGTATCTATGTATATATGTATCTATATGTATATATATATAGGAGAAAAATATATATTTATATATATATTTGGACTTGCTGTTTGACAAACTTGTTGGCCAGTGTAGTTGGGCGAGTTTTTAATCGAAGGCTTATCGCAAGAGTCATCAGCCAGCGCCGTTCAGGGTCAGCGTGACACGAGCGTGAGCCCGATTAATTTGCAATTGAAAGTGCCATTTGTATGCAGAGCAGCAGCAACAGCATTAATAGAGAGAGAGAGAGAGAGATAGAGAGAGAGAGAGGGAGAGGGCGCGACTCTGCCATAAATTGCTTTGACCCGACTTAGCAAACTTTGAGTCAGTTTTGCGCTGGCTGCAGCGAGTCAAAGCAAAGCAAAGCAAAGCAAGGCATCTTTGTCTTAATTATTTAGATATTTAGAGAGATAGAGAGAGAGAGAGAGAGAGAGAGAGAGAGAGAGAGAGAGAGAGAGATGATACATGTATTTGCTACATTTGTTAAGTTATTAATTAAGCGTTATTAAATTTATTATGTGCGCTTAGCTCAATTTGAGCCAAGCCCAAAATATGCTTCAATTAGTCAAAAAGGGCGAATTTAATTCAATTTAAGCATACAAATACTTTATGCTCGTCCTGCGACTTCGATTTGCAGTTCGTTAGCATAAATGCATATATATAGAGAGAGGGAGATATATATAGATATGTATCTAGTTGTGTGTCGCTCGTAAATGACAATTATTGGCCTTGGCTTGATGAGAGTTGCTGCAGCGTGCAGTTTGACAACTTTTGCCAACTGCTATCAGTGGACAGAGAGCTGCCACTAACTATATAGTATACGTATATATATATATATACATATATATATATATATATACTAGATATATGTACATTTGTTGTGTGTGACAAAATTAGCTTTTATACGTTTTAGTTTTGCTGCTTGATCTCTCTCGCAGTTTGTTGCTTTCGAATGGGTGCAACTCGAAGTTGCCCTTTGCCCACGGGCAACGTGACTTTTCTTAGCAGCCAGCATTGGAAGCAGCTGCCTGGCATTGTTGGCTTGTTGGCTGGCTGGCCTGTGTTGGCTTTGCTGCTGCGCATAACTTGTAATAGCGCGCCCGACCACGACCAGGACCAGGACCAGGACCACGACCACGACCACGACCACGACCCACAGCACACACAGCGTCGAGCACATGCAAACATGCAGATGCACTTAGAAATCAAGCGGCGTTTGCAGCTTGTTCGTGTATTACGAACAAAACGCAGCTAAAAGTGCACTGCGAAATGAGAAACGAGCAGAGAGAGAGAGAGAGAGAGAGAGGGGAGCGAGCGAGAGGAGCACGCAGCAAGGACCAAATGAAAATGGAAATGTCAACTTACCACACGGCCTGCTCTGTGGGCGTCAGCTGAACACGTTGGCGGCGTCTATTGTCGTTTGTTGTCGTTGTCGCTTGTTGTTGTTTGTTGTTGTTGTTTGTTGTTGTTCTTCTTTTGCACTTTCTCAACAAAAAAAAAAAAAAAAAAAAAAATTGGGAAAAAAAATACTTTTGCTTGGCAGTTGCGTTTATATGTTGCTTAAAGTTGATGTATTTCTTTTTTTTTTGGCAGCATGCGTTACTCAATTGGCAGTAATGTTAATATATATATATATATATATATATATATATATATATATATATATATATCGATATATATCCAAAAGTCGGTGGGTAGACTCAAGCTGCTGCGAATGTGAAGCTAATTATTAATAAATGTCGCGAGAACAGACAAAGGGGGACAAGACAGTCGCTTAGACTGACTGCTCACATACTTACTAATGCAGTCACACACACACACACACACGCTCAATTACTCATTCACACACACACACAGCCAGCCAAGTTCAGTGCGTTGCATTTCCGTTGCCTACTTTTAAGCGCGCCAAGTAATGCGCGCTATGCGCCTGCTTACACATGCACAACACGTAACACACTCGCCCACACAGTCGCACTCACACACACATTCACACACACACTCACTCACTCACTCAATATGCTCGTTATTTGCCACAGCAATGTCGCAAGCAACAAATTCAAAATTTAACAGCAAAAAAAAAAATAATTCAAAGCAAATTTAAATTTTTTGTTTATATTCACAATTTTTTTTTTAATTTAAAAACTTTTTCATTTATTTATTTTTTTCACTTTGCCAATTAAGAGTCATTCACTTGGCTGCCAGCCTTCAAAAGTTATCAGCAACAAGCACAAAAAAAAATACCAAAAATAACGGAAGTTTGATTTTGTTTGTTTTTTATTTATTTTTTTTTTAATTTGTTGTAGTTGTAGACGCTGTGCCACTGCTGACCGTTGTCCATTCAAAAGTTGGCTCAAATGGCTCCGAGTTGGCTGGTTAAGGCTGCTCCTTTGGCTGCTGTTGCACTTCCATGTCGTTTGGTTGCTCGCTGGCAACTGGCTCGAAGTCAGCCAGCGACGCGTCTTTTATCAAGCCAGGCGCCTGCTACGCCTGCTACGTGAGGGATATTTTAGCGGCCGCTGTTAATCACAAATTTCCCCAGCTGTTAAGCTGCTGTTAGCCAACTGAGAACTGCTTAGCTGTGATGAAGTATTGAACTATTGTTCATAATTTCGTATTATCATTATTCTATATATTTGCTGTTGAATATCATATAAATTCGACTCAAAACATACTTTTTCTGGGCTGGCAAAAAAATAATAAATAATTAATATGCATATGTATATTTGTTATATTTTTAGTTCTCCATTTATTTATATTTAGATATTTATGTTATCCATAGAAATACAATTTTTTATATGTTTATTATTTTATTTTTTTATTTGCATTTATTTTCATTGAAGTATTTTTTATTTATTTATTTCAATATTTCAAGTTTTATATTTTATTTATTTAAAATTGTTCATTAAAATATTTACATTTTTTTTTTTATATTTACTTTGAACTTTAATTTATTTATATTTTTTTATTCATTGTATTATTTCTATATTATTTATTGCTACATTTATTTTAAATTGTGTATTTATTTACAAATTTGTATTTATTTTATTTATTTATATTTAATTTTATTTTGTTATTTTATTCGCTTTTATATATTCACATGCATTTCAAGCGCTTCGCAGAATAATTTAGTATTTATTAGTTTACATTTTTTCAAACTTTTTGTATGAGTTCTAATGAGAAGCTTATATGAAATGAGAGAGAAAATTGCAAATGAAATTGTTAATAGAAAGTTTTATTCGTAATTATAACTTTTAGTGAGCGCTTAATTTGTTTAGAAATGCATACGAGTTGGTCTCGTAGTTTGTTTGCTAAACTATTTTCCGGATTTTTATTATTTTATTTTGTTCACATTTTGCAATTCGTCGGGAAGCCAAAGACGATTTTTTCTTTCATTTGGTTTACAGCAGCAGAAAAGAAAGCAGCTTTTCATGGTCCCAAAGTGAAAAATTAAAATTGGCTGAAACCAAGAAAGCGATAATGTTTATGCGAATGCTTATGTAGCACAGAATTCGAATCTCTGACCAGAATAGCCTTGGCAGGGAATGTGAGGCAGGTGGTGGGAATAGGGCAGCTAGCCAGTAAATTAAATAGAACGAGACGAGATTTTTGAGGACGACCCTAGTACTAATAAATAGTTTTACAGCCTTTATCTAAATTAAAACTGAGTTCATATTTCCACCAAAAAGACATAAATGAAAATCCAGACTTGATGGGTCTTAGCTGTTTGCAGATTTGAATTGGGTTGGTCTGAAATTCTCAGCTCATTCCTGATTCTATTTGAAGAAGAGATATTTTTGAAATAATAAACAAATATAAATTTGAAATAAATGCTAATGTGTATATATGAAAAGTACAAAGCATATAAATATAAATAACAAATTATGAATATGAATACATTATTTTCGATTTTAATTTTTAGAGAGGAAAAGTATACTAATAATAATAACCAAGAAAAAGAATATTTTTTATTTGCTACAAAATAATAGTTTTGAAATATTTATATAAAATAATAAATAAAAAAAATGTGAATAAATAAACATTTAAATTTCTTCAATATTATATATTTTGTATTAATTTTGTGTTGTTAATTTTTTAATTTAAAAATATAGTTTTTATTGAAATTAATGTAAATTAAAGCTTAAATAAATATGTTTAAAGCTATAGAAATATATTAGCTTATTTTTGAATTGTTTTCAACCTGGAGAAAAGATATTATTTTAAGTTAAAAATTATAAAACAATAAATATTTATATATAAATAAAAAATAAATTTAATTTAATTTCACTATAAATATAACTAAATTTTTCTTAGCTAGAAAAATTAAATTAATAATTAAGTAAAATTCTTAAAAATATTTAAATTAATAATAATATATAAGGAAAACAATAAAAACTTGTGACTTAACTAAATACCCCCATTAAGCGTGTCTAAAAAAATATATTTAATTCAAGTCTGCTGCAGGCATGCCTGCCCCAGCTCTAAGATTGCGAATGATTTACCTGCTTTCTTTGTGTGTAGGCATATATATATATATATAGCTTAAGCAATGGCTCACTTTTTGTGTGAAATGACATTTTTTAATATATTGAGCAGAAACACGATTCGCCTCCGCAAAGCTTTGACGTGGACGCTGCGCTGCGCTGTGCAGCGAGGCAATTATCGTGGCCAAAGGAAGCAGCTGCAATAATCAACGCCTATCGGCGAGCGTCAAAGAGGCAAAGTTAGAATTTAATTTCTGGCCGAGCAATTTGCAGTGCGGCGTCTCACGGTATCACTGACTGCGATAAGCATTTGAATCAAAACACGAGCAGTGGCAGTGGCAGTCGCAATAGCTAAAAGGGAGTTGATGACGACAATAAACTGGTATCGGATGGCAGCTGGAGCTGGAGCTAGATCAAGTGTTTAGAAGCTTTGCTGCTCAGGCTCTCAGGTTGGGTAATCTGCGCAGCAAATCTTGAGATGCTAATAGAAAATCAGAAGAGGCAAGAACAATGCGAGCATAGCGCCTTAACTGATGACGGAATGCGCCGAGTGCCTCGATTGAAAGACGTTCGCAATGCGACAAGGAGATTTGCGCTGAGATTTATGTGAAATCAATGCATGGACTTACCTGAGCCAGTTCACAGCGGCAACAACGACTCGCAACAGCTCCACGAATATGCGAGCAATTCGCCTGAAATACATATTGATAGAGGCAACCGGAGAAAATAATTGTATAATTAAAAGCATAAGCAGCCCCATGCACGGCTGGAATTTCGTATCTCCTGTGGCTCTTTGTGCATTCATATGAAATATGCTAAACAAGGCAAGACATGAGAGAGAGAGAAAGGGAGAGAGAGAGGGAGCGAGGGAGAGGGAGAGAGCATAGCTGTGGCCAGCGCAGGCATGCAATTATGAGCTCTAAGCTGGGCTGCGATGGGCTGAGTGAGAGCAATCGATAAAAATCTATGCCATGCACAGTTTTCTTAGCGGCGCTAAATAAGCCCCCGAGCAGCAGCTACTGTTGATGCCACTAAAGATCCATGAGAAAGGTCCCCAACTGCTGCTGTGGCTGCGACTACGGCTGCGGCTGCGGCTGCGGCTGCGGCTGTTGCGCTGCCTTCGTTAGGGCGGATTGTTAGCCGAACAATTGGTGGGTACTAAGGCGATGGCACTGCCAGAGCCACTGCCACTGCCACTGCCACTGTCACTGGCGCAGTCAGAGTCGCAGGGCTGCAACTGGGTCTGAGGCCCACTTAGACACATGCACTCAACCGGGCTGGCACTGAAATCTTGGCCTGTCGTCGCCGAGCTCACTTCACAACTATTTCAATAAGCGTTGCGTTATGCACGCGCCGTGTCCTTCACCCTGTTTTGCGCCACTCGAGAGAGAGAGAGACAGAGAGAGAGTCGACCGCGACCGCCTCGCATGTCGCATGTCGTTCGTCGCTGCATTAAGCTTTTGTCATCAACTGTTGTCATCATTGGAATCGCAGTCGTCATCGTCTCAGTCTCAGTCTGTCTCAGTCGCAGTCGCCTACAAGCAATTTACAGAAATTTCTACATTTTTACATTTTACGATTGTCATTTTGATTTCGGTTTCTATTTGCTGGCAGTCGCCAGCTGCTCGATGATATTGTCGCTTTCATCGCCGTCTGACAGCGCTGGCAGCGCTGCCAACATGGCTGCAGCTTCCGCTTCCGCTCAGTGTGCACTGCACCGAGTAGCTTTGTTGATTGTCAGCGGCCTACCTTGCCTTGCCTTGCCTTGCCTTACCTTAGCTGTCGGACTGCCTCTCGAGCCAGTGACGCTGCTTGTGCCCGTGACATGTCGCTCGAGTTCCAGTTCCTAAGTACGACACCTTGTCACAATCAGTCGAGGCTGTCTGCAACTGTTGCGACTTTAACTTTGATATTTCAGCCACTGAGAGACAGGCCCGGTCCCAGTCCCAGTCCGAGTCCCAGTCTCAGTCCCAGTCCCAGCCCCTGGCACAGGCACAGGCCCAGCTCCAGGCTGTGTAATGCCAACAACGCCATCGATATGTCTGGACAAGTCAAACAAAAACCAAGCGTGGCAACATTTTCTTTTCTCTTTTCTTTTTTTTTTCTTTTATTTACCCCGCGCCCAGCGAAAGTAGGTCAAAATTTTTACAGCACGGCGGTTGCCCGAGAAGTGCGTGCAAGGCGTTTTTTTCGGGGGGATGCTCATCCCCGCAGGCGAGCCGGAGTAACAAAGACCTGAACTCCGTTGACATTGAAAAAGCGCTTCTCCTCTCCCCTCTATGTGTGTGTGTGCCTAATGAGTTGTTCAGTGAAAGTTGCGGAGCCACCCTCGCTCGCCGCTATTGTTGAAATTATTGCTGTTGTCTTTCGGGCACGCCCCTTGTCTGCGTACGTGCGAATGCCTATCAGGCGTTCCCTTGAATGCGCCTCCACTATCAGTTCCTATGCCGCTTCACTGGGGCTCACTCGGCTTACCCGTTTCGTTTCGTTTCGTCTCGTCTCGTCTCGTTCGTTCGTTTGCTCACTTTGGGCCCCAAGAAAGGGCAAAAAATGCCTTGACGCAGCATGTTCCATAATATTTCGAGAGTGACACAGATTAGTTCGGCAGCCCCTGCACAATGCCCGCCATGGAAATCAATAGTGTGTGCGGTGTAACATGTGTTCATCAGCATTGCCATCGGTCTCAGTCTCAGTGCCCCAGCCTCAACCTCAGCCTCAGCCTCAGGCGCAGCCTCAATCTGGGCCTACAAAAGACACTTGGCTGACTTCTGATAGCTCATTTCATTAACGCAGCGATGATTCCTTTCAATTGTTGCTGGCATTTGTGCAAGCCGATGCCTCTTGCCTTTTTGCATTTCAGTTCAATTCACACGAATTGCATGACAGTAATTACAACCTGAAAGCCACTAGCAGTGCCCCTGCTCCTCTGTATTTTTGCTTCAATTTTTAAGCAATATCAACCAGCCCCCCTCACTCCCCAGCACTCCCAGCTGCCCTCGACTGAAATGAAAAATTCAAAATGAATTTCCTTTTGATAGCTGGGCACGCAGAGGCCCATCAGCTGTCAAAGGGAAATTCATATTAAACTTCTCATTCATTGCTCATTTCGACTGCCTCGCTTAAGCCCGATATTACCTGGAAACAAATAACGAATATTTCATTTCAGCACATTTGTCACTTGAGCATGAAAACGTTGCCGAGCACATGATCTCTCTGGCAGACCCCAAATGCAGCATGACTAAACACATGCACATAAATGAGACAATAGCCAAAGTGGCACAGCCCAACAAGGTGCGTAGAGCCAATTGCCAAACTGCAAATTATTCATAGAATCAATTTCTCCTAACCCTCTGTATGTAGTCATAGCTTTATCTAGTGCAACAATTGAATATATAATTTATTATTATCTAGAGTATTCTATTTTTTTAACATAAAAAATAAAGTTTTTCATTTTTAAAATTTTTTGTTTTGTGTTTATTAAATATAAAAAAAAAATTTTAATTTATCTTTATGACAAGAATGGAAATTTCAGGAATTTTTTACGCTTTGGAAAGAATAGTAAAGGCTTATTCAGTACCATTAAAATATAGCAAATTTAGTTGTGTATTGAATACACTTCATATTCAGTATTATTTCTAGTATTTAAATTTATTAATGTATATTTTAATTATTTAAAAAATGAAGAAAAAAATGTTTGTCGTATTTATGACTTGAATAAATTTTAGTACAATTTTTATTTGTGTAAAAATCTAAAATTAAAAGCTGAATAGTCCACACTAAGCTTGATTTCGGGAAATCTATCGTTAGTTAACCTAATTACAGTCATATAAAATTATACAAAAAATATTATTTTCAAATAAAAAAAATTTAAAAAATAATCAAATTTATATAAAAAAAATTCAATTTTGAAATTTAAAAAATTTTATTCACAAAAAATGTTTGTTGAGCTCAAAAAAATTTTCTTTTTAAATTTCTCATTTAAATTTCTCATTAAAAGCGAAAGTTTTGAAAGTAGCAATTCTTATTAAAAATTCAGTAAAAGCTGAAAATATTGGCGTTTAAAAATAAAATTATTTAAAAAAAAGTTTTTTTTTTTAGCAATTTATTTTCTGTTCTTATTTTTGCGTACTATTTCTGGATATTTATTAAATGGGAAATAGCTGATGAGAACTAGTCTGATACCTTGATAAATGCAGCTTCATTTAAAAATATAAATTAAAAGAAAAATGTTTTCTTAAATATTGAAAATTTTCAAATTCTTGAAATTTCTTTCGGTGTTAGTTTCTCGCATTAGCCGAATGCTGCTGGCCAGTGCTGCGTAATCAGTGACTTGTGATTTTGGGCAATTCAATGCGATTTAAATCCTCAGTGGACCTAAGCTGAGTGACAAGTTGATTAGTTTTCGGACAGCTGCAGTTGAGCATTAAATGCGTTAATATCTTGAGATACATGTGGTAATTTGCAAGCCACTATCATAACATCGTAGCCGTAACTATCTAACCGCAAGGTGGGCAGCTGGCAGCTGGCAACTGTTGACGCCCCACTGGCTGCTGCTGCCGTTGGGCGAGAGCGCCTAACGAACTCGCCGCAGCATTACAAGTGTATCAGTGACGTACACCCAGCTGAAGCGTACTGGCTCCTTTGTGATGTGTGTGCCTTTAGGACTCAGTTACCAGTGACTTGCGGCCAGGGGTCACTCGGCAAACTCGGCTCACTCGGCTCATTCGGCACCCCCGCACGGCTAGTGTGCCACTAATTGCCAGTTCACTGGTCGCCTGTAACCAATTCCCTGTTTGCTGAGTCCGCCTGTTGCCTGTTTGCTTCTCTTTCCTCCTGCCTGCGCCTCCTCCGGTGATTACTCATTATTCAATCTGGGCTGCTGAATGCTTTAATTACGTTTGTTTTGCCAATTAAAAACAAAACACGCAACACGTAACCGTGGACCTCGGACAATGGCGACGGCCACTGCCGACTCGCGGTGCAATGACCTCGCCGCCTCCCCAAAAAGCTGCCCAACGCAACGCGGCGCGACGCAACTCGACTCAACTCAACTCGACTCAAGACGAACGCTCATTTAGCACGCAGGTGCCGCAGCCATTCGCGACATGCTAAATCTCTGCCAGCTTAGTCGAGCGTCAACGCGTCGATGGGCCAACAAGAGCGTGTTGACGCACTTCCATTTGCCTC
Organism: Drosophila paranaensis; assembly: GCA_035047545.1. Taxonomy (NCBI): domain Eukaryota; kingdom Metazoa; phylum Arthropoda; class Insecta; order Diptera; family Drosophilidae; genus Drosophila; species Drosophila paranaensis. The sequence continues at coordinate 315,664 of JAWNPL010000031.1, forward strand.
AGCTGCCGCAGCTGCCTCATCTGCCCCATCAGCCCAGTCCCTGTCCCAGCCCCTGCCCGTGTCCTGCCCGAGAGCTACCTTCACGCCCGCTGCCCCCCCTTCACACGCCGTGCAGCTGTGCCGCAGCCTTTGAGAAATTAATGCCTCCATTGTTTGCGCCATTGCCGCTAACTAATGCCGCACAGTGGCACCGGCCTGCAACATGTTGCTCAATTCGAATTGATAATCAGCCCTGAGCAAATTTCACGCCTAATTGAATTTATCTGTCGAGGCTGAAGATGATTGCATGCGCCTTAGCTAATGGAAGCTCTAACTGACGTCAAGGAAATCTCTATATGTTTATATATGTGTATTAAGCAACTCGATCATTTCAATTAACTTGGCTATCTCAATCATATCAATCTTATTATTCATATCAATCATCTCATCTCAATCTAATCCCAATCTCATCTCAATCTCATCTCAATCTTATCTCAATCTCATCTAAATCTCATCTCAATCTCATCTCAATCTCATCTCAATCTAATCTCAATCTCATCTCAATCTAATCTCAATCTCATCTCAATCTCATGTCAATCGCATCTCAATCTCATCTCAATCTCATCTCAATCTCATCTCAATCTAATCTCAATCTCATCTCAATCTCATCTCAATCTAATCTCAATCTCATCTCAATCTAATCTCAATCTCATCTCAATCTCATGTCAATCTCATCTCAATCTAATCTCAATCTCATCTCAATCTCATCTCAATCTCATCTCAATCTAATCTCAATCTCATCTCAATCTAATCTCAATCTCATCTCAATCTCATGTCAATCGCATCTCAATCTCATCTCAATCTCATCTCAATCTTATCTCAATCTCATCTAAATCTCATCTCAATCTCATCTCAATCTCATCTCAATCTAATCTCAATCTCATCTCAATCTAATCTCAATCTCATCTCAATCTCATCTCAATCTCATCTCAATCTAATCTCAATCTCATCTCAATCTCATCTCAATCTCATCTCAATCTCATATCAAGCACCTCAATCATCTCTCTCACTTCAACCATTTCAATCACATCACTCATCTCAATCAACTCTATATCATCTCAATCTTATCTCAATCATTTCAATCATCTCAATCGTCTCCGTCTTATCTCAATCGTCTGACCCACTCAATCACCTCACTCTTCTCAATCATCTCTCTCACCTCAGCCATTTCAACCCATTTCCCATAGCCCCTTCAACCACTGTCGCATAGTTGGCAGAACTTCATTACCCCGTCCTGTTGCGTAGGCTGAGATTTATTCAATTTAATTTGAAATCGGCGTCAATGGGCTGCTGTTTGTTGTGGAACGCGGAACGTGGCAAGTAACGCGGAGTGCCTGCCGCATAGGATGTCGGCCGTGGAGTTCGGGCCAAAAAGGACATGTGATTAAAAATTGTTTACAAAGTTCATTGACACGGCAGGCGACGCCGCAGCTACTGTCGGAAGCCATTCATTCGCCAGCGAACAGCAATCAAAGAGTGCCTAGCAATTTGGCGCCTATTTCTCTCTGCTGCTGCTCCTGCTGCTTCTTCAGCTTCTTCCACTTTTTTCGGTCACAGCTGTAATTGATTTTGCGCCAGGAGGCGACTGTGATTGACTAGCAGATATCCAGCAAAGGTCTTGACTGAATGAGTTGGGATTGAGTTGAAGGCAGAGATGTAGAGAGATATCGATAGATATTGATATATACTGATGGATATAGACGGATATTGAAATAAATCGATGGCTCTCAATAGAGATGTTCAGATATTAACATATATAGATATATATCGAAATATAATTTGTATTTATTTTCATTACATATTTATCGATGTGTATCGATAGGTTTGAGAATATATTGATAAATATCAACAGATATGGCAATATATAGATATATATCGAAAGATATAGACGTATATCGACAGACATTGACATAGAAAGACATATATAGACAAATAACGATATACATACACATAGATATTGCCAGATATGTATGTATCGATATATTTTGACAGATATTGATAGATATAGACTGATAAGGATGAAATAGATAGATATCGACAGATATAAAAAGATATAGATATATAAGGATAGATATACATAGATATAGACAGATATATACAGTTATCGACAGTTATTGACGGACATCGACAGCTAGTCTTTGAGCAATTTCCGATTGGAATACTTAGGGATTCCGTTTACAAATCATATCTATCAATATATGTCAGCGATGTTTTCCTGAACAATTTGCTTTTGGCAAACATCATTATTTATAAGCCTTTTAACCTTCATAGTTGGGGGCAGCCCCCAACTGCCGCTGCTGCTGCATATCGCTCATACGTCATGTGCGCACAGCTGCTCGGCGTATTCTGGCCATTCGAAACGAATTGGAGCCTGACAACAACAACAACAACAAGGAGGAGGAGGAGAACAGCAACCAAAATATATCCGCCTGTCAATGATCTTCATTTTTTATGTATGCCAAAAGGCGGCTGGTTGGGGGACCTGGGCGTGGGTGTGGGCGTGGTGGGTCATTATTAATATTTTCTTTTTTACTGTGACATGCTTGCGCCAGGCTCTGCTTTCAGCTGTTGTTGTTGTTCTTTTTTATTTGCCACTTGGTTGTCTGGACGATAAATAGCCGGCATAATTGTCGCTTTAGCATGGGACTCAGTCCCAGTGCCTGCTCCCAGTCCCAGACCCAGTCCCTGCCACATGCCGTTGGCAGTTGGCAAATGTTTTTGATTTACTTAACGGCGACCAAAGGAATCGCAGTCTCCCAGCCAGTGTCAGGCAGAGTCCAGCAGGATCCAGCGCCCTCGCCTCGATTGACCCAATTTCGTGCGTTCTTACGACTTACTTCCTGCCCTCCCCACTGGCCACTGCGGTTAACTGCTTAAGAAATAATTCATTATGTATTTGGTCGGCATGTCACTTAATTTGAGTGGCCTTCGTTACCCATTGCCCATTGCCCGATGTCGATGCGGGCAATTTGCCTTCAAACTAATTGTTCACGTTGGAAATCGATTAAGCCCCTAAGCGAGTCACAGTCACACTTCATATCCACACACACCCCCTACTGCCACAACCCCACCCCCCCCCCCCTGAGGGACGACGGACAGCTGTTTTTCGTGTTTTATATTCGAGTCAAATTGTTTATTTTACTTTACTTTTATGGGCTTCCTCGTTGACAGCAATTTGTTTGCCCACAAGAGATGTCTGCCGAGGACTGCCTGAAGAAGCAAAGCAGTTGCTTCCTTTTGTTACGACTATTGCCGTTGCCATTCCCGTTGCTGTCGCTGTTGCTGTTGCTGTTGTCATCCACTTTGAAGTGGATAAGTACATTGTTAGTTGACAACGCGAATAGTTCTGTCGCATGCAAATAAATCGAAGCAGAAGCCATCCAGATATCGCATGTGAAGCGCATTGTTTAGCAGCTCAGAGGCACAGCTCGAGTTGACTTGACTCCACGATTCCAATATACATATATATAACTGCTGCTAACTATATGCAAATACGAACGCCTGCTTGTGATATCTCTATTTATACCACACCTGGTGCCCTTCTATGCGATTCTCAATTGTTGTTTAATCTGTTCATAATTTATATTTTATGCATTTTATCTTAGTTCACACTGTGATTATAATTGATATCACATCAGGGTCAAGTCCTCTCTCTTTCTCTCTCGATTCTTTTCTGCATCTCTCTTATTCCCTGTTTAGCTCCATCTAGCTCTCATTCGTTCTCTATGTCTCACGATCTCCCTTTCTCTCTGCCTCTTTCTCTCTATCTTTCTCTCGCTCTCTCTTTTTTTATAAATCTCTTTACCTCTCTCTCCCTTTTCCTCCCTCTTTAACCCGATTCTCTTTAATTCTCTCTCTCTCTCTCTCTCTCTCTGTCCGTTCCTTTCTGTTTCTCTCTTTCTCTTTTATCTCTCTCTCCATCTCTCCCTATATTTCTCCCTCTTTTTAGCTCACTCTCTACCTATCTTAATCGCTCTTTTTCTCCCTATATTTCTCTATTTATACATATCTCTTTCTTTCTCTGTCTCTCTCTCTCTCTCTCCCTCACTCTCTCTCTATAAACCTCTCTCTCGTTCAATGTATATCTCACCCTTTCAACTCTCATCAAATCTCTCTATATCTCTCTTATATCCCTCTCTCTCTCTCCCTCTCACTCTCTCCCTCAGTTTTCCCCAAAATCAATTTACAATAAAATTATATGATTATCTCCGCTTGCTTGATTCGAACTCAAATTTTCGCTAAAGCTCAGTGAACGTTATTAAAGTCAATGCCACGATACACCTTGAACAGACTCGATGCTGCTTGGCTGCCTGGACTGTTGGGGGTCTGTGCGAGAATATGTAAGTATGTAAGCATGTATATATGTATGTATATGCATGTATATGTATATGTATGCATGCGTGTACGTATGTGCTATCTGCTAACAGCTCTGTCCAGATTGCTGGCTCCATGTTCATAAGCTTGTCGAAACTTGCTCTCTCTAATAGTTGCAGGTATTGTTGTTGTTGTTGTTGTTGTTGTTGTTGTTATTGTTGTTAGCCTTCATAGAGGTGGCTGGGTGTCTGAATGGGTGGCTGGGTGGCCTTCAATCCGCCACCCTGTCGCATCCAATTAACTTTGTTTGCCTAATCAGAATGCAACGTACATTCGCCGAACATCGCCGTCCTATGGCGAGTGCCCACCGCCCACCGCCCTCGGTCCACGCCCCCATGCGCCCGAGTGACTGTGACTCTGCCCGTGTGGCTGTTGTGGCTTTGCCTAGCGCTAGTCGGTCAGCCATGTCTGGGTTGCCCTTGCCCAACTCAACTCAACTCAGCTCAGCTCAGCTCTGCTCTGCTCTGCTCAGCTGAGCTGAGCTGCGTGCGTGCCAGGACTTTTGCCAGGCGTCTGCCACGTCGTCATACGCTGCAAACTACAAGTCTGGCCTTGTCCGTTTTATGGACTTTTATTGAAGACACACGGACACCCACAGCCACACACACGCGAGCTGTGTGCCAAAATAGTTCCTACTTTCAGCTGTCTGAGACGAGCAGACAATATTTGGGATAAACACGAAGGCAACTGGACTGGACTGGACTGGCTGGCTGTGCTCCTTGCTGCTTGCTCCTTGCTCCTTGCTCCTTGCAACGCCCCATTCATTAAACACCAACTTGACCCAATTTCTACATTTTATATCGTCTCCCCTCACTCTCCCTTTCACTCTACATCCCTTTCTCTCTCTGCTGCCGAAACGTGCTGCAAGTGGCATTTTATTGCTCTCGCCTGGCCACAGCATGATGACTTATTTTTATATAAACCCGAACTGGCTAGCGCTCGCCAGACTCGCTTTAAGGGCGCACATAAATCAATGAGCGCCTTCTTGCACCTAGATCCATCCATAAGTGAAATCGGCCAGAATTACTTTTGATTTTCGCACTTCACACTTTCCTTTGCCCAGCCGAGGCTGTGCCCGAGGCGTTGGCTCGTCGTGGCTGCAAGGACACACTCGCTCAAGTTTCATTGCTATCTCAGCTTTAAATTAGAGTTCAATAGCGAAAAGGACTTTCAATCGAATCGATAAGTTTCGGCCAAAATGCGACAAAGTTCTGAGTGCCAGAGAGCTCCAACCTTGACTCAATTGCGTGGCACAGATTGCTGATTTGTATTAAAATCGAAAAAATACTTCAGCTTAACTCGGACTGCGGCACCTTAGACAAGTCAGAGTGCTCGAGTCGGGCGTGCCTGACTGGTGGATGCACTCTATCCTGCTCAAGGCCGATAAAAGCAAGCAGTTCATTGTAAGCCATTCTTGTGTCGAGCAGTTGCACTGCTTTCTTACTGCTTGCAGCTAACACAGGGCTTTACTATGGCAAGCTATTTGATAAATAAATACCAAGTGTATATACATAAATATATATTTATATGTATATCAGCTAATATTGATTCTTCTATCTTTCGTATTATGATTAGATCCCTGCATGCTTTGCTCTTTTTATTAGCCATCTCAGACTGTGCCTCGATAAACTAACACTCCCGTCTGACATAATTATCGATGAGACACTCCATCACATTATCAATTATATATACATACTAATTTTAACATAATATTAAATTAATATGAGAGGCGTTGTCATCATTATTTCCAAACATCCGCTGATTATATTACTGGCATTCCTCTACAACAAGCTAGCCCTGAGACCTAAAGACGCTGATGTGTGTTTAGCTTGGTTACTTCTGTGCATCGCGCCTATAGCTATACTTCAGGTATATATATATATATATATATATATATATATATATATATATATATATATATATATATATATATGTATATAAACTCATTGAAATTCAATTAAAGCAACTCACTCTTTTTTTTTTTAGCTGACTTTGATTATTTTATTTATTTTATTTTTGTTTCCATTTGTATCTGCAGAATGCAAACTGCCTTTAATTGAATTTCGATGGGTGCAATCAGACAAAGTTAATCATGAGTGAATATATATGCAGGCATATACTAGTGCTGGATGACTATCGGCACTAATAAAGTCTAATATCGACTGTCGTAGACATTGATTTATTCTTCGAACTGCATCAAATTTGTGAATAGAGTTCTTTAGCTTATTACTCAATAGCTCTCCCCTCCTCCCATATACATACATATACATATGTATGTTTCCAAATTTGCTGCAGTTCCGAGTATAAATTGCTGCTCTGATGCTTTTGTCGCATATTTCTTGCCGCTTTCATATTTTATTTGGGCAATTTTGTTTGATTTCCTTCACTTTATTACATTTTGCTTGTAGTGAAAAGCTTGTGTGGTTTCTCTGAGCATTTCAGGCCAGCTGCAATATAGCCCTTAATCAGCCTTATCAAAAATATAATAAATAAAAATAAATGAAAATAAATTTCAATATAAGTCATGAAAGAAATTAGCAGTTGCAGTTGCAATCACAAAATGCAGTTTAAGCTCTGAAAACTTATTCTAAAGAGCAAAGGAAAAGGTTTTTTTATTTATTCTTTTTTCTTTATTATTTTTTTCTTAGTATTTTATCTTAACTGAGTGACATTTTGGATATATATACATATATACACATGTAATATGATTTTCAACTATATAAGCAAGGTATTTAGCAATTGCTAAATAAGGACTCCTAGTTAAGGACTCTTCACCCCCCCCCCTCTCTCTCTCTCTCTCTCGCCTCGCCCATTTAAATGCTTTGACATTAATAAGTAATCAACTCCTTTGTGCGAAGGGTGGAGAGAGGAAGAGAGCTTCAGCTCGCAGCAATTAACTTTCTTTTTGCTCCCATTTCAATCCTATTTGATTAGCCAACTCCTGTTTTGCGTTCAGTTTCTGTTTTTCGTTTCGCTCGATGCTCGACAGAAGTTTAAGAAAACGCAAACAGTTTGGCTCTGGCTCTGGCTTTGGCTATGGCTATGACTGCTGCTTGATTGAGTAAACATGTGATTTAATTGAATTTCCATCACGATGTTTGGCTCTGTCACCTGCGCGCTTTCATCTGGCCAGCGGCTGGCGGCGCTGGCGTCCCTCGCAGCGGGCGAGCACGTCTCCGCATTGTTTTGGTCTCGGTGCAGCAGCCGGAGCAGCCTGGGGGATAAGCAGCCGCAGAAGGACGCGCACCGCGGGCAGCCCAAAAGTTAAGAGCCAGCACCCGGGGCCAGCGCATCAATGGCCAATCAATGGGCCAACTTAAAGCCCTTTGAATTATTTGTCAGCCAACGACACCATTAACTAATGGCAATTACCCAACGCCCCTCCACTCGCCCCAGCCCCATTTGGTATCTATTAAGATGCGTCCTCTGCCTGTCAATGCTAATTTTGGCGGACTTTTTGCCACAGTTCGCCGATTGCCAGCCTCCATATAATATTGATGGGGCCAAACATGATTTTTAGCACAGAGAGTGAGAGAGAGAGAGAGCGCGCGCCTCACACACACTCACAGAGATAAATCAGTTACACATGTATCGCATTAATTATGCAAAGAGCTTGCAGAGGCTTTGGCATCCAGAGCTCAGCTGCATTTTCAGTTCATTTATTTATCGAATGAAATATTAATTATAAATCAGCGACTTTTGATATCCAGTTTCGAGCAAAAACAGGCAACTTTTTCAGTGCATGTGAAGGATTTTTTATTTGCTTTGGCTGTAACATTTTTTGCAGCTGCCTCGCTACAGTCGTCGTCGTACCTTTGTGCTCCCGATAAATAATATCGGCCAATGGCAAATGGAATAGCTAAGAGAGCTCTGGGTGGGACTGCTCGACTAGCAGACACCCTGAGTACGAGCACTGCAAAGAGCTGGAGCTTACTGCGCAGCCACTGCGCTTGGGCGGAAGTGGGCTTTGGCAAGTGTGGAATAACTTTTCTTTGCAGATGATATAGATATAAAGATGTAGAGAAATATGCAGTTAATAATGCAAGACTTTGTACGGACGGAAAGACACTCAAACGGAGGGATTAGCGAAATAACCAGACGAACGGTCGGATAGACAGACGGGTGAACTTGCGGACGGACAGACGGATGGGCGAATGTATGGAATGGACAGGTTCGACCAGCCAGAGGGGCTAACGGGCGGATGGACGGGCAGACGAATGTGCAGAAATAAACGGTGATAAGCGTTGGATAGATGGATAGATAGATAAATGGATAGCTGAACAGATGAACGAATGAACAGACGGGCGAGCGTACGGACGGATAGATGATCGGACTGACAAATAAACGGACGAGCAGACGAACATGTCTAGATCACCTCAGCTCATGCTGACCTATCACATATATATATGACGGCATCTGCCACGCCTCCTGCAGCCTGTTACATACATTTTCACAAAACCAATGTACCCTTCATGCCCATTTTCAATGCGTGCAGGGTATAAGTTCAACTGGAATTGTCATCGAAAAGTGAAGGCAAAAAATATTATTGAAAATATGAAAATTAATTAAAAATCCGAATTTGGCTTATGAACTTCTATGCCCCGAGGTTACGTTGACAAAGCACTGGAGTGGGCTGGATGGCCGGGATGGGCAAGCTGCCAGAAAGTGCCCTATATATTAAATACAATATATGCCGAAAATGTTATATGAATATTATATATAATACAGTTTATAGATCAATTTGGAACTAACAGAAATAGCTAAGGCTGAGCTGCTTAGCTATAACCTGAGATAAGAGGCCTTGAATATGTATGCCAATAGTGTTGGAGAACAACTAAATAGTGTTGAGAAGAGTCTGTGTTGCTAATTGCCAATGTGAGAGAGACAACCATAGATAGACAGGTTGACAACCAGACATTGCTGAACGTAGTCCCGTGAAGTCGATAAACGATGAGAGATAAAGTATCTGACAGAAGAAGACTTAAATAGAGAGTCATGGTCAGAGTGTGAAAGAGGAACAACGTGGCACGGGAATGCGCTAAAGGGCACATTGAAATATTAATTAATTATGGATCAAGGCAAACCCACCGACGTTCCGACATATGTATATCGTTTCTATATACATCCTATTTCTTATCAGCCTTTAACTGTCTTCAGCTTAAGCAGACTTCTCTGACTTCTCGTAATTACACGCTGAAAATTACATTATCTGAAGCCGAAGTTATCCAATAATTAATTTGGCATAGTTGCGGCAGATGCGTTAAAGCGGATAGCCGTAACCGCTCCATAAGCTGATGTGTCTGGGTGAGTGTGAAGTGAAGACACGTATTATATATATATATATATATATATATATATATATATATATATATATATATATATATATATATACAGACACAGTATATTTATGTAGCCCAGATTGCTTATCAAGTTTAGTTGCTCGATTCGTGTGGAGCACGCCTGCCAGCTACTTGATCAGGTTCACTTACTATATATATATATATATATACAGTTATACACAGCTATATAAGCTCAGTAGCTGCACTGGTATGCGAGCAATCCGTAGTAAGCCCATTGAATATTTGCTTTGCGATTAACTAGCGCAGCTTGCAACTGTCCTGGGCAAGCGTATCGAAGGCCAAGGCGCAAGAAGCCAGCGCGCGGCTCGCTGTGTGCTCAGATGTGGCGCGCGCGCTCTTGGGCAACAAGGCGGCTTGCGGCATTAATGTGCATAATTTAGTGAGCTTTGCACATTCGCATGTAAATACGGCGCGGCAGCCAGTGGCGGGGGGAGGCGGGCGCCATTCGCGGTCGCTGGCAGATGCCTTTACAGCTGCTGCCGCTGCTGTTGCTGTTGCCTCTGCTGGTGTTGCAGCTGCTGCATTTCTTGCCTTTGTTGCACTGGCTGGCGCTGTGCACATATTTGAGTCAGCTGCGAGGCTGCTGGCCACCGTCAAGTCGACGCCCACGCTCAATTTGTCAGTGGCGCACACGTAGCGTGGTCAAAATAATGTGGCTATCTGTGTGTGTGTATGCGAGTGTGTGTGTTTCGACTTGACTTGGCTTTGTTCCCTTTGCCTCTGCACACACATTTCTGTTCATTTCAATTGTACTCGTTCACGAAGTAAGCAAAATTAAAGTACGTGCCCCTTCAGCTATGCAATGCAATTTTTATTGACTGCAGTCACAAAGGACGAAAAGGAGGAGGAGGAGGAGAAGGAGGCAGACACTCTTTATACTGTCACTCTCACTTTCACTCTCAGCCTCAGTCTCAGTCTCAGCTGCGGCTGCTGCTGTTGCAATGACTTCGTCGTTATTCCTATAAAATATTCATTAACCTGATATTCATTAAAAATGTCACGCCGCTACCTCGTTAGTTTTAATGGCGCCAACATTGTCAGTAATATATCCATCCAGCAGTCGGGCTGCCAGCCAGTCACTGTCGTCATCGTAACCAAGTTATAATCATTAGGAGCATAGGGGCCAACTGCTATTTAGGGCAGTCGAGATGCACCACACACACACAGATTTAAGCGCTTATCCTACAATCATCCGCACTTCACTTTACATATATATTTTCTTTTATTTCTATATCCATTTATCCATTCAAATATATAAATTTATATTGTGTTTCGCTTTTACTTTCAACTTTGCTCTCTGCTTGTTGAGCGAGCAACTTGGTCTGCGAAACGATATGCAATGTGTCCTTCATATGGAGTAGCTCCAAAAGTCTGTCAACTGCAACATTGTTGAGTCCGAAGGCTGTCTCCCTGCGAAATCTCGCAGATGCGCATCAATTATCCATTCACAAATCATCTGCATATATCGAGTTGCCGTTGCTCCTCGCGATTTGCATGCGCATCTGTTGCAGTCTCCTATGATTCGCCTTTCGGCCTGCAATCTGCGGCCAAAATGTTAATTAGAAGAATTTCTACATCAGCTTTGACTTTTCGCTGACACGATACGAGAAGTTCAATAGGAAATCTTAAGGGAAAGCATTTGACTACTGCAAAATCCCATAAGTAGATAGTTAATATATGTATGCAGTGCATCTGAAAGTTATATATAAAGAGAAAAGATTTAATTGCTTTGAGTAAACTTCAAAACATTTTGTTAAATTAATTAAATTATGTGTTTATAAATGATTTTTTTATTTATTCATTTATTGACTTAACTTATTTATTTATTCACATTTTTTTATTAGTGAATTTATTTCTTTAGTAGTTTAGTGTATTAATTTATTTATTTTGTATTTATTTGCTTTTTTATTATTATTTTTCTTTATTTAGTATTTTTATACCCTGAACCCATTGAAAATGGGAAAATCAGGGTATAATGTTTTTGTTGGAGGGCGTATGTATGTAACAGGCAGAAGGAGGCGTGGCAGACCCCATAAAGTATATATATTCTTGATCAGGATGACAAGCCGAGTTGATATAGCCATGTCCGTCTGTCCGTCTGTACATGTGCACACATACACACATACACATTGAGCTGCGTGCATCTAGCAAGTTCTAAAACCCGCAAGTTTTAGTGTACATATTTCCAATAGATGGCGCTATGATTTGCGAATTATCAGCTGCTCAGTTGGTTCGAAACTTGGATGGCGCTATTCAATCGAACCATAGATGACGCTATTAGCTAAACAATTGAAATGAATTGAATTTAGTTTTCTGTGCGTTTATACGAAATGCTAATTATGCAGTATTTTAATGCAGATAGCGCGGGGTTTAGGGTATCTCTTAGTCGGGACCGCCGACTAGAGTTTTCTTACTTGTTTTTATTTGCTTAATAAAAAAAATATTTTCTATTTATTTACTTAATTATTTATTTTGTATTAATTTATTAACTTATTTATTTATTTATTTTTAATTGTTTTTATTTATCTATTCATTTATTGATTTTTTATTTATTCAATAATTTATTTATTTATTTACTCATATTTTTTTTATTAATGAATGTATTTCTTTGGTTGTTTAGTGTATTAATTTATTTATTTCTTGTATCTATTTGCTATTTTTTATTATATATTTTCTTTATTTAGTATTTTTTTTTTGCTTAATAAAAAAATATTTCTATTTATTTAGTTATTTATTGATTTTTGTTATTAATTTATTAACTTATTTATTTATTAATTTTTAATTGTTTTTTTTTATTTATCTATTCATTTATTGATTTTTTTATTTATTCAATCATTTTTTTATTTAATAATTTTTATTAACTTATTTATTTATTCATACTTTTTTATTTATGAATTTATTTCTTTAGTTGTTTAGTATATTAATTTATTTATTTTTTGTATTTATTTGCTATTTTTTTATTATTTATTTTCTTTATTTAGTATTTTTTATTTGTTTAAAAAATATGTATTTTGTTATATTTATTTACTTATTATTGATTTTTATTATTAATTTATTAACTGTTTATTTATTTACATATTTACATACAAATTTTGTGTGTTCAGTTATTTATTTATTTATTTCATATTAATTTGTTTATCTATTTATTTAATTTATTTACTTATTTATCTCTTTATTTATTGTTTCATTCATTTATTTGCTTATTGTGTATATGCTTATTTATTCATTCATTTACCTATTTTGATTTCAATTCGAATTTACTCATTTAATTGATTATTTGAGTCGGTTGTCGCAACGCGTGTTGGCAAAGGTTAAAGCCAACACACCCACAGATATTATGCAGTTTAGCTAAACACAGAGACAAATTGCGCCTCAATAATATCGCTGACACGGCGATGGGGTTATCGTGTGTGGCCCGACCACACAGCAGCAGCTATGTCCCGTTGACATTGATATAGTTGAGCCATGACAATTAGAATGCGTTAATGCAAAATTGAAACTGAATTGGATTTTTCATTCAAATTATTATCATAATGCAGAATAATAACAAACGAAAACTTATCCTATGCATGAGGCGATTTATTTCAAAAGTGTCACAACAAGTGGGCCTTAAATAAACAACAAAATAATTTAAATACCAAAAGCTGAAAAGTGAAAGGAACTGATTTGTAAAAACAGTGCATCAAATGAGTATAACATATATAACAGATATAATATTTATGTACTTACTTATAGTTCATACGAAATTCACTTGAGTAGACAAAGCTTGAGCTGGAATTTAGCTAAGCCAAAAGTAGCTAAGAGAATATATTTTTTTAAATATAAGTATAAATATATAAAAGCAAGCCGAAGGCCTTAGCATCCAGTGCTTTAGTTGCTTAGTTGGCATATATATTTAGTTATAGCTAACTCTTATAAATAAAATAAATAAATATTTTTAAAAGATTGTTGCTTTCGTTTCTTAAAAATTAAAATTTTTATTTTTTTATTAGTTACATTTAATTCATATGAAATCACATAATATATGTACATATATCCAAATTCTGTTTATAGTTTTTTTTTATTTATAGACACTAAATCATCTAATGTATATTCAAATATATGTTATATTAATTTTACCTATTTATTTATTTTAAGTAATCAAATATATATCCGAATATATCTTATATTTTTTTTTTGTTTATTAATATTAATTAATTTAATATTTATCCAAATAATGATTATATTTTATTTATTAAATTTTTTTAATATTGATCCTAATGTATTTTATATATTATAATTTTTATTTTTTAATACTATTTCATAATCATTTTTAAAAATATATTTTCCAATATTTTTAATGGTTTTTATTAGTTTAGTCAATTAATTCATATAATATATTTTATATTTATTTATTCTCATCAATACACATAATATATATTTGTGTTTCAAAAATATTTTTACATATTTTGAGCTCAAAATCTATCTTTCTTTTCTGCTATGATAAATTAATTTTGATTATGTTTTGAAAACTCGCAAAAAAGTTCGCGTAATAAGAAAAAATTTTCTAAATTAAAAATAAATTTAATGCTTAAAAAAAGCTGAGAATGTAAGTTTTTGTTGTTGTTTTTTAATTAAAATGAAATGGAAACTAAATGAAATTTATAATTAGGATTTGCAAGTGGCTTGCCAGGCCTGCTGCTACTATACTAGAGGCTAAAAGCCTCGTCCGCACAAACAAACAAATCGAGTTTTATATTTTATCTACTTTTAGCCAAGGTGAGCCAAGGGCTACTTCAGTATTAGGCTGAAAACCAATTGATGGGTATATGCTTTTGAGGCTTTTACCCCTCTACCGGTCGGAGTTTAATATACATATGAATTCAGCTTGCAGTGATGTTTGTGATATTTGATTTTGGGTTTGTTAAATGTCCGACTGTGAAGCTGTTCATTGTTTCGCCCGAGGGAGGCGGCATGTGTGGTACGAATGAGCGCATTTGTTTGATGCATTTAAATATATTTGTATTTGTATTTGATTTTTATTTTGTTCGCTCTTGCATTGTTCAAAATGCGATGACAAAGCTAGAATATAAATAAAAATAAAAAAAAAAAAAAAACGAAAATAATTAAAATGAATTCAACTTTGTTTAGACAAATAAAATGCGTTGTTCTTTTGTAATTCTGCCATTCAGCTAGGAGAATTTATACAGTAATTCTAAGCAAGGAATCTCTTTGTGACAGCAGCAGTCAACAATAGCCCCAGCGGCAACAGCAACAACAACAACAACAACAACAAGAGCATCAGCGTGTCAAACTAAATGGAGCTAAAAGTAAAAAAGTTTGTTGTGCTCTGGCTGCGTGTTTTTGTGTGTGTGTGTTGACTTTAGTCAAAAGGTGTGACAATATTGACAATGCGCTCTTAATTGAATTTATGTATGTATGTATCTATGTATGTATGTATGTATATATGTATGTACGCATAAAGCATTCCACATGTGTTGTGGTCGGTCCCTGTGTGCTGTGCAATGCGACTCGGAATTATATGACTTTTCACATTTGTCCAGCCAAAAATCATGAAACCCATATTAAATCATACATATTTGTGGGTGAGTGGGTGGGCGTGGCACACGTATCACAGCCCATTATACAATGTGCGTATGTAGATTTGTGCGAACTCGAAGCTAACAGTGCGCTAACAGTGGCTTTTAGGGATATATTGGACAGCAACATATTTCCCTCAGATAGCAGCGGCAAAAAGCTCGGAGCGCCATCTGTGTGCCGTTTGCTGAACTATGAAATGTGCCGAGTTGCCATAAAAAGTTTGCTTAAGCAAGCAATGCACTGCTTGTTGTGTAACCAGCCTCGCCTAAAAGTATGCAATGCTCTCTGTGGTTTGTGTCTTTACTAAGCGAGTGAGTGTGAGTCTTCGATATATGTAGGGTGCGAGTGCAACGTGTCGTATGCGTATCAAGAGTGAAGCTCTCCATGCAAGTGTTTTTCACGGCGGTTGCAGCTAGTTTAATCCCTTTGTTTGCTCTATTAGCGCATCGCATGCCTGCTGCATGAATAACCCGGCCGAGACAATGGTTGATAAGATGAGCCGTTAACGAGCCTTCCGTGCTTGCCATTGGCCACAGTGAAGTGGAAACGGAAATTATTGGCATTTTGCGACGGACGCCACTTGACCAGCGGTTGGCCAGCCGTTGCGATACCCCCAATTAAGATAGCGCAGATTCTTCTGTTATCGCTGCACGCCGGATTGCGACCGGAAGCAGCTCCATATACCTGTTTGGCCGGAAGCCGGCACCGTTAAGTGTGCCAATAAGAGACCAAGTATTTGCCATAATCAAACCCAAAATACACAATCAGTCAACGCGCAGCGAAGGCAAATAAACCGCTCGCCTCGACCCTGACCCCGACAATTGCGACTGTCGAAGATCGTTTCTTTCGGTTCGACACTAACAAAGGCAAATTGCCTGAGCTGGCAAATAAATATTTGAACTGAGCGCGAGCAGGTCTTGCGAGCATATCGTATGGACCGGGCTGCTATATCTTATGGCTGCTATTCAATGATTCGTTAAGCTGGGAGAGACTCTTCTTTTAAATAAACCAAAAGAGAATCTCAGCAGAGTTATTTTTTTGTTTAGCTTTAGTTTCGTTTCGTAATTTACAATTTGCCTCAAGCTTTGGATATTTTTTTTTTTTTTTTTTTTTATTAATTTTATTTGAATTCATTTTTTTTTTTGTAAATTCAAAGTTATTCTTATTTTACATATAAAAATTATTAAATTTAATTTCTAGCTAATATTTTTCTTATTTAAAAATTGACAAAGATTTCAGCCAGATCTAAGTTCCATGGCCGTAAGCAATTGGGCATCATTTTGAGGCCTTTCTATGCCAATACTTGAAAATTCGCTTAAAGTTTTTACTATTGTACTCTTGGCAGCTTAGGTGGAGCTTGTTCATTAATATGTTATCGCAAGGAATATCCTCATCACTGAATGCAATCGTTAAATTTATCTCTTGTTAGTTGATTACATGGGCTGATATCTTAGATAACTCAAGTTAATAGAAAATCAAAGCTAAAACTGCTTATATTCTGGAACAGCTTATAAGCTCATTTTCATCAACTAAAAGAGCAACGTAAGTAAAGGAGAGGCAAATTTTGATCATTGGATGATCGTTCACTGAAGTCAGGAGGCTGAAAAGCTGACAAATAAATTAACTCTATAGCAACTGCTTAGGACAGACTTAATAATAGTAAATAGCTTATAATACGATATATGTTGTTCTTGATTTTGTTAAAAAAAATAAAATAAATATGTAAGTAAAGAAATGAATTAATAAAAAAATAACTAAATATATAAACAAAAATAAACATATACATAAATATTACTTAAATAAATAGATATATAAAAAAAAAATAAATCAATAAACAAGCACATAACTAAATAATACATTAAGTAAATAAATAAGTAAGTAAATAAATAAATAATAAATAAATAATTAAAAAACAAAAAAAAATTAATAAATAAATATAAATAAATAAATAAATATAAATAAATAAATAAATAAGTAAATAAATAAATAAATAAAAAATATAAATAAATAAATAAAAAATATAAATAAATAAATAAATAAAAAAAAATATTAATAAATAAATACATAAATAAATAAATAATAAATAAATAAATAAATAACAAAATAAATAATAAAATAAATAAACATAAATAAGTAAATAAGTAAATAAATAAAAAATAAATAAATAAATAAATAAATAAACATAAATAAATAAATAAATAAAATATGTTTGCTATGCACTCTATGCTAGGTAAGTAAATAAATAAATAAATAAAAATATAAATAAATAAATAAATAAAAAAAATATTAATAAATAAATACATAAATAAATAAATAATAAATAAATAAATAAATAACAAAATAAATAAACATAAATGAGTAAATAAATAAAAAATAAATAAAATATGTTTGCTATGCACTCTATGCCAGGTAAATCTATAGAGTGGTCTGAAAACATACACATTCCTTAAGTTTAGAGTTTCCAGCAGCCGCGCTCAATTGGGGCTGCGGCCAGTGAGCTGATGCCTCACGCTGTTGCGCTGCTGTTTCGTCAGGCTGTAGAGAGTCTTAAGAGAAAGGCTGGAAGCTTGATTTGAGAGCAACTCCAATACACTCTTGCTGCTTTTCTTGAATGATTGAAATAAAAAATATTTGCTTTGTAATTTTGTTTTCAATTTTAAGTTTATTTTCAAACACAGCTTTCAATGCTTATAACCTGCCTTGGCATACGTATATGTGAGGGAGATGTACATACATATACATAGATATTGTATATGTATTTGTGCACTTACATACATTAAGTCTGCTAATATATTTGTGTAATGGATTTTGTAGGAGTTTTTAAAGAGTTTTTATAGATTTCTCGTCTTTTTGTTTTCTTGCTGTGGCATAAATATTATATTATAAATACTCTTGTACAATTTACATTTGTTTCATTTCTCACTAAGAACTATTCAAAAAAAGGGTGTAATTAATTACTTAAAATAAATCACAGTGTATCTAAGCATTCTTCATTTGTTTCTTGTCGATTTTTGTTGTTCTTGTCGTTGGTTAAATGTGTTTAAATAAATATGTAAAAAAAAAATAAATAAATAAATAAATTAATGAAAAAAAAAACATAGAATAAATAAATATAGTAAATACAATAAATAAATAAATATACTACGTTATCAAGTACGCGTGAAACGTTATTAAATTATGACTTAGAAATTAACTGGAAATGGTCATGTGTCATCTGAACAATAAATATGTATATATATATATATATATATATATATATATATATATATATATATATATATATGTGTGTGTGTGTGTGTGTGTGTGTGTGTGTGTGTGTGTGTGTGTGATCCTAACTACCCGCTCAACGGGAATAGCTGTGCCTAGGCTAAGCTATAATACTACATAGTTCTAGCATAAATATTAAATAAATAGGGTTAAGCTCTAAAGGGAGGCTGCAAGAGGTAGGGGTGGGTGGGGTGGGGTGGGGCTGGTCATAAAATTATGTAATGGCATTTTGTCAAATTCATTGTTTCATTCGGTCGCACGCAACTAGGAACTGTGCACAGCACTGGGCGCGCGCGTAATACTGGATGCAGGTCAGATGTATTCGAGGAGTTGCTGGGGGCTGGAGGCGGTGGGCGGTGGGCGGTTGATCGGCTTAGCAGTCGCCAAAGTTGGAGCAACCACCGGACGCAGATGCTGCCCCCGCCGACTGGCTGGATCGGCCGCTCTCGGAGCTCTCGAGGCTGAGGGACTGGCGCGAGTTGGAGACGACAGAGGCCGAGCCGTGCTGGCCGTGGCGCTCGGCGCTGTTGCGCCTGTGCTTGCCCAGCGCGCCGCGCAGCGAGCTCCACATGTTCTCCAGGAACTGGTAGTAGAGCTGCTTGGTGAACTTGAGATCGCGCTTGTCGGCATCCTTGCTGCCGTCGGCGGGCGTGTAGAACTTCAGCTTCTCGAGCATCTTGTCCTTGCTGATCTGGCTGAGCTTGGCCACGTTGTGCATCGGGTAGGAGGCGTTGATGGTCGTCTCGATCTCGCAGAGCATGCGCCGCGCGCTCACCAGCAGCTTGTGCAGCTCCTCGGTGGTCTTGCCCATGGGCAGCTGGTGCTCCTTCCGGTACTTGTACTGCGCGCTGCCCAGGTACGCGAAGCCGCCCACAAAGGTCTGCATGCCGCGGTACCAGGTCTGCAGCTTCACCTGTAATTGGTCCAAATCGAGAGAGAGAGAGAGAGAGAGAGAGGGGGAGTTAGTCAATTGTGAATGCCAACAATAACAACAACAACAACAGCTAGAAAGAAAGGGCAAATGCAAATGCCGTTCGGCGAGTCGCTGGAAACTGGTCTAAGCCGCCCAGGGCGGAGCAGGTCCCCATTCCCAGTCGATCATTGTGCATAAGCGCTTGCTCTGGCTCTTTCTCAGCTTCTTCTTCTTCTTCTTCTGCTTGTGCTCTGTGTGCTTACCTTCTTTGTGGGACGCGTCATGTTGGGCAGGAACGTGTACTCGCTGCTCCAGGCCTGAATGTCGCCGTAGTCCAGCCTGGCCGCCTGCCGTATGTCTTGCAGCTCGATGCGCGTATTGTTGCGCAGCATCTTCAAATACTGCAGCAGAGAGAGAGAGAGAGAGAGAGGGAGGGAAATAGAGAGGTTAGCTTGGCAGTTCTATCTATTGTGAACTTTTCACTTACATTGCGCTTGTTGGCGCCCGCGGAGATGTCCAGTTCCTTGGGCTGCTGGTGGTCCGGCTGGTAGACGCCGCCGCAGGGATTCTCCCACTCGGGCGCCGCATCCTTCTGCTCGAGGGCGCGCGCGAAGTAGACGAAGGCGTGGCTGCGCCTGTGGCGTATGCGCTGGCGCCGCAGCTCGCGCATCACCGCCTTCATGGCCGCCTGCGTGATCTGCTCGTAGCTGCTCTCGCTCTCAGCCTCAAAGTCGCTGCTGCCGCCACTGCTGCTGCTGCTGCTGCTGCTGGCGTCGCTGTCGTAGCTGGCGTCGCCGAAGCTCTGCGCGAGGCCGTAGAAGGGATTCACGTGCCAGGCGGGCAGCGCTTGGCTGCTGTCGAGGCTGGCGCTGGCGCTGGCGCTGCCACTGGAGCTGTCAGCATCGTCGTAGGCGAAGCCGAGCGCCAGCTGATCCTGCAAATGGCGGGCCTCTGTCGCTGGCAGCAGCGCAGCCAGCGCCAAGAGCAGCGCGAAGCTGTGAATTCTGTTGTTGCGGCTGCGCCAGCTGCAGCTGCAGCTCTGCTCAGCTGCACTGTGGCTGTGGCTGCGGCTCTGGCTGCGGCTCTGGCTCTGGCTCTGGCTCTGGCTTTGGCTTTGTCTCTTGCTCTCGCAATGCTTTGCTGCAAAGAGAAAAGAAATCAAATTTAAATTTAATTTTTGTTTACATTTTATTATCGGCCATTTTACCGTTGGACATGAGCGCTCAATCACTAAACCGAATTCAATTAGATTTCAGACAAACTAAGATTTTCTTTTTCTTTTGCTTTGACGCGTGCTCGTTCGATCTGGCGTGCGCGCTCTGCGGCATCTGCTCGGCAACTGGCCCGCTGCGCACTCGCACTCGCACTCACATATACTCACACAGACACTCACTCACACACTCACACGCCCAGCCACACTCATTGCACTCGCACTCGCACTCAGCGCGCAGCCTCTCGCAATTGAGTGAACTGCGATAAGCGGCTCAGCCTCCAGCTGAGCGTGAAATACTTGGCTCTCTACTCGCTTTTGGCCAATTCAATTGAGCGCAATTTCTATCCCTCTCTCTCTCTCTCTCTCTCTCTCTGTGTGTGTGAGTATTTTATGGAAATTGTTGAACGGCATTTGGCTTTGTCATCGGCGGTCGCGCCAATTGTGCTTCGCTTGAATTTCACAAGAAATTTGTAGATTACTCATCGTGCGAGTATTTTGGGTTTTTCGTTTTTTTGTTTCAGTCGGAGATATTGCCCAAAGGCAGAGTTGCTATCGCAGTAGCAGCAGCAGCAAGCGAGCAGCAGCGGCAGACGCTGACCAGACAGACAAGTATCGCCGCTCAGCAGCGACGTCATCGTTGACCAATTGGCCGCGGGCAACGCGTCGTATGAATAATTCATACACAATACAAATTCATTCAAGAGCAGCGCGCGCTCGTGCCAAGCCGTGCCGCGCTGCGACCGGCTAACGGCAGCAGCAGCAGCAGCAGCAGCAGCAGCAGCAGCATCAGCAGCAACGGCAGCAACGGCAACAGCAGCGACTACGACAACAACTTGACGTAGGTCAGCGACTTCGCATTCGATAACAACAACAGGCAAAAGCAAAAGCAAAAGCACAGCCAAAGCTGAAGGCAAAGCAGCGACAGCGGCAGCGGCAGCGGCAGCGGCGATGCCGGCGCACGTGCTGCGGGACATGTGTCCGCTGACAAGACCTGGTCTGCACTAGAAAGTTCCGCTTGAACCATGATCAAACGCGGATAATAAAAGCATTTCACCAATATGATATATAGCACATATATATAGACATAGCTCTGCTCATGAAAGTTGTAAAGACTGAAGACAAAAAGTGAAATATTAAAAAAAAAATTAAATAAAAAAAATAATTCAAATATATATAAAATTTAAGTAATTAAATATATGTACATAATATTAAAAAAATTAAATAATATCAAAATAAAAATATCAACTTTAATCCACATTTGTTTCCAGTGATCATATTTGATCTCAAGAAATGCTATATAAAGCGGCCTAGAGCTAGTCCTATTTTCATGACCTCAGCTGTATAATTTCTCTTATCGGCACAAGCAGAAAACCCAGCGAACATGTGATTGAATGATTATCTAGCTAGATTAAGACAGCGATTAATTAAGTGAGATTATGATTATTGAATTTTAATTGCTGCCCAATTAAAGCGCCTCAACGAGCCCTCATAATAATAATAATAATAATCGAGAATCTGTGCGCTAGTGGTGGCATGTTAAGCTAACAACAAACTGATAGACATATAAACAATAAAAAATTATGTATATATAAATATATATAAATATTAAATACATAAATATTGAAAAAGAAAAAAGGCTTATGGAGCTTAATAAAAAATATATGTAAATATAAATAAAATATATAAATATATATACATATATAAAAATCTTGAATATTTAAAAACTATATATATGTATGTATATAAATAAATATAAATAATATTTAAAATTATTTATTTATGTACATATAAAGCCATATATTTTTTTTCAATTAAGCTCATTTATTTTCTTCATCTTTTATCTTTTTATATGTCCATATTTTTTTTATATATATATATACATATATTATACATATATATACATATATACATATCTTTTTTTTTTCTATAAAACTCATTAACTTTGTCTTTTTTATATACATTTATATTTTTTTTTTTCTTTTTTGGCTCTTCAATTGTTTACGTTGTTTTATGCTGCTTCTGCTCTGTTGCTGTTGCTTTTCGCATAAACAAAGACTTTGTCTTGGGGGAAGTCCCGCGCGGCTTTTGGGGTCTAAACTAGGCGAATATTAATAGATAATTGTTCGATATATCATAAGCTTTTCAGCTGGGCGCACAAGCTTTTTGTTTTACTGTTCCAGCATTGCTGGTGCTTTGTTTACGGGCTTTGGGTTTTTGGTTTTTGGTTATTTCGGTTATTTCATCGGAGCGCTGAGAACATCGCTTTAAAAATGATTAAAATTTCACCACCACCTGAACTGGACGGGCTGAGCGATCGTAAATTGTGGCAAAGCCGGTTGAAATTTACGGACATTGGGGGCCTGTGCGAGAGCACTTTGGACTTGGACTCCAAAAAAGCTACTTACTTGATTGGCACATTTTAGCGGCTGTTGTTGCTGTTGTTGTTGGTATTTGGTTTATGGCTAATCACTTGTGTGTCTTGTATGTAATACTGACTGGGGAGCCGTACTCCCGGGCACTTTCTCAGTTTCCGTTGGGGTTTTCGAGTCTCAGTTTTGAACTGGGTTCAGTTCGATGCGATTCGATGCGATGCGATGCGATGCGATTCGATGCGATTCGGTTCGGTTCAATTGGATTCGCGAGCCGACGACGATAATCATTGGCGTGCGTCTAAATGAGACTGATTCATGGTTCCAGCTGGGCACATTAATTTATATTTATACGTCCCAGACTCAGACGCCGACGTTGGTGTCGCCGTCGCTGTCGCTGTCGACGTCGCCGCTGCCGCTGCCGCTGCCGATGGCGTTGGCGTTGGCGCTGTTGCTTTCATTGATAGTTCGATATACTCGCCAATTGGCGTGCCCTATCGCTGCAGTCGGCGTCGTCGTCGGCGTCGCCGTTGGCCCGATACAACGGCAATCGAAGCGTGCGCGAGAACAAATCGTAATCGCTATATGCTTATAATTATAATTATTATTTGATTTGATTTTATGACACTCGAGCCAGCATAGCTTCGCCTACCTCACCACCGGCAGACCTCCCGCCTCCCCCGCACCCCCTGCCTCACCTGGCCCATCAGTGGCCCTCTCCTGCTGTTTATATATAGCCTTTATCCATTCATATCGTACTTGCTTATTATCAATTGCGTACGCCGCCGCACTGTAGACCCCCCGCCTCAGTCGCCTCGGTCGCGTCAGTCGCGTCAGCCGAGTCGAGGTATACCCTTAACACCAATGCCCATACGTTGCGCTAGGGGAACTTTTCCAGCTCAATGGTGTCAGCAGCTACTCCTTCACCTTCGCCGCCTGCGCCCTTATCATTGAAGCTCCGCAATTACGTCAATGCCCGGTGCGATCGGCTGGCTCATTCTTAATATTAACTTCATTGATGGAGCGTAGCTGGAATTCAGTTTGAAGTTACACGACTCTTGACTCATTCACTTTCGTTGGGACATCCTCTGACCGCACTGCAACTCTTATCATCCACGGATATGACATTTCTGAATGGAACACGCTGAAGATCGGGTTTTTCTGACTTCAGTTACTGCATTTGGTTCATATCAATCGACCTTCAGGGCCAAGAGAGTCTAGACACATTTTGTCTGTGGCTTTCGATGCAGCCACTTTAGATACGAAGATAAAACTGGAAATATCTAAGGTAAAATAATATTGAAGTTTAAGAGAAACTAAAGATTTACATACTATATATAATTCTCTTGCAATTTACACAAATTTTCCCATTCAACTCTATAGCCTTGGTCATTGTCCTTTGCATCGTCTAATAAACATTGTGTCTATTCAAGAAGCATAATAAAGGCTTTCCTAGATCATAGTTTAGTGTTTGACTAGATGCAGGATATACCTCGGTTGACTAAAGCACAGTAAAAACTAGAAAAATAATATCTAAAAAAATTATAAAATTGAATATTAAATAAAAAAAAGAATACACATATTTTAGAGGTTTTTTAAAGAATTTATATTGAAATAAAAATGTTAATAAATTATAAAAAATAAATAAAAATAGAAATATTAATAAATAATTTACAAAATTTATTTAAATTATTTATATTTCATATATAAATTATTCAATAAATGTACAGAGCTTATCATAATGATAAGATACAATAAAAAATATAAATATACAATAAATATATCATTAAATTTCCTAAATATAAAATAAATATTTAAGAGTATTTTCGGCTTTTCCACAGCAAAATTTATATTTATTATATTTAATATATATTATTCAATACATATCTAATAATATTTTTAGCTTATGTATAATATTAATTATGTACAATAAATTTTATATTTCTTAAATATCTTCAATAAATCTTTAAAAATATTTTCAGCTTGTGTTTAGATTTAAAATACACAAAAATTAAAAGTTTATTTCATAAATAATTCATCAATTTCTATGAATTGCTTAGAGACGAGTTCTTTCTTTTACTGTGTAGAATATTTTTATTAATTTAATAGTATTTTCAAATATTAATATGAACAAATCAACAAATTTAATAAAGCTTGCTTAGAGCCGGCTAATATTTATATACAGCAAAAACAATATTGAATACATAAATAATAATTACATAAAAATTACATTTGATGTTGAGCTCAGAAAACGCAGAATCATTTGATGAGCTTTAACTCAATCTGCAGTCGGGATATCTCCACATTGGCCTTCTTAGTCCAGATAACTTTGCTGAGATAATAGATTATATTTCACAAATTCATCGTTTTTGTATTTTGTACAATTTAAATAACTATAAAAAAATGTAAAAAAAATATATTCCAAAAGTTTGTTTTTCTTCTCAGGTTGAGGTAGATAAAAGTGCTTCATGCAGTCTCAGGCAGGTCGTCTGGTGCACGCCTTCACTGTGCTCTAGCCGAGCAGAACTGGCATTCGTGTCAATCCATCTAGGTTCTACTAAAGTCTACGACTAGCCACTTAGCCAGTTGTTTGACAACTGACTAGCTCTGCCCTGACCAAGCGATAAAGCATTGATAAGAGTTGACTAAACAAGTGAGTCTCTTACTCATTTCAAGAAGAAGCCCTCACACCACGTATACGCAATATTTCACGAAAATGACGATTATTAAATGGAAATATATAAGTATATAGATTTATACATCTGTATATATATATATATATATATATATATATATATATATATATATATATATATATACATATATATGTGTGTATCTATGAACATGTTCATGCTGGCACAGGGCTCGGCGAATAATGACGATTATTTCTGTTGCTCGGGTCCAAAGTTCTTGGCGGAAAAAAGGTAAGACTCTCACCCACGTTCCCCAATTACGGTCATAAAGCACTCATATGACCCATATCGCTAAGTGGTCTATCAAATATCGTTTTCACTCTCGTTTACGGCTCAGCACTGATAACTGAACCGAGTTCGTTGGTTCAATGGAAACTTTTCACCGACAAAAGCTAGCGAAATTAACTCTTCCGAAAATAATCGAATGTTAAATTAAAAATAAATAAAAATGAATATAAATATTTTTAGTTAAAATATTTTATTATTATATATTTTATAGTATTTAATATTTTGTTTTATATTTAAAAAAGTAAAACAAATAAAATAAGCAACTGTAAAATAAAATAAATATAATAAATAAAATTAAAAATGGCTAAAAGTCATAAATATATATATTAATGTTATTGTATATATATATTTTAAGTAATATATTATATATTTAAAAAAAAAAGTAATGTGAAATAAAATGAAATGTTTGAAATAAAAATATATTTAAATTCTAAACACATTTTTAATTATTTTATTTGAATATTAAATTATTTAAGTAAAAAAAAATAAATGAAATAAAGGAATGTAAAAAAAAAAAATATTTATAATAAAAATATTATAAATATAAATATATATGAATTACATATTTCTTTTATTATTTTATTATTATATATTTTATTTAAAATAACAAGATGTAATTGTTGTTGTATGATTCTCGAATCGTTAATCTTATTTGTTGCTATATTTTGTTTTTATATAATAAGAGCAACAAAAACATTTCTAATATCTAGCTGAGGTAAACATGGACGAACTAAAAATAGCTACGCGCTAAATGCAAGGTAAATAGAACATTAGAAAATGCTATTTCTGTGCTATCGGACAGCGCAGTGGCCGCAGTAATTGATGTGTCTGAACTTGATAAGGTGCTAAGCAAAGCCTCGAATGCCAGCTAATCATAGTGAAGTCCTAAAGACTCGAGTATTAACTATGTGAATTGAAAATCTGTAAGAGTTTCCCCCTATGTTTCCCGGTATCAGCTTTATGAATTTACAGTTGTTTTTTTTTTTCTTTCTTGAATTGCGATTTGTCATAAGTTTTCCATCAAAATATCGGAAATAAATCAATATGATTCCGAAATATGAATGAAACCGATAAGATTCTGGCTTCGCTTTCAGGCCTGCTTCGATTTGGTTAAGCCTCGCAATCTATGCAAACTGTAAAGGTGAATGAAGTGTATTAGTTTATGATTTATGGGCAAGCCGATGATAAACTACAAGTATCTATAAACAAATTGAGTCACGGCCCAATTAATGTTTATATCGTTTGTCGCTTTATTGACCACTTTTCGCATGGCAGGCGCCCACTGTGTGACGCTGCCTAATCATGGAGGTTTGGAGTGTGTTGTATGAGGTCTCCAGCCAAATTAACACTGCACAACATAATAGGGGGGAAATGTCGGTTAGCAATTGTTAGATGGAGAAGAAGAGAAAAGATAAACGAAAACAAAAATAGATAGAAATAAGGGATGAGAAAAGTGAAGAAACAAGAAGAAAATAATGGGAAACTGAAGGAAATAGAATAAAGTATTAGAAACAAATAGAGAAGAGAAAGAAAGGGAAAATACTAAAAGAGCAGGAAAGAAATGAAGAAAGTGTAAAGAGAAGGATAAAGCAGATAATAAAAAGAATAAGAAGCAAAGAGAAGGATATAGAAGAAAGCAGATGAAAAGGAATGAAATGATAAAAATGGAATACGAAGAAAAATTAAGGAAATTGAAGAAAGCTGCGGAAAGGAGAAGAAAATGTAGAAAAGTGCGAAAAGAAAATGAACTAAAACTAAAAATAGAAAGAAAACAGAAGAAAAGGAAAATGAAAGAAATAATAGTAAAGTTGGTAAAGTTTGTGGGGAGCGAACTGAGATGTGTGTTGCACAGTGTAATTAGCTCAATATGTTTTACAATGATTTTGGCCGTGATTACTTAAGTTGGTCTCTTATCGGAATGCGATTTTAAAGTGATTGAAAGTCTGGAGGTGCTCAGGCAGGGATCTTTGAACTCGACTGGGAATCACATTGGCTCAATTGCCCGTGGGGGTTGACTAATGTCTGAGAGTCAGTGACACACTCACACACACACACACACACACACACATGGGCATGGGGAGATATCATATGGAAAAGTAGTTGGCCATGTTAGGGCAATTGACGCTACATTAAGGTACTGACAGACATGGAAATTGGCCGTTGACTCATGTTGCTGGCTTATGGTTGGTGGTTGGTGGTTGGTGGTTGCTGGCTGGTGGTTGGTGGTTGGTGGATCATAAAGTCAGCTGACGCCACATGGCAGAGATAGCGGACGAGGCACCCACCTAATGAATCGCTTGGGAACGATCTATTTATGTTCGCAATGGCAACCTGGCGCTATATTTATCGCTGGGCAACATGACGTATACTCAACGCGCCGTGACGTAGGCGACGCTGCCGGCGTCGTCAATTGCGAATTCGCATTAATTGTCATTATTATCACCTTGCCCTGCCGTGCCGTGCCGTGCCGTGCCGTGCCCCGCCTCCCTAGCCTGCCCGGCCATGCGTGGCACGGAGCTGTTGCTATTTGTGTGCGCTTTGTTGACATTTAGCGGCAACAAATCGCCAGTGCCCTAATGCGCGCATTTTATTTGACGATTTGTCTGATTATATTATTAATAATTGTCTGTCGGCATAATTGAAATCGATGCTTATCAGCCGGGCCCCGGGCCCCGGGTCCCCGGCTGCCCAGTCAACGTCAATTGCCGTGTGACATTTGGCGAGCAGCGTGCCCAGGGAGAGCCGCTGGCATTTAGCAATCGCTGACGCTCGGCCAGATGACGGCGCGAGCTGAGCGCGACCGCAGCCTGCCGCTGCTCCGATGACTAATTGATAACGACGAGCGCGAGTTTTCGCTGTTGTTGCTCTGCTTTGGTTTCTTCTTCTTTTTTCTTTTTTATCGCGTGCCAGCGCTGCTCGAGCCGTTGCGCCGTCGCGTCTAATGTGTCAACAATTGTCGCGTGCGCGCTTCTCTTTATGATTGTTGACACCCAATGGCCGAGCAGTGCTCAATTGACGACAGCAGTCGCAGTAAGGAAAGAGCCACAGAGAGGTAAGGGGGGGCTGTAGGGCTCTCTTAGTCACCTTCTGCCCACTGTCCGTTGCAGTTGCATTCGGCATTCGGCATTTGCATAAGCTGAAGCTGAAACCTTGGCCAAAGCCCCAAAGCGATGAATCAATGTTCAGACAATGCACAGCTATCACACGCCTGCAGCTAGTTAATTATTGTTTCGATTACTAAATTGCAATAGCTATGCCCACTAGATGCATAGACTAATAAACACTGACTGGGCAAGGTACAGATGCCACTGGAGAGAGAGAGAGAGAGAGAGAGAGAGACAGAGAGAGAGAGAGAGAGAGAGAGAGAGAGAGAGAGAGTGAGAGAGGGAGTCTCATATCACAAATATATGCATGCACATCAACTTTTGTTGAACTCGTTTTCACTCAGAACTCTGAGCCAAATGCCAAGTTTAGAGTCCAACTCATCGCATGTGAATTTTCGCCGCTTCAACGTTTGTCCGTCCGCCTGTCATAACTGCGAGCATCTTACACATCATGCAAACACTTCCGTTTTGAATATTCGACCATTAATCGGTGCCGTCGTCTCCACGCAAACAAAGAAAGCAAAGCGAAGCGAAGCAAAGCCATTGCCATCGCCATCGCCATCGCCATCGACGACGTCATTCTGTATGATCAGCATTGCCAAAAATATATGCCCATAAGACTATGGCGTGCCAGCCTCGATGCCCTACCCCCTCACCCAACCCTCCCCTCTAGTCTCCCACCATCAAGTCTCATGCCCCATTAACACGTAACAGCGCAGAGCAGAGCAAACAACAAACTGTTTGTGTGGGTCAGTTCGAGTGAAGAGCACTTGTTGAGGCATTCCGATTGCATTCGCTGTGGCTCTGTGGCTCTGACTGTAGCTCTCCCACTGCCCGCCTCACACCACTCCACGCCGATCGGTTTGCGCTGTGACAATTCCATCTGTGGGTCACACTCATACAATGTGGTCGATCGCAGACAGCTTATGCCAAATATGGATATGCAAACCGAGCACAATTCCAGCTCACTTTTTGTGCTTGTCATTTGAGTCGGCAAACTCAATAGTTGAAGACGTATTCTTATGGATTGAATAGATTAAAATAATAAATATAATTATTTATTACATTAAAATAATAAATATAATAAATAAAAATATACAAATGGCATAAAATTATAACAATAAAAATATTAATAATACAGTGCTGTCTGGGCATAGTGACTACCCTATATAGTGGACACCCCTAAATAGTGACCACCCAAAATTTGTACACAGAGTCCTCTAAATAGTGGAACATCGAAACCTCTAAATATTGAACCGAACTTATACATTATACCCTTTTTCCCCAATTTCAATGGGTTCAGGGTATAACAAGTAAGAATACTCTGCACAGACGCAAGCACACGCAGTTGACTCAGCAACTGCGCTCAGGCTAATAACTTTTTTCGTAGACTAACGTTTCTGATCAAACTTTAAGAACGTATAAACTACTTTCTTACCAATGTTGTTATTGATTGTTTGCCGTTTAAACAAATTAAACGAGTTTTTGAGCAAGTAATTTGAGTCTGGATAAAGTGCATAGCCTCGATATTAGAGACCAGGCCGTGCAATAATTAGTCCACTATACCCAGACAGCACTGTAATATAAATATATAATAATATAAATATATAATATAATATAAATATATAATATAATATAAATATATAATAATATAAATATATGAAATGAAGGGAATTTTACAAATATATAATAATTACATTATACCATTATTATTAACGATAAAAAACTGCGTGTCTTCAGGATAGCGCACATTCGCCATGGATGGCGCTATTCTATCGAAACATAGATGGCGATATTGGCTAAACAATTGAAAGTGAATTGAATCTAATTTTGTGTGCGTTTATACGAAATGCTAATTATGCAGTATTTTAAAAAACGCGGGGTTCAGGGTATCTCCTAGTCGGGACGCCCGACTAGATTTTTCTTACTTGTTTTCTTCTAGTGAGCTCTGCTTTATTCCTCTTAAAATAAATAAAACTGACCTAAATCCATACCATTTTGTAAATAACTATTGTAAATCTATTATATTATATAGATAGATAGGTATATATTCAGTTAACAATATAGTAATTATCACTTCCTAAAGCTATAGCTCAATCTAATCCTTGGTCCGCTGGAGCCCTCTGACTTGTTCAATTCTCTATTTCAATCAACCGGCCTGTGAGATTCTGAGATATTACCTAATATTATAATATAATATAGTGTAAATAAAAATAAATAATTGTCATTTAACTAAAAATCATTTTAACTAAATAACTATCAGAATCTGATAGCTTGGCTTTGCAATGCAGCTGGTTTGAATATACATAGGTTTAAAATATTCAATTTATCTTTTGACTTCTGTTTATATTTATTAAGTTGTTTCCTTTTTTTTGAGTCTTTATTTATTTACTGTTTAAATTTGGTATTCAAAACCTGAATTAAAATGTTTATATATCATTATATAAAATTTTAAAAAATTATTTATTTGTATAAAAATAAAATTTAGATTTTGTTGAGATTTTGTCCTTTTCTTTTAGATTCATTTTCAGCTTTATATTTATTTACATATTATTATTGAAATAATTTTATTATTATTATATTATTATTTAAGAATTATTATGTTAAGAAATAGAGCAACTTTTCAGGATAAATAAATCATTTAAAAATGTACGCAAACTAAGAACTGAACTAAAATGTTGCACGAAGATCAAAGTGACTTTTCGACTTTTGGGAGAATATCTATTTGAGATTTTCTATTTGAGTTCATTTATATAGAAATTCCTTTTAAGATCGTTCTTTTGTGAACAACTGGACATTAGCTGTCAATATCTCTCTATATATCTATATCATTTACAACTTAATCTGTGAAACTCTTTTGGATATCGAAATCGCTAAGGGCAACTTCCTCTTGTTGTTGTTGCTGTTGCTATTGACATAGATGTGTTGGCAAATTTTCATTTGTTTTTGAGTCAATTTCTCTTGGCTGTTGTTGTTGTTGTTGTCGTCGGCTATTTGGCGTTTGACTTTCGGGCTTAGCTTCAAGTGCAAGTGGGATCGGATTGCAGCGTTGACTTGAAAGTGTTTCGTGTCTCGTTATTGAAATTGCAATTCAAGATTCTTCACGTACACGTACGCGCGCGCAGACGCTGTGCCATATACACAATAGCAAACACTCTACTAGCTGGCTGACTGACTGACTGACGACTGATGATATATGCAGGCATACGGCATATGGAGGCAAGCGATGCTGTCCCGTGCACCCAGCACAGTTAATACGCATCGAGTTGATTTACATATGCGGCAACAACGGCTGGCCATAAAAATAAAGCTACGTCTCTGCGTTTTGCTGTTAAAACAACCTGACCATGTCGTGCCTCTGCCCCTGGCTGTGTCTTGGCTGGCGACGGCGACGACGAAGGCGGCGACGACGGCGGCGGCTTCAAATGTCACTGTGGCACTCAAATTGGCACTTCAAGTTGGGCAAAATATGACCCAGAAATCAGAGCGCGGGTGTGGAGACTGGAGGCTGGAGACTGCTGGGCGGCAACTTGGAGCCGAGAGACCAAGCGAGAGACGTTCCATTTTCTCTAGGGAAACTGTTTGGCTCAGCAGCACCAGCAGCAGCAGTCGCCGCCTACGTTGAGGTTCGGGTTCGGTTCAGTTCCGTCTGGCCGTTCGAGTCTGGCTCCCACAGTTGCTGTTGTTGCTGTTGCAGTTGCAGTTGGCGTTGTCGCTGCATTCACCACCGTTTTCATGGACATTTCCATGGACATTGGCGAGTTCATATTTATTTTTCTTCACTTGTTTCGTCTGCGTCTTCGTTTTGTTTGAAGTAAGCAGTACTTCTGCGCAGCCGTCTGCAGCTGCAGCATATAGTAATTTGATGTGCCACTTTAAGAAGGCTAATGATCTGCCAAAGCGGGTAAATAGAACAGGTATAGAGCTCGCACGCTGGCTCGAGGCCGGGCCGCTGCGACGCGACGCGACGCCAGCTCTGGTTGGCTCTGGGGGTTGCAAAGCCATCATCAGGCTCTGCAGCTGCCTGCAACTTGTTTGCAGTGGAACTAAATCTATTTGAGGCGAGATTTATTAGCAATACATAACATTATTTTATTTTAATATATTATAGATATATTACATTCCTTGGATTATATAGAACTTGTTAAATTCAGTATATATTATTTAACATTTTTGAAAATCTATTTGATGTATTTTGTCCGCACATGGAAAATAATGTAAAATATTTGTTCCTCGATAAATATTGCGTGCATTTACTTATTTCATTAAATATTCTGAAGAAAGTTCAATAAATATTCTTTCCACTTAATAATATTTTTTATTAAAAAATGTAAACTTTATTTTTCATTTTTGTAAACTTACTTTTATACTTATTTTTTTTAATCTATTTGTTGTTGTCAATTTAATTATTTTTTCTTCTATAATATATTAAATATTTAAGAATTTTAATATTGTTTTAGATTTGCTTTAAATAATATTTAAAAATTAAATATTTTTATTTATTTTTTGAAGTGTTGCTAAAAAGTATTATTTTTTGGTTACAAATTATTTTATTATTTTTATTTATTATATTTTTTTTGTTACTGCTAAGTTTGTTTTTTTTTTCAATAGTAAGTTATAAGAAATTATAAAAAAATATTTTGTTTTTCCATTATGTTTCCAATAATATATTTTTCATTTTTTATTCATTTTTAAATTATTTAAAATAGGGATTTTATTATTTATAAGAATAAATATTTATCCATAAAAATCCATTATATATTTTTTAAAATCATTTTTTACATATTTAATTGAATTATTTATTTTATTAATAATATGTTTTATTAATAATATAATTTAGATATTTGAAAAAGTTATATATATTATTTTATTTATTTTTTTGTCACATCAAAAGTAAATAACAATTGAATTTGCATTTAAATAAAAATGATGCTTCAGCCACATTTATATTGCAATAGTAGTTTTTCGCTTATTCGACGTACTGCCCTCGCTGCATGTTCGTTTGTGGCGCAGTTGAAAGCTGCGCTTCTGTCTGGCGGTTGGGTCCAACTTTGGTTGTAAGTATGCAATGGCCACCGTCAAAGCCGCACAAAAATCACGTCAGCCGCACATTCGT
This sequence comes from Drosophila paranaensis, assembly GCA_035047545.1. Classification (NCBI taxonomy): domain Eukaryota; kingdom Metazoa; phylum Arthropoda; class Insecta; order Diptera; family Drosophilidae; genus Drosophila; species Drosophila paranaensis. The sequence continues at coordinate 349,980 of JAWNPL010000031.1, forward strand.
GAGCCAAAAGAAGAGCTGCAACTGAGTCTGAGGAGTCTTTGATGTTGTTGCAGTTGTTGTCGGTCGTCTTTTGGACAGACTGTTGTAAGTAGCCAGAGCAAATGTATCGATTTACAGCGCAAACAACTTGCACAACAAATGGAGCACAAGAACTGGAACAGCAGCTAGTGGCATTGGCTGTGGCAGCTGCTGCTGCTGCAGTGGAAGATGAAGGTGCAGAAGTTGACAAGCTGCCAACGCAGCAAAAGCGCTTACAATGTTGAGGAATCCATGTCTGGCGGACGTAAGACGCAGAACTTGAAGTCGGACCCAAACATGCTGATGAAGAAGAAGAGACGCACGAGCAAGTCGCCGCCGTTCAGACAATTAAACAAATTTGATACAGCCGCAGACTGCAACTCGGACTGCGACTGCGACTGCGACTGCGACTGCGACTGCGACTGAGCTCTGAGTTGCGAGTGTTAGTTGAAGCCAAAAGGTTTTTGAACCTCGTTCGGTCTGCATATGCAAAAAGGCTGGGATGACGAGCATGTGCATGGATATGGATATGGATATGGATATGGATGTGGATGTGGATATGTGGATATGTGGATGTGGCTACAGTCTGTGTCCACGCATAATTGAGCCCCCACATGGCGGCTCGCGCGATGACACATGCCAGTGACAGCAGCCGATGCCAAATGCCAATGTGCTGCAATGGCTATAATATATGGCTAAATATAGCCAACCAGGCGTTGGCTGAACCAACTCTGTCTAGGGGTTGGGGCTGGGGCTGGGGCTGGGTCTAGGCTGGGGGTGCTGGCTGAGCTTGCAGCGTTACTTATCAATATCAATCAATTAGTTAACGTGCTACGGTGACTCAGCTGATAAGTCGTTCGTTCTCAGATTCCATGTGGGCGGCAAGCTCGATGCGTGGATCAATGTGGAGCTGTGAGCAGTGAGCCGTGCTAATCACCTGCCAGGTTGCTGGCAGCCCTTGCCCAGAGCTAATTAATGCCATGGCAAAAACCAAAAATAAATCAAACGTCGCGTCGTCGTCGGCACCAAATCATTTCCTAATAACCCAATTAGAGCTTGAACGACCTACGCAAAAATCAGCGGCATAAGCTAAAGCAGAATATGGCAACAACATCGGCGAGTTCGCTCCCATGCGTCATGCCCACTGCCAATGACGCCACAGATACACAGAGATAGAGAGAGAGAGAGAGAGAGAGAGAGAGAGAGAAGAGGCCATGTCCTAAAATCCAAGACCAAGATAAAGATGAAGATGCTCTGCACGCGCGCTTCAGCTTTAATGACGTCACTAATGCGGCCAACCTGACCTACAAAATGCCCCAAATTGGCGACGCTGGGCACCCAGCAGCAGCAGCAGAGCCAGTTGCGTTCAACGCATGAATGAACGCAGTAGCACAACAGCAAACAGGCAGCAACAACATCAGCATCGGCCTGTCCCGCCGTTGCCAACAAAGTTGCCCTCAAGTATAACCAGAAATAAAATTTCAATTGATTAGCCGCTCGATCGCCGCCGTCGAACTGCGAGACTCATCATAAAAAAATTTGACTCACTGATTTCAATGGCCGGACGGACGGACGGACGGGCATGAAGGCACACTAAAAAACTGAAATTATTTGACACCTCTTCAGACAGCCACAAATTGCCTGAGATACGAAAAGAGACAAACGTTTTCTCATATGTAATTAAGAGTGCCGGGGTGCGAGAGAAGCATATGCAAAATATTTATAGCTGCTCGAAAACAGAAACAACTCAGCTCTGATAGGATGTAAACTAATCGGGAGATTAATGTAAATATATATAAATATTAAATTTGCTTTGCATAAATACTGAGCCATAGAGACAGGCGAGCAGAGGGCAGAGGTTGAATAGGATGAATTCCTGATTGGAGATTATAGTTATAATGATCATAAGAATCATGATAATAGTGATAATGAATGAAAGAATAATAAATATAAGAGGAGTTATAAGAAATAAAATATTCTATTCTAGCTAATATGTGCATAGCTACTATAGCTGAGAATCATGATGATAATGATAATGGTCTGTATGCTGTCAATAAGAAGAATTATATTAATGATAAATATTATAATTACTATTATTTCTATTTAGCTATAATAATAGGATAAAGGATAATGAATAAGGGTTATAAGAATCACACAAAATAATGAAGAATAAAATAAGCATTCTTGACCTACTTAGCGAAGATTGATATAGAAATGCCATGCTGAACAAGTTTATTATTTGAATTTCTTTCTTTTCAAAGAGAAAAAATGTGAAGACTTTGCGTTTTATGCTCTTTGTATATGAAATACATATAAAATGGAACAGCGTCTATAGCCGAAGCAAAGCTAGTTCTGCGCATGCGCGCAGCTGCCCCTAAGCACTCATGCATTACTTACTGTATGTTGGAGTATACAAATATAGAACGTAAAGCCTAGAGACATGAAATTGAAAACAGAACTCACTGCTATGCTACAAGGAGTTAACTTCATATCACTGCTAACTCGTTGCCAGTTCTCTTTTGGCTCAGGTAAACCCCTAGAAAGGAAAAACAATAAATAGTAAAATTATATATAATAATAAATAAATATTAATAATAATATAATAAATAAGGAGATAAAGAAGCTTAACGTGGATGACTTCCATGCTGAATAGGCTTGAATGAGGAATACACGATAAAAAAAAAGAGAATAAGAAGATCCAGTTCATATCTTGACCTGACTTAGATAACAATCTGATTAAGATCCATGAGAACATGTCAAGCGCAAATAGCGATAACAGTTCAATGTGTTTAAAGCCATTTAGCCATTTCCAAATGTAAACAGAATTCCCTTTCATTATTATATGTATATGTGCATACATTGATAAACAGTTCTTGGGCCTGTCTGTTAGTTTATTTCTCGTCAGTTATTTCATGATATTGTTAATTGAGCTCCGTTAGACAGCAAACAAAAATAGATTATGTTGCCTGGTGAGCTGGAATGGGTTGCATGGGCAAAGAGTTATCAATATAACTTGTTTGTTTACGATCGATCGGCTGAACTTTCGCTTATCGGAGCTTCAGTTATTTCACAATATTATTTTAATCGGGCTTAGACAAGCCGTGCCAAGTTAAGACACGACACGAAATACTCAATACGTGAACACGTATAGCGGAAAGTGCGAACGTAAATTTTTTACACGGGAAATCCTAACCTAGCGCAAAAAAATAATAATGAAAAAATAAAAAACACACTAGGTGCTACGATGACAAATAGCTGAACTGAACGTTTAGCAAGCTGCAGTCCGAAGTGTTAGGTAATGCGTTATCTACGATCACTTAATTCAAGTAAAGCAAGTAAAACCCCAAGAATTTCACAAGCACTCGACGAGAGCGGTACGTAGAAATCGAAAGATTTTGCTAGCTAAAAACCCGTTCGAAATTGCCTGCACATGGTTAAGACGTTTCTAATCGTTCCTTCATAGAATTCCGACCTTTGACTGAGCGGCACGCGACGCCAGCCGCCAGCCGCCATAATAGTCAAAGCTAAGTCAACAGATATGGATTGCGTCAGTGGTGGTGTCGGTGTCGCTAGGCGGCTTAGCCACCGACCTACAGCCGGCTGGCATCAGCCACTGACTCACTCAGGTTTACAGCAATCGACACGTATTTAGTTATATTGCACCCATTTGATGACAGGAGCCAGTTGCTGATGCAAATCGAACACAAGCACGAACACTCCGAGCTCTTATCAGTGGGCAGCGCGCTGGAACACACCCCCCGAGTCGAGGGCTCGCCTATTGCTTAATTAAGTTATTCGGCACTTGATTTATGATCTGGTATTAGTGTTTAATCGCAATCAAATGGCAAGCGGCTATCGATGTGCAATTTACGAACTTCCTAATTGTTATTTGTGCGTCATTCAGCCAACTTCAAATGTAATCCTAAGCCATATATTTTGCAAATACAGATTTAACGGGGATTTCTTTTTCTATGGACATTTTGAAGCTCTGTTGCCAACTGGAGTTAAAGGCTGTCCGATAACGGAACTTGGTTGGGCTGGCGAACTGGAGGAGAACTTGTAGACCGATTTATGCAGATGAAGCTAACTTTATTTGCGATACATTTATGGAAATATATTTAAATGTATCTCAAATATAATTATCTTTATTCATAACTGCCCGCAATTTATTATATGTATCTGTATATCTTTCTTTTCTTAGCTTTAGAGATACACTCATCGAAATTCAATTAAATTAAACTTTTTATTGTTGCCTGTTTTGAATCTTGACTTCATTTGATAAAGTTTTTTTTATATTTTTATGTTAAACACAAACATTTCTCCTTTAAAGCATTTTGCATCTGCTAATCAGTTTCGCAACTTCACTCATAGATTTCCTACTCCGAAAGTTTTTAGCAATTCTGCGTTTCTCGCTCGAACAATGAATGTTTCGACCCATCTTCATAGGATATTGATAATTGTTTTTCTACTTTTAACATCTGTGTGAAGAATAGTTACTATTTTATAACAATAAGAGAATCATTTCGAGTGTACCATTATTTTCATTCCAATGAATTGTGACTACTATAAATTTGGGGGGAACTCTAACATTTTGTTTGGCATGCATCACATTGACATCAAAATCTCCACAATTATTTTGGGGTACTTATTATTCTAATCATGAGTGTATAATGAACAAATTACAAATGAATATGCATATTATGTAAGCCTATATATTTTATTATCTATCTTTGAAGATAGTTTTTGAGTAATTTATTTTCATTTATTCATAATTTTATCTTTCCCTTTAATTGTGTCGGCTTGAAGTTTGTTTTCGATGAATAATACTTAATTTCACATTTTTTTTTATATATGTATATTAGTTTGTATATTATTTATATTTTATATTTATTTCCTTTCTTCCAAATAGTTTTAGATAAGAAAACATGTAGCCTAAGATGCATTAATAAATATTTAATTACTTATCAATCTTTTCTTTCAGCTTTCATAACCTGAAGATAAGTTTGAGATAAAGATATCTTAATTTAAAATATATTTCTTGTTCCTGTCGATTTGCAATTACAAGCGTATATATACATACATAGTCTTAGATACTGATAACTTAAGTGAGATATATTTGTTTTCTTTTTAATTATCTATAATTTCTTTGAACTAAACCAACGCTCAGTGAGTCTGAGATAAAGATTAATTACTTTGAGATATATTTATATAGAGATACATTAGATACTTTAGTATCACTTGAAGTTAGTCCTAGGTAAACAAATAATTTATTTCGAGATATATTTTTATATACTATTTCAATTTTCTATCTCTCCTTTTAGCTAAACAGATAACTTGAGATACTTATTTACTTTATTATCTATTTTTCCTCTCTGTTTAAATAAAGTCAACTTCATTACTGACTTCCGATAACTATGGGTATCCATTCCATATTCTATATACGATTTTCGACATTTGACTCTTACTTTCGTTTAAGAATTCTTCTTGGTCTAACGAAAGTAAAACTTGTTCAGCTAGCAGCCCTCGACTCTTGGCTCGTCTGGCAAACGTTTGCTGCGGCTGTTGGCTGCGATGGTGAAATACATTTCGCAGCCACGAAGCAGAACCTTTGCAAATGCTATAAATAAGCACGCTGAGCGGATTTTCGCAAATATTTTGCACCGTTTAATTTGTATGCATAAATAATAATTATACGCGATTCTGGGAACGGCGCACGCGGCACTTTTTGTCTAAGGGTTATTTGGGATTGGATCATCGATGAGTTTTTTCGGTTTTCTGTTTTCTTTTGGCTTTTTTTCCCCCTTCTTTCAGATCCTACACAGCGCAAGCGCCTATCTCAAGGAAGTCGCCCCAAGTGGTTTAGCGGTTTTCAATTTCTCGGAATGCACAAACGCATCATCCGATCAGCTGCCACAGATCTACCGATCTGTATTAATTGCTCTCGAGCCACCTAAATTTATGTATATGTATATAACATTAGATTTTTAGTGAGTCAAAGACTTTTATTTGTTGCAATGTGCATAGACAATATACATATGTATAATTGCAATATTTGTCTATCAAACTGAAATCATTTTAAAAAATAATTAAAATTAATAGTACAATTTATGATTTATGCTCATTTTTTATTTGCATTAAATTCGTGCGAATGTGCTTGTGGGTAATGGAGCGAGGTTGGTGAGTTGATCCAGCAAAGGTCTTAGTTAGTTGGGTGTTTATTGTTTTAAATATTTGATATGGGTTGGAGTGTGTCCATTGACAAGAGTGAAAAAGAGACAGTTAACTTATTCCAAACAAATAGATATAAATATATTCTCCAATGGAAATATTTAATATTTTATTAATAATGGATAGCAAATTAAAAATATATTCAAACTAATATTTTCTATGAGATAAAAATTTTCAAATATTAAAAATCGAGAATAAACTAAAAACATATATATAAATATATTCCATTAAAATAAAATAAGCTCAATAATAGACAATGAAATAAAAAATAAATTGAAAATAAATAAATTCTTATGAATATGTATATATTATAGAAAAGAAAAAAAATATTTTATATAATATTCATAATAGACAATAAACTTAAAAATGTTTGAATAATAACTAAATAAATATTAAATATAATATTAATTACTCAGAATGAATTTACACAATATGTCTGGTTTATAAGAGAGCTAGAAAATTACGCCTTGAATCACAAAATTATAATATTTTGTCCACATAATAAAGAGCAAAAACATATTTAATGTCAGCCAAAGATATACGGGTATTCCTTATAAAATGAAGTAATTATTTTGTTTTATTAAGTTAAATATAATTTAAGTTAAGTACTAGCAGAATAAGTTATATTTTAGATGATTTCACAAGCTCAGGATACATTCGTACCTTTGGTATTATTAGATAAAAAATTAGCAAATTAATATATACGAATATTAAATTGAAATATGTACTAAAAATCGCAATATTTATTACATTAAAAATTTAAAAAAATAAATTTTGTCATTTTGAAATGAAAACAATATAAAACTTTCTACAAATGTATAACTATTTCTTATACATTTGATAATTAATAATATGTTGAATAATAATTAACTCTGCAAATATTCAATAATTTAATTACTATTAATTTTTTATGTAAATTAATATTAAATTAATAGTTAATTAAATACTTATTGTTCAATACTTAATTAAATAATAAATAATTCAATTAATGAAGCTATCTCCTAATCAATCACAGCAAATAAACTGTATTAAGTACAACTCGTATCGGTTTGGCGCCGATAGGGAATGAGTCACAGTGAATTAGTTTGAGCCACTGGCAAATTGTGTTTTATTGTCTGATTGCCATTGGAATAGTTGGGAGTTGTGATATTTGTTGTGTTACGCATTGAATACATGTGTCCAATTATATTAATGGGCGCTGTATAGCAGTCATAGTCCAATGGGTTAATCAATTTGAATAACTAAACGCAACACAAAGCAAACACAGCAACAACAATCGCTACTGATTTGTATGGCAACGGCAAAGGCCGACGACGACGCCAACGCCAACGCCAACGCCAACACCAACACCAACGCCAATGCCAACGGTCGCGCCTTTGATAAATGGAGCTACACAGATATCGGATGACATGACTTAAAGATACAGATACAAATGTATCTGCTAGCTACTTGGGGCTGCTGTGCATACGTAAACGGCCGGCATATTGAATCTAATCATCTAAATTAAATGATATGGAATTATGTTATAAATATTTTTACGACCGCCCCAACAACAGCGACAGCAACAACAACAACAACAAATCCCAAGCCAATCAAAGCAACAACAACAACAACTACAACAACAACAGCACATTTAACGCGATTTTCACTTTGATTTTTTGTTTATTTTTTCTCTCTCTCCCTCCCTCTTTCTCTCTCTCTCTCTCTCTCTGTGTGTCTGTTGGAGCTCGCCGGCTTTGGCTGTTAATCATTTTGGGGCCTGTCTCGATTGCTGGTTCGCTTCGGCTTCGACTTCGTCTTCGACTGCGGCGGTATCATCGAGTTAATCTTGTTAAAACAAACCGTTTCAATAAATACAGCGATAATGCAATTTTAATGCCATTAAGATGAGCACCAATTATGGCCAGCACCAAAAACCACCGAAACGTCTCAGGCACCTTCCTCCTCCATCGTTCCCACCTTACCCCATCGTCGTCACCTGACCCCCGCCGCCCGCACGGTTGCTGTTCGCCTTTCATTTCATCTTTGACCGCAAAATCATTTGTGATCCTTTAAGCCGCGACGGCAACTTTTACATCCCAACCACGTGATTATCATTTAATACACTACCCAAGAGTTCCATCACCTCATCACACAACATGCGCCTCTAACAATATTTTGGAGTCATTGGAATATAGACAAAAATAAACTTAGTCAATATGAAGGAGTCTTGATCTTTTTAGTTCTTTTGTAGTTTTATTTATAAGCATTTTAACTTATGTTTATTTTGAGTTATTTTATTTAATTTAATTAGTTAATTGAATTATATTAATCAATTGTAAATCTTAATTCTCTTTTAATTTTTATATATAGTATAATAGTTTTATTGCAAAAAAAGATTTATTCTGAGTTTAATTTTAACTAGCTTCTGGTTTCATTCTTGTTCTATTTAATTTAATAAATATTTTCTAAACAATTATTTTAGTTCATTTAGTTATTCACTTATGCGGCTTTAATTTTTTGTTAAAAAATACTTTATAAATTGTTGTGCTTAAAATAAAACGAATAGAAGTATGTGATTTAAAATAAAAAACTATTAGTGGGTGCCTTTAATTAAATTTCAATGAGTGTTTATTTTGTAACGTATTTAATATAACGTATTTAATGTAACGTATTTTATATAAAATATAATATTTTGTAGTTTTTGCTGTATATAATTATAATTTTATAATATTTAATTTATTAATACTTATTATTATTACTGAAATTGCTTAAATATGATTTTCATATTAATTATTTTTTCGTTTTTCTTATTATTGTTTTATTTGATTTTCAGTTATTTTTAGCAATTTTCATTTTATTTTCATATTATTTTATTTAATTATTTTATTCAATTATTTTATTTATTTTTCACAATTGATGCATAAGGTGCGCGAAATAAGTCTCTGAGACACTCTGTTAAGTACTATGAAAACTGAACCGACAAATATAGTATGTCAAAAAACTAAATTGCTGTTTGAACTTAATAGAAACACCAAAATACTTCGATTTAAGTCAACCCAAAAAAGGCTTCGTAAATATAATAAAAATAATTAAACAAAATATTTTAAATCGAAATAAGTCTCTGGGACTTATTAAGACGTACCTAAAATTTAGCGAGTATGAATTATGTATATAAATTTCTGTAAGAGTTCAATTTGATGAATATTATTCTCGATCAAATATATTTCCTTTGTACTTCATATATTTCAACTAGCTGCACTCTTACCTGACAAACTTCGGACTCATATTTGGTATTTATTTATCTCTCTCTCTCCCTCTCTCTCTCTCTCTCTCTCTCTCTCTCTCTCTCTCTCTTTCTGTATGTTTGGTGAGTGTATTTGATGTTTGTTGTGCGAACTTTAGTGTTGCTGTCAATTTTGGTTTCCTTGTTATTGCTCAACCGGCATTGTTGTGGTTTTGTTTTTCCTTTTGGGCTGCGGAGGGGGCATAGGGTATGGCTGTCCGTATGTAGATGGTGAGACAAAGTTGGGCAGTTGTTGTTGTTGTTTCTGCTGTTGTTTTTATTGTTTATTTAACATTTCTGAGCTTTGTTTTTGTTTTTGTTTTTTATTTTATTTTATTTTATTTTATATATATGTCGCTGTCGCTGTGAACCACTTCGGCTTTTGATTCGCCTCTGCTTTGTTGGTGTTGTTGCTGTGCCCTGCATTTTCATTGTTCTTTATGATGCTCATTTAAAATTCAAGCTTTGTTTCATTAAGAAACACGTTCGTTCCTTTGCCAGTTTCGACATTAACGCCGCCAACGGCGCTACGCAGCTTGTTAACGTTTTTAATGCCCATTCCGCCAGATGCCCAAGCGCCGATGCGAATCGAATGGGCTGCAATCGAGCGATCCTCCTCAACGTTAGCAATCAACTGGCAATCAATAAAATACAATAGTCCCACTCAGAGAGCCACAGTCAGCCGGAGCCGGAGTCAGCTACAAGCGCCAAAAAGTCAAGCTAGGTCATTGATAAAGTCGCTTACTGAATTGCGAGCCAGGAATTTCACAGATCACCGATCACGTTAACACTCGCTCGCCCTCTCTCGCTCTCTCTCTCTCTCTCTCTCTCTCTCTCTCGCTCTTTCTTTCTCTCTTGATCGCTGCCAATCATTTTATTCTTCTGCTGCTGCTGTCCTGGCTCAATTAATGCCCTCGGCCCTTGAGGCCCGCGATGCATTGTCCAAATTACAAATCTGAGCCGCACAGCTCGAGCCAGCGCCCATTTCCAGAGGCAGCTGTTGCCTCGTTGCTCCCTGACAGCTGCTACCAGCAACACCAACAACAACAACCATTTTTATGATTTGTTCAAATCTGAAGTGCTTAATTGATTTCGATTGCCATTGCTTGCGAGTGACTTAAGTCTGCTCGAGTCTTGCTGCTGTTATCTTTCAACGCCCACACTAGGGGTGGCCTGGCACTTGATAAAGTTGCCAGCTAACTGCGAGCGCTGCCTCGGTGGTCTTACAGCAGATCACGATGATTATTTCTTTAGTTTTCTGTACGTTGATAATCGCAATCAAACTGAATTCTTGCCTGTTGAGTTCACACTTAAACAGTCAGCACCGGGCTCACTTGGCTCTGACTGGGCTGCCTAAGAGTACTGCACGTTCACTAGATACATGGATTATCTATCATATTATTATGTCTATTATCTATAATAGTTATACAAGAACTCAACGCTGAAGATCGATATATTTCTAGTTATCGAAAAGTATTTAAAACATTCTATGGATGTAATGGAGCTTCGATACAGATTTGTTATTTATCCTCATTTGAAGAAGGAATCTCTCCATTATGAGGGCCATAACATTGATAATTCGCATGATCAGTTTGCTCTTAAAATATGGATAACATTGTTTCTGATGTAAGTTATTCAAGCCAAACTCTCCCTCTCTCTCTCTCTCTCTCTCTCTCTCTCTCTCTACATATATATAGAATATATTTAAGAGTATATATTTAAGAATATAACGTATTAGATTAAAATATTCTATAGCTGTGATCATATCTCAGTCTCATATGTATCCCATCTTCAACTAGTACCTTATTAATACCCTATACCTACATGTATATACTTTACGTATACTCTTATAGTTTATATATTCAAGTATAGAGAGTATAATATATATTTGTATAACTAAAGCATTCTATAGTAAGGATTGTTATATATATATATATATATATATATATATATATATATATATATATATATATATATATATATATATATATATATATATGCATGTATATATTCTTATTATTATATTCTTCTTATAGATATTCCTCAAATGCTTCTTCTGGCCTCTTTGAATAGATCGCCAGATCCATACATAAAATTCTCTCCCCCACTTGCCGAGCTTATCGATGGCTAATTGATGGCTCGTCTAAAGGCCTTTATGGTGATTATGATTATGCTCGTCGCGTTGCTGTTGCTGTTGCTGTAGCGCTTAATCGCGTCTCATCTGTTGCTGTTTGGATTATCTCAGCTATACACTTGGCTAATAGCTCAATTCGCATGGCAATAAAACGCAGCGCCGTTCCAGTGTCCCGCAACGGCGCGGCGTCCATCTGCTGCAGCCATCGTCTCTGGCGTGCCTCTATGACGCCCCGGCTGGCCTGGATTCGCCACATCTGCAGCGATATGCATATGGAGGGACGATGCTGATGGTCCGCGGCGGGGCAGCGGCTGAGGCGAGTCATAAAAATAAAAGTCATTGACTCAATTTGGAAATGTCTCACACACGACGCTAGCCATGTTGATGGAACTGGAACTGAAGCTGCTGGCGTGGGGACTGCGGAGTGGAGCCAGTTTGTTGGCTGCAGTCGCTTGTGGTTGGTGGCTGAGGGGGCGTTCCAGCAGGCGCTTGTGATTATCCTTTCGCACGTTTGACTGCCGCTTGCTTAACAAATCATAAATATTGTTGCCGGGTCGACTGCCTGCCTGCCTGTGCCTGCCCGACTGCTTGTCTGTCTGTCTGTCTGTCTGGTCGTCCCGGTGTGCAGCTCGTTGTGGTCAGTTATTGATGGTGGTCGCCTTCGACGTTGTGAAAAGTTTCCACCTTTTTATGGCTGGCCAAAAAAAGACTCACGGCTCGCCACAAAAGGCTTCAATCATTTAATAAGCGCTGCCTGCGCTGCGGGCGAGGTAGATCAGTCGAGGCACGACAAAGGCCGCCTTCCGCCGTATTATTAACTTATTCATAACAATAACAACAAAAGCCAGCCAAAGCCAGCGCACAGCTCTGTTCGCTTTCCTTAGCCCCCAGAGCTTGTTAACTCAAGACCGCTCAGGCCACGCCCACGCGCATCCTCGCACCCAGACTTACATCGCGCTCTGTTGACATTGTCTGTCTATGAGTTTGATTATAATATAAGCTCAAATTAAGCACATTATGACATTAAATGCGATTTCATATGAGTGTCTTTATTGGAGTTCAGATTACGCTTGAGGAGTCCCATCAGGAGAGGGGACTGTCTGGGTTTATGTCTAGTCTTTGCACTTCATGTCTCAGAGTTGATTCTCTCCTATTTTATGCTGAAAGTTGAATATTATTTCTTAAGCTAGAAATACCTGAAAATGTAAATAAAATAATGGACAAATTTATTACTTATTTGCTAAAGAATCTAAAATAAAATGTAAATATGTAATATAATGTAAATATTAGCTACTTACACATTCGCTTAAGCTCAACACAAATACAAAAATGGAAAATATCTAAAATAAATATTAAAAATAAAATACCTTTTTTATTTTATCAAATAAAATATTAAATATTTACATAAATATATTTTTTCATTTTAATTTTTTTTTTATACGTGTTTTTATTTTTTAATCGTTTCCGGCTCACTTAGAAATATGTTCAGTGAAGTTTTTTTAATAAATTTATATGTTTAGGGTTGCTAACAACACTTATATATATATACTATATACACTCATATATATACCTATATATTATACTATATATCATCGAATATCATTGAGTCGGGTGTATTATTGAAATATTTTTCTGTTCTCTTTAGGCTATAAAACATATAAACTTCACAGTAAGTGGACGCACGTGTTGTCAATATCCTTTAAGTAAATTGATAAAATTAAACTTAAAATTAAAAATAAATAAAATAATAAAAAAATAAAATAATATATATAGAGAGAGTTTCCTGCGGACAACTTGTTAAAGTTCTGCACCGAATGAACACTTAATCCTGAAGAAAGTCTTCCCAAAAATGTAAATAAATAGAAATAAAACTAATGATTTAATCTGAACAATGATTTAATCTGAACAAATTCCAGTCATCATTATTAAATTCTTAGCGAATCTCACACTTTTTATTAATTTCATAATTATTTGAAATGCAAAATTGAGCTGTGAAGGGTCGAGTTAGTTAGTTTCTTTGTGCTTTAAATACACTTTTAGTCAGATCGACTAGAGAAGCTCTCTTTCTTGTGCTTTCTCTCGATATAAAATCAGATGTTATTCCATTGGTACTCATCCAAGCATTCCAGCTAAGCAATGCCTCCTCTGGCCTCCTGTGTCCAGATGCCTTCTTTTCCGCCGGCAAAACGTTTTAACCGAAGGCACTGTCGTCAGAGACTCTTTCCGTAGGCAGCTTTGCTTTACACTATATATTAGTATAGTGTACTCTATACTGTATACCATATATGGTATCCTATAGCTGCTCTCCAAAGCCCAGAGTCTGAGGCCAAGTGATGAAGCCAACTTCATTAATCAATCAGTGTGAGGGCTGTGCCGGCAACGCGACTTAGGATCAGTCGGTATACATAATCATATATGTATACATAACTTTGAGTTGCCAGATATAAAACGCAACTTATACGATATATATATGTTAAGTTGAAGTGTGGGGCAAGAGTTTAGCTGCCGTTGAGCTGGCAGCTGGCAGCTGGCGTTGCATAAACGCAGCAAATGTTTCTCTTACTTTTTCGGGGGCATCTGTTGCTGTATATACATATATACGGAGATGATGGCATCTAATCACATAACGGCCATAAATCACATATTTAGCGCTTTAAATGCCTGCAATAACGATGGCCAAAGAATGTGTGCAAAACCTTTTGGCTAATCTCTTTTGAATATGAGCCGACGACAAGGTCAAGTCGCCGCGCTTCGCCTTCGACTCGGCGCGGCGAGTCAGCTTTTGCTGGTCTGCCTGAGGGCAGCTTATGCAATGCGAGTCCAGCGAGTCATTGACATTGAAATATGGGCACAGGAAATAGTTACGAATCATCGTACATCCCAGAAGAAATGTTTTTTGTTTCGTTTTCGGAAAACTCGATCGGGACATATTTTGGCGTCGGCGTTGACAGCGTTTCACTTTTCCCAGCGGCAAAGGCTGTCGGCAAAGCATAAAACAAACAGAACTACAATACAAATCTTGACTGAGAGAATTATAAATATATATATATATATAGAGAGAGAAAGAGAGAGAGTTATCTATATGGGATGCATAGGAACTGCTGCTGCCAACAATGTGTTAATAGAAACGTTCAGGAGATCGAGAGAGCGAAGCGGAGCGAGCGATAATTCCATGGAACTCCATAAAAATAGCTAAACGTGCAGGGGCCGCCCAGAACGAGAGTCCGAGTCAGAATCAGAGCCAAATCGAGCGCCCTGTGTCCGAGTGTGTGTGTGTGTGTGAGTGTGTGTGTGTGTGTTGGCCCGTCTCTCGATTTCCCAGCGGTCGCTCATTTCATTTCAATTGACCGAGGCTGCATTCTTTTGCCTTCTTTTTACACGGCAATGAAATTCACTTTCATCTTTTCAATACGCAGCCGAAGGCGACCAGCCTGTGGTGAACACCCAAACCGGCCCAGACTCCCTAGCCACTGTCGTTGCCGTTGCTATTGCCATTGGCAGTGGAGAGAGATCCTTTAATGTCTAAATTCCTGATGTGTCATACCGCCCAAGTCTCGAACGACCTGCCGCTGTGCGGCTGCGCAGCATCCTTGATCCTGTTGCTATTGTCTAGCTCTAACTGTATTACCCTGTCCCTAAGTGTCTCTCTCTCTCTCTCTCTCTCTCTCACACTCACCTGCTGCTTGTTTGTTTGTGTGTGTGTTGGCCCTTTGTGAGCCGTGTAAATATTTTCCCAGCGTCCTGCAAACGTTTTGACAGTTTTTATTAGATCAAAATCCGGCTACAAGTGGCATGTGATAAATTGCGGCCAAGCGAATCGAGGCAAAAGGAACACACGAACAGATGAAGATGCCCAGCCAGACAGACAGAGATAGATAGAGAGAGAGAGAGAGAGAGAGAGAGAGAGAGAGAGAGAGAGAGCGACATCAAGTGTCGCTGGCAACATCTTCTCTCCTTTCTCCCATCGTGACTTCCACACACGCTCGCTGCGATTGATGATTAGGCTCGCCCTCGACTTGAGATCTGCCAAATCGAGTCCCGCACAAGATCAAACGACTCAACGACAATTGAATATTACAATTCGACTCTGTTAACAGCTGTCATTCACAAATCTCCGAGGTACATATGCATGTATGTCGTTCTTATTATATTCTTTATATAATAAATATATGTATTTATGACTATTTTCTCATCTATTTTACTTTGTACATATTTTTATTTTAATATTTGTTGCTTTATTGATTTTTGTACAATTAATTTAATCTTTTAAAATATTTTATTTTATATTTTTTAATTTTTCTAATATATTAATACTTTATATTTACCAATTTATTTATTTAGTTTTATTTATTATTTATTTGTTTTTATTATTTCATTTAATAGATTCTTATTTAACTTAAAAAATATATAAAATAGCAAATTTATATGTATTTTTATTACTATATTAAATATGCTAATTATTGCTGCATCATATTTATTTTCAAAAATATGTTAGATTAGAGATCTTAAAAGCTGAGCTCTTTATATATATTTAAAAAATACGTGTTAATATGAAACGAGAGCTTATGCCGCGCTTGATATACATTTCTATATCTTGCTTGCAAAAGATAAAGTATCTTTAGCTAATTGTGTCTAAGACTAACGTCAACAAATGTGGGCAAAGCTGGAATCTGATGTGACCTAGAGAGCATAGTTTATGATTATATATATAGTTAAAGAAATGATTAAATAATAATAAAATCACTGAAGTCTCACTCTCTCTATGCCTTCGAGAATCTAACTTAATCTAGTGGCCAGGCATCTTCAGCTCGTATCTGAGCTGGCTGCCAACTGCGAATTGCATTGGTAAAGAATCAGAAATATTTCAGAATAAAAGGGAATGAGGAGTATATATTATCTAAGGAACATATAGATCTGAGATGCATTTGCCACTCACTAATCGCACGAGGAACCCACCCCACAGATAGATAGGTGTTAGCACAGCAAGGTATACTTCTAGGCATAAAAGTGAGCAGCGGCGTCTCCTGCCCCGCCGTCAGCGAGTGGGCAATGTGTGTGCTTTCCTTTCACTAGCTTTCTTATCGCTCGTCAAATGGGCGACCAAACGAAATTGAAAGTGGGCGCGATAAGCGGCCAATTCACGCCTAATAGGCGGCACGAATATTGACGCGGTGAGCAACGGGCTTACACTCGTGCACATAATAAGTATTATTATTAACTATGTGTGTCATGTGGATAATGTGGTTCGCTTTATGCGGCAATCGGTATCATCAGCAGCAGTCAACAAAGGGCCACGGCACAAAGTGGCAGCGGGTGGTGCCAACTGCGGCAACAATAACAACTTAAAAAAAACTACAACAACAGCAGCAGAAGCAGCCAGTGACACCATTGTAAGCACAACAATAACAATAACAACAACAACAACAACAACAACAACAACAACAACAACAACTGAAGCAGCAAGAGCAACCAAAAGGGGAAGTTAATCCGTTGCCATAATCGCTGCATAGCGCCACAGCATGAGGCAACGGCAACGGCAACGGCAACGGCAACGGAAAACTCCTCCGACACTAACAACCGGCAGCAGCAGCAGCAGCGAGCGGCCAACGTGCCTCGAGGTCTCGCGTCTTGGAGCCCCCATTGAAGTGTCAGAAGAGCCATCCGCGTTGACTATGCGTATGCGCGCCCGATGGCTATCAGCCCGAGACACTGCCGCAAGTTCTACAACTGCCGCAATAAAAACTGAAAGTAAGCAAAAGCCTCTCAGTGTCGCACTGCGGCGAGTCGAATCCCTAATTCTCTCTGAAAGCAAATACTCAATAGGCATTTAGCTGACTGTGCGTGTCCATTTGAACTGGACTTTGGACTAGTAAGACTTGAGCAATTTTCACTCCAACTGAAATAATAAATAAAACTTCATTCAAATTATTTATGATTAGCTGGAAATTTGTATATCTTATATATATATATATATATATATATATATATATATATATATATATATATATATATATATATATATATATATATATATATATATATATATATATATATATATATATATATATATATATATATATATATATTTAATACCAAATATCTTGAATAACGAGTATTTTGAGCGTTAAGCATTGGGAATTTCTAGTCTAAGTATTTAAAGTATCATTAATCATTTTGCATTAGGTATTTCAAGTAAATACTAAGCATTTTGAATACTAAGTATTCTAGGCATTGACAATTTTTAGTATAAGGATTATTTGGAATACCAAATATTTTGAATGTGAAGTATTTTTAGCACAAGTATTTTTGATCGTTGAATATTTTTTTATATATCTTAATTATGGAGAATTTGGAGCACAAGTATTAGTTATTAATAATTATTTATTATTATTTATTTTTAATAAAAAATATTTGTAATATCTTCAAGTATAATGAAGCTCAAGCAATTGGACTAATAGCATTTTAAATACTAAGTATTTTGAGTGCTAAGAATATTGAACACTTATAATTTAGAATACTAAATATTTCGACTACCAAACAATTTAAAGTCTGTTTTTAAATTACTTAGTGTTTTGATCATTGAGTATTTAAATATTGAGAATTTAGAGTATAAGTATTTTTTTATACTAATTATATTAAATACTCACAAATAATACCAAGTATTTTGAATAGAGAATAATGTGAGTATTGAGAACTTGGAGTCTGTGTATTTTTGACTAATTATGTTTAATACTAAGTATTTTGAGTATTAAATACTATTCAACATTTTTTGTAATTTATATCAAATTAAATATTAAATCATAGGCTAGTATGAGAACATTTCAATTGATGAATCAAGTTAGGCAATTTGTCAATTTGGCAAAGACATAGATATATGTACATATATATAATCCATAGAGACCAAAGCCAATATACCCTGAACATAATGTAAACGAATATATGCAGAAATTATCAACAAAATATGGCAGTCTTTTCATTGGCTGAGAGCACTTTGAATGCGGCCCAAAATATATATTTATATTCCCCGCGGCACTTTAGCATTTAGCAACAATAACAACGAGGCGACGCTGTCCATAATAAATAAACAATTACGGTTGCAGTTTTGATATCTTTTACTATTTTTTATTATTTAAATGTTTTGTTGTTGTTTGCTTACAGCAGCCGCAGCCGCAGTTATTGTTGTCACAGCTAGCTGAACTCGCAGCCCCAAAGCGTTGAGCAGCGATCGGCACAGCAGTTGGCAGTTGGCTTTGCCTGGCCCAGTGGAGCCATATTCCATATTGTCGGATGCAATTCTTGTGGCATTTTGTGCGCTGCGCTGCGGGGTGCAAAATATTTCGCACAACAAAAGCGCGCGGCGCGATAAGAACTCAACAATGGAGCCAAGCCAGGGCAAGCTGCAAGCTAAGCCAAGGCAGTTGAAGAAGAGGAAGAGTTGCAACAATGGCAATAGCAACAGCAGTTGGCAAATCAAGCAATGCTAATCGCTGTCTAGCCTGGTCAGCCGCAGCTTGTCTAAGGCTAACTAATTGTGGGCAGCGCTGATTACTCATACGCCCCCATGTCGCACAAAGCATGTACCGCGACTCCAGCAACAACAACAACAACAACAACAATAACAACAACAGCAGCAACGAGAACTATAACAAGATGACAAGGAGCGCAACACGCAAGAAACATGGGGACAAACAAGAGACGCCGTTGCCTGCCGGCCGCTCAAATATTTGTTAAACTTGACACCAAACAAAAGAATTTTACCGAAAGGATTTGAATGAACCAAAAAGCGAACAATGCAATGCGCGCCGCACGCAGGAATGCGCAGCTATATATATATATATATATATATATATATATATATATATATATATATATATATATATATATATATAAATATATGTATATATATATATATCGTACGTCCAAAAGAGACGGCGACGGCGACGAGGCAGCAAATCAAACACAACAAATCGCCAGGCAAACACAAACACAAAAAAAAAGAACATTTTGTACAACAAAAGCGAGGGCGAGCGGGGCGAACGCCGGGCCAGCCATAGATGATGCAGCGTTACAGTGGTGCCAAAGCACAGCTCACACAATCGAATCAAACCAAATTCATTCAAATTCACATATTGAATTATGGTTATTATTATATGTATGTATATATTATTTAAATATATGTACATACATATATATTATTTTTATGAACTATTATTAGAATTAAGAGCCAATTTGTAAAACAAGAAGTAATTTCATAAATTAATTTATCAAATATCTTTTTATTATTAAATACAATAAGTAATATTTTGCTTTTATTTCTCATGCAATATATTTTAAAATTAATATTTCGATATTGTCGATTAACCGTATTATTATAATAGTTATTTAACTTAAGAGCATATATTCAATATTTTCAAATAATCAACATGAGGACGACATCCGTGTAGATTTTTTTATAATTTTCTTACATTTGTAATAATAAATGATCAATAAATTAGCGATAAAAATACTTATTTTAAGCACTATATTTATTCATGCAATACCAAAATATGAATTAATTCATTAAATTTAGAAAGCAACTCTGTATTATATGCGTACAAAATATTTGTAATTTTATACATTTTGAGTATAAGCATTTCGAAAAACAAATCATTTCATAAATGTATTTCTCTTTACATAAAATATTCCTTTTACTAGTTAATTAATGAGCTATAAATTATTATTGCATCACATAATTATGTTTATTTATTATTATTATTCTAAGCAATGGAAATTGTTCTTATTTTTTTTTTCAATCAGTTTTTCTGAGCAAATTTTCATATCTTAAATATATTTTTTTGTTATAAATAAAATAAAAATGAATTTTTAATGAATAATATATTTTTGATTAAGACTTAATATTACTATTATTGTTATTTTTAAAACAAATTTGTGTTTTTTTTTTTAATATTTTTATTGGTATTTTAATGCTCATTTGAATCACAATTTCAACTTGTATTTATTTATTTTATATATTTTTAATTAATTAAGTCATTAACATATTTGCCAGTTCAAGAGACATTGAGACTTTGATCAGTTTTTATTTCGTTTTTATAGCTTTTAACAGCTTGAGGTGATTAATATGTTGACTAAGAGTTAACAAGCTATAAACTGAATGGCAGATATGCTCTCTCTGCCTCTGTCTCTGTCTGGCTGTCAGTGAGTATAGCTAATTGAAAAACTTTTTAATTCTATCAGAGGAGATCAAATCAGACTCTGACAGACAATTGACTTCACTGATATGCCGACACCTTGATACGCTTTGTAGGATTAGGGATTATGTGATTAAGGATTATATGAATGAAGAATGAGTGAGATAAAGAAGAGAGATAGATAGAAAGAGAGAGATGTTAGCTCTGTTACAATTAAACAGCCTTTGGCCAAGTCTACTATGATATTGTATAATCAGCCGAATGAGCCTTTGGCTCAGTTGAGTTTTATGCCCAGAAGAGTTCTAATGCATAATGCTTGGCACTTCTGAAGCACTGTGCGTGGCGTAAAGGGGTTAGAGAATCGCAGCTCTCAATTCGCCCTTGCCCAGATCCAAGTGCTGACGCGCGCCGATCCTGGGCTGCTGTCGGTGTTGGTACCGGGTGCCGGTTGCCGGTTGCCGGTTGCCAGTCGCCGTTCGCAGTTCGCCGTTCACCGGTTGCCGTTTGCCGTTTGCCGGTGCCTAACGCAGTTATCAAAAGCGTTGAATTATGGCCGCACTGGCTGCCAGCTAAATGAGCAACACGTTGGCTCGCCGGCAAACGCTCTGCCAGCCAGGAGGCAGAGGACAGAAGACAGAGGACAGAGGACGGAGGACGGAGGACAGAAGGCAAGAGGCTGCAGCCTGCTGGCTTTGGGCTGCTGCCTCGTTTCGTGGCGCTATCGCATTTGATCTCGTTTGCTGGGACCCGCAGGCCTCAGCCGTGTCTGTCGTATGAGCTAACAATGCGCATGATATCATTCATTTCTCATTTCGGTTTCATTCATTGAGCTCCTGGCCAAGTGTCGCTGTCGCTGTCGCTGTCGCCGTTCACATTGTCGTTGCGTCGGGCCTCTGGCCTCTGCCGTCTGTCCCTTCGGTCCCTGCAATCTCTATGTGCTCGCTCTTCGCGGCGTTCACTCTAATTTCATAATAAGAAACATCTTCAGAATCACAATAAATGAAAGCAATGTCCATGAATCTCTCTCGCCCTCTCTCTCTCTCTCTCTCTCTCTCTCTCTCTCTCTCTCTCTCTCTCTCTCTCTGTCTGTCTGTCTGTGTGTTGTTGTTGTTTTTATTATTAGTTTTATTGTTGTTCTTATTGTTAGCTGGCTTGGTATGCGACTGGAATGTCGGGCATTTCCGGTTAGGCCACAGCCGAGCTGTTAGATCTGAGTTTGCGCCCTTACAAATATAGTTAATGCTCAGAATCATATTAGCTGGACTGTGTCGCATCATAAATATAACTGTTTTTATCATTTTTGATATGAAACTTAGTTGACTTGAGTTTGATGATCAAGCAGAATGAACGTAGTCATAGTTGGATTGAGTCGATGAGCAATCGAACAAGAAATATTAAATATTACCTCAAATATAACATTAAACAGAGAACTTAACTGAAAAAAGTGACTTAAATGAATTTAATATATCATTCATTTAAATGTCCTCAAGTGTGATAATATTTTTTTAAAATATAACTTCTTTTAGCTCATACTTTTGCTAAACTCTTAGTTGTTTTGTATACATATTTAAAATATATTTAATTTTTTATTTATAAACATCAAAGTGCAGTGAGGCAATTCTGAGTTACTGGCTCTAGAGCTATGGGTATAAAATAAATTGATATTGATATTGTTATATACTTATTCCAGTAAGCTAGATCTAATTTGTATGCCTTTTAAATATTTGAGAGTTTTGTATTTATTATAATTTAATGTATATGTTTTTTATTTATATTTATTTAATTTTTTAGTTTTTTTTTATTAAGGGAACATCAAATTTGAACTTTAGCAGCAATGAATCAGTATGTTATTTATAATATATACATACATAACTATATATTGACATTTATTTATTTATTAATTTTTTTTTTATTAAGAATTTTTTGGCAAAATATTTTGTATATATTTTATATATAATATATTTTAATTAATTTAATTTAAGTTTTAATATTATAACCAAATTGAATCTTATTATTTCTTTTAGCATTTTTTCTTGTTTGCAAACACTTTAAAGCTTAATTCAAGCTCTTGAAAATATTTAGTTTTTTTTTGTATATAATTTTTTATCATATCTGAGAAGGGAGAGTCTTTAAGAAAAAATGATTTAATTTATTAATTCTACAAATAAAAACAATCTTGAATACTTAAGAGCAAACAGGAAGCTTTGCATGCTGTAAGGATCTGAGGATGACTCAAACTGATTTCTCTTTCTAATGAATAATAATTAAGTTGTTTATTGAGTTTTATGAATCATCGATCGTCCTTTGTGAGTGTCTCCTCGCTGGGCTGGGCTGGCAGGATAGTTGAATGCGGATCAATCAGTTGGCAATGGTCCTTTGTCAATGGGGTAGATGCGATGCGATGCGATGCGATCCTTTGTGCGCTGGCGTTTCGGATTACCTAATTATTATCTGTGCGGATTCATATTAATTTTATTAATCATACGCCGCATAGGCCGCAGCTATAATAAATTCAGAGCGCAGACAGCACACATTCAAACAAGAGCAGTGAGCGGAGAGGGGCGAACGTGCGGGCAGCAGCCGCATTATTGTCTGTTCACACGCCGACGACGAGGACGGCGACGGTTGATGGCCATGACAACGACACCGCCACGGCTGGCAGAGAGAGCATCCTCAGCGTATGGGCCGCGTGTTGCTCAATGTGTTGAAACATGAATGAATCTTGTTCACAATTTGGCAACAACACGTTTAGCATGAAACGAAGGACGACAATGGGCCCAGCCTGCCAATGCCAATGCCAATGCCAATGCCCATGCCCATGCCCATGCCAATGAGCCGCTGCTGCTGCTGCTGCTGCTCCTCCATTGTGTGCCCCTAAGCCAGCACACGAGCACAGAGCTTAGACTGGATTCCGGCCGACGGTACCGGTGGCTGTGGCGGCGTCGCGTACACAAATTATTAGCAGCCTCTCTTCAGTCATCGGTTGTCCGCTGTCCATTGTCTGTCGCCTGTCGCCTGTTGCCCGCTGCCCGTTGCCCGTTCGCTGGTTAGTAAAACATCATGTCGCTGCTAAGGGTACCGGGTACAGCGTCTGTGGTCCAATTTGGAGGCATCCCATGCAACGTCTCTCTGTCCGACCCGCCGCACCGTTTGCTGCTGCTGCTGCTGCCTAGAAAATTATCTGCTTATCTTGTCTTGTGCTCGTTGCGATCGGCTGCTTATTCATGTTCTTTTCGCTGCTCCTCTTTTCGGATGCCCTCAGCGTCGGGGTATCACGACTTGCAAGTAAATTATCGCCCCCCACACTCGCATTACAATTGCAGTCGGCTGCTCCCTAACGTCCTCATCTATCAAGCTAAGAGCAGGAAATGAACTTACAAAAAGTTATTAATTCATTTATAATTTCAAGAGGAATATTTTACATAAATCTAAACAAATAAATTGATTTTTTATTAGTTTTTTTTTAAATTAAATTAAACTCAATAAAATATTTGGTAAAAATAAATAAAATAAAATAAAAATGAAAATAAAAATAAAATAATATTGTGATTTAATTTGATTTATTATAATCTTTTTTTTTTAATTTTAGTAATTAATATTGTAATTTTTAAGTGAAACAATATAAGTGAAAAATATATATGTATATATAATGATTATATTTCTCTAAATTTATTCATTGCAAGTGTTAAATAAAATAAAGTAATATAATATTTAATTAGGTAAAAATATGTAGTTTGTTATTTATTCCTATTTTATTTTTGTGTTTTTTATTTATATAAAATATTATTTTATATTACATTATTTTCACAATATATTGATATATAAGGATTTTAAATAAAACTATCAATAAGCAAAACATAATACATATATAAAATAGTAATCAAAATATAATTTTAAAATATTAAATTAAATGTAGAAATGTTTTATTTCAGTTTTATATATATAAATTATATTATTACTATTTTTTTTTTTTTGTTATATAATATATATTTCTTAGTTTAAATATTTTTCTTAATTTAAATATTTAGTAAATAACACTTTTAAAAACATATTAAATGGGTGATACAAATATTTTAGATTGAGAAAACTAGAGTAAATATAAACATTTTAAACTTTTCTTTATATAATTAATATATTATTTTACTAAATTCATATATAATTTAATAATTTTTTATTTTTCTTTATTTATTTATTACATATTTTAAAATAATACAAAAAATAGTCGAAATAAATAAAGCAAAATTAATTAATTTATTTATTTATAATATAGAAGAAATATAAATTGAAAATACCTTTGGGGCAGGGTAAATCCTGTTCGGCTTGCTGCAAGTCAGCTGTGCAGCTCTTCGCTCTTCTTGTTATTGTTGTTGTGCATTTAATTTATGTGCTTGACGTGACACTTGCTATCGCTGTGTCTTCAGGCTGGCCGTGGCTGCTGCCTGCTGCCTGTTTGCCTGCAAAAATTCGTCAGCACATGACCATGGCTGATGGCTGTGAAGTGAGGTGGAGTGAGCGGGTTGCGGGGTGCCTTGCCTGCCCGAGACTTGGGGTATGGGAATGAGTTTGGCTGTGCAGAGAGAGAGAGAGAGAGAGAGAGAGAGAGAGAGAGAGAGAGACAGAGAGCTGAGGAGATCTGGTCATGGGCCGCCTAATATGCGACAGCCGCCGCCTGTTAACACATCGGTGAACCTCAAAATATGAAAACCGAAACCGAAACGAGCGCGCTTGGACCGAGGGGACCCCACACCGGTCGGCCAACAGCGACGACGACGTTGACGTTGGCGTCGGCGTCAGCGTCGGGCTCCTAACGAGGTGTCCAGGCGGACGACATTCGAGCCTGTGTGGTGATGACGGTGCGAGTGAGACAAGCCGAGCCGATCCGAGATGAGCCGGCGATTGAATTTCACACGTGGCTTAGTGTCCGCCCGCATTAAGTACGCTTCATTGGCTGAGCGCACTGAGCGAGCGAAAGAGAGAGAGAGAGAGGCTGGGGGAGGGAGCGAGCGAGAGAGAGAGAAAGCGCCGCTGAGTGAAATAGCTACAGATTTTTTTGTTCAATTTCTGCTGTTGGTTTTTGGAGTTTTTCTTTCTTTTCTTTTGCTTTTGCCTTTGCTTTTGCTTTGGGTTTTGCTTTGGGTTTGGGTTTGGGTTTGGGTTTGGGTTTGGGTTTGGGTTTGGCGAGTGGGCGAGCTTTAATGCAAATGCCCTGCACATCGCCATCTTGGCTGGCGATGGCTGCTGATCTCGCCATCTTGGACTGTCAATTGCGACTCTGCTCGCTGGGCCTCGCGCCGTCTGTGGTGGCTCCACTTGCATTTGGCCATGGCCATTGTTCTGAGGTGCTGCTAGCAGTGATGACATTCCACAGATTAGGCGGCGGCAGCGAGAGTGAGTGAGAGGGCGCGATCAAGTGAAAGAGAGAGAGAGGGGGGGGGGGGAGGGTGAGAGGGTGGGCTGTTCCGGAGAGAGGGTGCCAGAGAGGGGCAGTCGTATGTTGCCAATGGATGGCCACTCAGAGACTGAGACTGAGGCTGAGGCTGAGACTGAGGCTGCGTTGCTGACGGTGCCATATCCTGCCAAGCTTCACGGCTGCGTATGAATGAGTTATTTCGGACTTAATCGCAGCGCTTGCATCTCGTCGCCATGCAGCGCTGAGGAGGCTGAAATGCTTTTGGCGCGACTCTGTCCACGTTTTGTTTCAGGCCCGGCTTTGGTGTCCTCCATTTGATTGAACTGCTCAATGAAATATGCAAATCTGTTTGCTGGGCCGCCGCCGAAGCGGTCGCTTAATCAACTGCAAGCTTGCCAGCAGCCAAAGAGACAGACAGACGGATGGAGGGAGGGACGGACGGAGGGAGTCAGGGAGACTGTCCCAGCGAACGTTTTGTGCCTCATCATCATCATCATCGTCACCAGCGTCGCGGAGAGTCGCCATCGTTGGGTTTGCATCTGAGTCCGCGCCTGCCTCTGCCTCTGCCTCTGCCTCTGCCTCTGCCTCTGCCTCTACCACTGCCTCTGCCCCTTTTCGTCTCCCTCCGTCTCCGTGCCTTCGCACATTTGTGGTCTTTTGGGGCAATCTTAAATATCCTGCTGGTGGGTAAATTTTTCTCTTATGTGCTTTGCGCTTTTTGCCAGCTTTATCGGATCGGCGAGCCAAAGTCACGATTTCTACAGTAAGAAGCTGCAGTCGCTGCAGTTGTTGCTACGTTAACTTCGGTCTCGCTCCTCCTCAGCCCTGGCCCCTCTACCCCTGGGTGCCCACAGTGGACTATTGGCCAGCTCGCATATTTCTAGCCATCAAATGTCAGCTTCTCAAACTCTAATTAAACTGTGCCACCGTCGGAGGTGTGCTAATTACACTTAATTGCAGTTGTTAACAAGCCACTTGTCAAAGCGTCAAAGCCCGAAGTCGATGCCGTTGCCGTTGCCGTTGCCGAAAACCCGACAGCAATTGCAACTCAATCAGCGCCAAATATTTCGCAAATGCCTCCGACGACCGCCCGACGTCCATCAAAAGCAGTCGCAACTGTACCAAGATCACAATTGCCCGGCTCTGCTGAGGCCAGCCCAATTAACAGCCAGCTCTGGCAGCTTATGATTGATATTTGGCCACAGCATATTCACGACAGACTCTCTGCGCCGAACTGGAACTTCTGACGGCATTGCACAGCTACATATATGCCAGTGCGTATATTGCATGAATATGACGGAATTGACGATATCTCGCATATATTCGAGGTAAATTACAATTGTACAATTGGATAGCTGCGAGGTAATGTCTAGTCGGATACTCCCCACTAGAATATGCTCCCACAAATATATTGAGACTGTTTGATATATGTATATATACATAGTAATGCCCGATCGAGCAGACAACAAATTTGGCAAAAGCTTTTTTCTTTTTTTCTCAGCATAATCTCCTCTTAGTTCTATATATCGATTATTAATGGAAATCGAAAAGATATCGATGATTCGAGACAGACTTCCTGTGCTCATGCTATAAAATATCTATGTATGAAACTCTAAGCCTTATAGATTTCGAAAATTAATATGGGAAATTATTATAGACAGAAGAATAGAGAGTCGGATAAAGAAGGATATAGTCAGTTAGAGACGGATATTGATAGACATAAATTGATAGAGATGGATACAAAAGGGTAGAAATGTATAGAGATAAATACAGATAGAAACTTATAGAGACGGGTAGAGATCGAGATAGCGGATAGAGACAGATAGAGAGATGCAGACGGACAGAGCTGCATAGATACTGAGACAGACGGAAAGAGACGGATATAGAGAGATATGTATTTACAGAAACGGGATACAGATACTGGAATATTGAGGCGAATAGAAACGGATGAAGCCGGATTAAGACGAAGCACATAAATGTATATAAACTATTTATCCAGATTCAGATTATATAATTGCTTTAAAAATAAAATAAAAATAATAAAAAAGGTTTGCTTTAATTTGTATTTTAATATAATCTCCAGTTTCGAAGCCAGATCAAAGCCAGACCATTGTCCTTAATTCATGAAGCTCTTCATGCTTTAAGCTTAAAACTTACTTCATCATTTACTATTTTCTGAGCTCGAAATCTAAAATTTAATTTCTATAACTATTCACTATGCTTAAAACTTCCTAGTGAAAACTACTGTATACAGGTTTTCGCTAATGGCCAATGTGAGCTCTAATAAAAACACATTTTTATTTCCAGTAAATAAATTTCGAATTAATAAAAGTAAAAGAAAAACTTTTCATGTCTAATGTAAACACTAATAACTAATGTGAGCTCTAATGAAACTATATTTTTATTTTGAATAAACATAGATAATAGGTGAATAAATGGCTAATGAGTAATTTGAACTCTAATGAATAGTACTTAACCTCCCGGAATTCCTCATAGTTCAGTATATTATGTTAAACATGCAACTTGAGTTTTCATCAGCGGAGGCTTAAGAGTTTGTCGTATCTTAGGCTCATCTCAAGTCAGTTAGTTGGCAGCTAGCGCCACTTGCTGGGCACACCTCAAAATGTGTGTGTATGTGTGTGTGTATTATGTTTATGCAATGCGCATCTTAAAGATACATAGCAATAGCAAAGCAGGCAGGCAGCCAGGCAGGCAGCAGATTGCAGCTAGCGATAACGTGACTGCGACTGCGACTGCGGCAGCGACTGCGACTGCGACGGTGGCTTAATATTTGCGTTTGTGGCGTTAATTATGGGTTCGCTGTTTCTTTGATTGTTTATTTGTTTGTTTCCATTCGCCGTTCGCCATTCCATTGAGGAAGGAGCTGCACTGGCCG
Source organism: Drosophila paranaensis (assembly GCA_035047545.1). Lineage (NCBI taxonomy): Eukaryota > Metazoa > Arthropoda > Insecta > Diptera > Drosophilidae > Drosophila > Drosophila paranaensis. The sequence goes on from JAWNPL010000031.1 coordinate 379,119, forward strand.
CTGCAGCTCGACTCCGCTTTGTCGCTGTGCAATTGTTGTTGGTCGTGTAATTCCGGTTCGTGCAATGATAATTATATTAATTTGCCATCGAATGAGCGGCAAGTGATATCGTCGTTGTCGTAGTTGTTGTCGTTGTCGTTGCGAAGCCAGTTAGTCAGTCAGTCTCTCAGTCAGTCAGTCAAGCCGTCGCTTTGTCAATTCCCCGTACGAGTCTTGCTTATCAATTTGTATCTCTCTCAGCCCCTCTCACTCACTCACTCTATAACTCTATATATATATAGATGGATATAGTGTATAAATACATGTGTATTTCTGTGCGTGGCTTCTATCGACATGGCAGCAACTGTTGCTGTTGCTCGAGATCTGCAGTTGCTGCTGGCTGCTGGCTGCCATTACAAAACAATTGAGATTGAGGAAAACCGAACCAACTGCCACTGCGGCTGACTCTAAACTTTAGCAGCAAGTGGCCCAAACAGCTGATGTGTCTATAATTATGCCAACAGTAGCAGCAACAACAACCGACAACAGACAATCGACAACAACAACAACAACAATTGCTCATGGTATTCATTTTGGCTTGCGGAATGCATCGCTCATTGCATAAGTGAGCTGAGCTGAGCTGAGGAACGACAATAGCTGAGTGCCAGGATATTCGATATTCAACAAACAGACAGAGACAGAGAGAGAGAGAGAGAGAGAGAGAGAGAGAGAGAGAGAGAGAGGGGAAAGACAGCTTACAAATCCGAGGAGCTGTCATAAAGATTACTGCCCTGGGCATGAAAACGCGTGTAGTTCGATATTCCTATGCCATACATTATACCTGCCACCGAGCGCAGCTCTTTCGCTCAATTGCCCGCCCTCAGCCCCTGCTGATCCCCGGCACACACACACACACACACAAGACAAATGAGCACTCTATTATCGTATTTCTGCTTCTCCGATGCTGCTTCATTTGTCTTTCGGCTCAATGTGATGGAATCAAAATCAATTGGAATGGGAATTGGTTTAGGGCGGACTGACTTGCTTTGCTTTACAGTGCGATATAGTTAGCTAATCATAATTGCATTGCTCCTATATGCTGATATCTTTGTTTAGTGTCTATTTTTGATTGCCAACATTTGATTCGAATTCGGCACCAATTAGTTATATGTCAATCAATCAGTCAAACAGAGATATCGACTGAGGTGAGATCATAATTCAAGCATGACAAAGCCTCGATTGATTTTATGGCAGGTTGTAAAAGACTTAAGAGCTTCAAATTTGACACAATCTGCTCTGAGTAAGCTGTTGCTTAAAGCTATTCACAATAAAGAATTAGGCAAAACAGTTTAAGGTAGGTCGAGTACCATAGTGAGTCAGTCAATAGGCCAACTAAGATCAGTAATCAGAGCTATAGCTTTTGGCTGATGTGTAATGACAATGACAATGACAATGACAATGACAATGACAATGACAATGACAATGACAATGACAATGACAATGACAATGACAATGACAATGACAATGACAATGACAATGACAATGACAATGACAATGACAATGACAATGACAATGACAATGACAATGACAATGACAATGACAATGACAATGACAATGACAATGACAATGACAATGACAATGACAATGACAATGACAATGACAATGACAATGACAATGACAATGACAATGACAATGACAATGACAATGACAATGACAATGACAATGACAATGACAATGACAATGACAATGACAATGACAATGACAATGGCAATGACAATGACAATGACAATGACAATGACAATGACAATGACAATGACAATGACAATGACAATGACAATGACAATGACAATGACAATGACAATGACAATGACAATGACAATGACAATGACAATGACAATGACAATGACAATGACAATGACAATGACAATGACAATGACAATGGCGATGTTGCTGTTAGTATTGATGACAATGAGCTATGAGCAATGAGCAATAATAGTAAGTAATGAGCAATGATAATGGCAATGTCAATGACTATGATTCTCCATTATTACCATAATAATGTTAGCAATAATACTGCTAATCACTCTAATAACAATGATAATACATTAGGTAGCAATAATAATAGAGAGCACGCCTGATGCACACACCTGTAATTTGAATGGATAATATTAGCTCAGGCGCTGGTCGATTGGAGTCTCATACTCTATCATTTATCTCCGGCTAATGCCTGTCGGCTGGTCGGTTCGTCTTGCGCACGTCCGACGAGGCGCTTTTGTCTGTTCGTCGATTTGTTTCTCATTGTCTCGAACGTCGACGACTGCGACACCGAGAATCGTCGCATCACGCGCTGCTACTATGAGCTCGAGCGCTTGCTTTGGCTTGGCTACGTGGCGCATCCTCGTCACATGTGCAAATGGTGGTCCAATCTGTCATTCCAGCTGGCTGGCTGGCCGGCTGGCTGGCTGGCTGGCTGGCTGGCTGCCTGGAGCGGGCCTGTAAGTTCCAATCGGGTGGTCGTTTAGGCAGCCGCCGCCGCCGCCGTCGCTGCTGAAGCTTCGTCGCCGATATTTATCTCTCGTGTGGCAGTTCAGTTTAGTATTTTCTTATTATTATTATTATTTTTCTCATATTTTTTCCTCTGCTTTGCGCACGGCCGCTGTCATTCAAGCATTCAGCCTTTGTGTGAGGTGTTCCTCCGCTCATCGTCATCATCGACGCTCTACTCCACTCGTATGGCCTCCTCAAAGAGACCAAATGCAGAATTATGAATCGGCATGTTTTACATGTGCGGGAGGTCTTGTAAAAAAGACCGAGCAACGAAAAGGTAGATGTCAGTCAAATGAACCAGAGAAGAAGAAGAAGAGGAGGAGGAGGAGAAGGGCGGAGGTAGGAGGTAGGAGGGTAAAAAAAAGAAGCAGGAGAAGCAGATTGAATTGGAATTGTACCTGTCGCTCAATTCGAGCATCTCCGCCCGAACCTGTTGCCGTCAAATCTTGAATTAAATGTTGTGAAATTGGACACTTCAAAACAAAAACACACGAGTGAATTGGACTCGGTCTCTACGTGTAAGTCGTAAGAGAGAAGCGCGCGACTGCCAATGGGACTGAGACCGAGACTGAGACCGAGACTGAGACTGGGAATGAGGATAACGACAAAAAAGGAACTATCATTCTACATAATTATCAATCTGGTTTCGGGTATGCGATGCCCTCCCTCCCCTTCTTTTGTCTCTTGTCTCCCGTCTTTTGTCTTCTTTTTATTCTCATTTCAGATGTTTTATTGCAATTACCGCGCCCGCTTTGTGTGGTCCCCAAGTGCATGTCAAAGCTGCTGCTGCTGCTGCTGCTGCCGCTGCTGGCTGCGGTTCGACTACTTCTTCATCCACTGCCTCAATTGCCGTAGAAGATTAATGGCTACGCAATTAATCAGTGACATCCACCCGGGCGCCATCAACGATTTTTACAGCACTTGCAAGACTTCCTCACTGCACCTCAACCTCGATCTCTCGCTCTCTCTCTCTGTCTCTCTCTCTCTCTCTCTCACCCTCACTCTCAGTCCCTGTCCCTGTCTCTGTCTCTGTCTTTGCCATTGTTATTTGACACTTTGCTCGGGCCAATCAACACCAGTGCCAAGTGGAGGCGCCAATGTTCGGCCATCATCCACGTCCACGTCCTCATCGCATTACTTCCACACCAAATAGTTCAGCCTATGAAAATAATAACTGTGGGAACCGCATTTGGTGCCTCCGTGCGCCGGTCGATCGGCTCGGCTCGGCTCGTTCGCTTCATTGCCGTTTTATTGGTTGAAAATAAGTTAATAACATGGACGTCGCCGGCCAAGACAAAGACTGGCATATCCTTCGCCCTAGCCCTTGCCCTTACCCGTGCCCCTGCCCCGGTCTCTGCCTCTGCCCCTGTCTCTGTCTCTGGCAGAAACAATAACCATGCAACAATATTGCCGACTCAACGAGTCGTTGCTGCCGCTGCAGCGGAAGCCGCTTAAGGTCGCTTTCAACAGCTAAGCCAAACAGCCAAAGTATATCATCATAACCACCTACTTCCATGGCAACGCAATTGGCGGGCCCGAGCCTCGATGAGAGAGCAGCCGCAGCCGCAGCCGCAGCCGCAGCCGCTGCGGCAGTGGCAGCAGCGCCAACTGCTCAACGCGCCCTCAGGCGACGCAGCACCAAATCGAAGACGCCGCCGCCACTGATAATGATGAAGGTGTTGCTGTTGTTGTTGTTGCTTGTTGCCAGTTGCTGTTGCTGTTGCTGTTGCTGCTTGGTGTTGCTGCTGATGACGCCGATGACGCGAGTTGCCGCAACTGGCCAAACCTCCAAAGGAAGCCAAACTCAACCTTTTGTCACGCTACAAACTGGAAATATATATACAAAATATGTAGATATATATTACATAAATATACACAGACATGATCCTATATATAGAAAAAATTTATATATTTATTAAAAAATATATAAACAATATTATACAGAGTTTTTTTTTAATGAATTTTATAATGAAGCACTTAGAGCTGCAGAGATATATAGATATAGAGATATATAGATATATATACTTTTGATCTATATAGCAAATAAAAATGGTTATTTTTTATTATTAATAAAATTGCTAAAAAAAATCCACTGCTTTGGCTATATGTGTACAGATATATAATCTTTATAAATTAATATAAAAAAATATTTAAAAAAAAAACTAAAATAAAAATGTATATAAATATACTAAAATAAATACATATATCTGTACGTATATGCATACAGCTACAGCTAATCATAAATATATATATACATAGGTATATCTACTTATGATCTTAACAAAAAAAAATTATTAAAAATTATAAATTAAAAATATATAAACATATATATATAAACATATAAATAATAAAAAAAAAAAATATATATATATATAAGAAAATATTTAATTTAAAAAATATAAATATTAAAAAAAGTACAACTTCAGCTGGAATCAGGTATATATTTATAAATACTTATGTTTATATAGATCACGACACAGATATCATGATATGCTTTTGTCCCTCTATATTTTACATAGAAGCATATCATGATACATGTTTATCACGATAAAGATATAATGAAAAATAAAATGAGTTAATAAAAAAAAAATTAAGTTAATAATAAGTTAATAATAAGTTAATAGTAGCTTCGACTCTTAGGTGGTGGGCTCTGCTGCGCTTGCAGCAGTGTAGCGCACTCAGTGGGTTTGGCTGGCTGGCGCCGCGCGCTGCGCCGCTAAATGGGATCAGTTTTGGTAACGATTTAACGAGTTGATTTCACTTCAGCGATTGCCGCCGTGCCCGAACCCGAACCCGAACCGGATTAGCAGTTTGCAGCGTCCGTTTCAGTTACTGTCTGTGGATCTGCGCGGTGGCCATGGCCAATGTCTACACAACAAGGTGACGGCTTATAATGACGGCCGCGGCCAGAACGGACAATGGGCCAGGCCAGAGAGCCTAAGAGCCAGACTCTGAAGCTGACGCTGCCTCCGACTCGGACTCTGGCTAAGACCGAGGCTGAGGCGTTTGTACCTCCCATGGCCAGGCCAGGCACAGCGCTCCTGTTGTGGCCTTTGATGCTCGCACAGCTTGCATGTGTTTTTTATTTTATTTCATTTTTTTTTTTTTATTTTAGGCTCTGCTTCATCTGCGTCCTCCTCCTCTTCTTCTTGATGCTCGTTTTCGGCTGCCCGCCTGCCGGAGCGTCGCCTCTTTTGGGGCTTTGTCAGGGGCGTTACCCAGTGATCATCACGCGTTTGCGCTGCTTTTGTTTTCCTTCGTTCGCTTCTTTTTGCCTCCTTCCTTAATGGGTGTTATTTTGTTTTGCCGTAAATATTTTTGCAATGGGCGCTAATTAAGTTTGGCTCTGCCGATCTGCATCCTTCGCACTTTGTTATGTGTGAAACTTTTAAATTTCGCGCGTCGGCAAACATGAAACCCAAACGCACAGCGCTCACCAAATTACCGACCATTAATGGGGCACCAGCCCCACATTGCCTCCCCTGGCTCCACCAGCTCCACAAGCTCCACCTGCTCCGCCTAACCAGCAGCATCCTTTCTTTCCCCAAGCCCAAGCAGAAGACTCCAAATACTGTTCCACACTCGACTCTCGACTCTTGACTCTGGGCCCTTCTCACTCTCGAATCTCTTTCGTATTTGTATAAATATTGAAACTTATTTCGCGTTGCGCATACGCCCGATGTGCCCCTAAGGGAAACTATAAACACATCTTGAAATGTCCATATATTAGTGCATTAAGTATTATATATATTATATAGAGATCTGATTCTTACAGAAATTCGAATCCTACATTATCCCTTAAGAACTTATGCTATGGGATATTGTCCAAAACTTCAGGAATCTGTTTTAAAAAATTGATCAAAAGCCCGAAAAAATAGCGAAGAAAAACCAAAAGTGGCGAGATCTAAGAATATCAGAAATATATTAAAAATATATTACAAAGCAATAGAAATACCGAAAAGATTCTAAAACATCAGAAAAATACCCGATAAATGATAATATAGTTCGTTTTTATTTGCAGTTGAGATTCCAGCTCAAAAACAACAACAAAATCCTTACAACAAAATTTTAACATTTTTTTTTTAATACCAAAAAGTCTCCAGATCTTAAATAGTTTCCAAATGTGGCTATGAAAAATACCTCATAATGTGAACATTCTTAACGCCTTCGTCAATGACCAAAGCCAGAGCAATCGAGTTTACAGCAACAGAACCGCTTTCGGATCCCTAAAAGGGAAAGTAAGCATCGCTGATATCCGGGAGATGCTAAAGTCTATAAAAATTCCATTGATCAATAATCATTCACAGACCATCTCATTCACGATAGTTTCTTTTCAATTGACTTTTGAGAAGAAATTGAAATTAGCGCAGGAAATTTGAGGTTTACTATTAAAATAGATTGACAAAAGTATGTCATGATATCTTTATCATGATAAAGATATTATGATATATGTATTTAACGAAAAAGATAGTATGATATACTTTTGTTAGTCTACTTATATTATGTATAAAAGTATATCAGGATATCTTTATCATGATATTCTTATCATGATATATGTTTATCATGATAAAGATATAATGATATATTTTTGTCACGCTTATGTTTTATATAAAATTATATCAGGATGTCTCTACTTTTTCCCTCTATATTTTATATATTTTATATCATGATATATGTTTATCACTATATAGATATCATGATAAACTTCTGTAAAGATATCATGATATAGTTTTACAACTCTATTTTACAATTTTTGTATAAATATAAACGTATTGTAATTCAAACTCAAGAGCAAACTCAAACATTTCACAGTCAGTCAGAATGAGAAGCAAAAAAACAAATTTGACTTCGACTCGGAGCTGTGAAATGTGAGTTTGGATGAGTCAGTTCGGCCGCTCGCCGCTTGAGACTGCATTTTTTGGTGGCTGTTTCAAATCGATTGTCTAATAAATTAGCGTTGTTCGGCTACTATGCGAGTGCCGTCAGATGTCGCCAAGCGCCAAGTCATGCGCTGAGCTGAGAGATGGGCCAAGGGCAAAAGTCGATGCGACTTCGGGTGTTACCTATGTCTAATTCGAGATGAATTCCTAATCGATTTCTGGTGTCTCAGTCTCAGATGAATTCCTTATCGATTTCAAGTGTTTTCAAAGTCTAATCCTCAGCGACTTCAGCTCTTACCAAACTCTAATCTCAGATAAAGTCCTTATAGCTAACTCCTCCGACCACCTCTATTAATGATTTTCATATAAAATCCATAAAAATATATATGTATATAAATTTTTAATAATCATTTGATGAGAAATCGAAGGTAATTCTTAGAGCAATACTAATTATGCTTGGATTCGAGTGGATTTTAGTTAGAAATTGCTTCGATTCGGTTTCGGATCGTGGATATTACTCATACGTCGGCTCATGACGCGGCTGTCATTACACATTAGACGGGCGCGCTTATTAGGTAATAATATGTGCGGCTCGCAAGGCGATCGATCGGCATGGGAATTCCCAGCCGAGTACAGCTGCATGCCAGAAAGGTTTACGTGGAGGCGCCGCGCCGCAGTGACCTGAGAGGCGAGGAGAGGAGAAGAGATTGGAGCAAATGGCAACTTCACGCCCGCGCCGCGACACAATAGTTTAAAAATAGCTCGGCCCCATCATGCGAGCGAGTGGCGGGAGTCGCCTCAATTGGCGACGTCTCCATGAGTAAGAGGCGCTCAATACTTTTTGGATTGATCATGTTTTAGGCATGGTGAAATTTCGCTTACAATTTTTAGCGGCAATAAACTAGCGCGCTGCCTCCCTCTCCCTCCCTTCCTCTCTCTCCCTCTCTCTCTCTCTCTCTCTCTCTCTCTCTGGCGTGAAAAAATTCATGAATGAACCTCAAATGCAGCAACAACAATCGGTCTTTCTCTCTCTCTCTCTCTCTGTGTGTGTGAGAGAGCGAGCTTGACTAGCCGGCTGCAAGGCAGACACCGCTGCGTATGAGTAATATCTCAATTCTTGTGAAATTGAACGGAAATAACTGAAATTTTGTATGAGGCTCCGTGACGTCGGCACATTTTTTCCAAATACTGTTTATCTCCCCTCTCGCTCTCGTGCGCGTGTGACCCAGCGATGATTAACACACGGCTTGCACCTTTCGGCGTTCGGCACTCAGCTAATCGGAAGTGACATATATCAGGCACGGCTAGAGGCCTATGCTTCCGCTGGCTCAGAGCCGGCGGGGCCAAAGTCGACTGGCAGCTGATAGCTGATACCAGGCCGGCCCACCTCGGTGATAAGGGCATTAGTGTGTTAACAAATGTTCATAATTCATACACAAATTTTTGATTGTATTCCAAAATTTGTTGTTCCGGCAAAGAGAGCAAGAGTGCGCTTTGTTTATTTTGCAAATCACAGACAGCGTGAGAGTGAGTGAGAGAGGGAGAGTGGCAGAGTGTACGAAATGAGAGACGACACGAAGCGCTCGACTCGGCTGACAGCTGATCAAGCTGAGAGCGCGCCAGCTGGGCCCAGCGCAGCCGAATCAGCATAACACAGAGAGCGACAGAGCGTGAGAGCGAGCAGCGCGCGAGAGCGTGCAAACATTGCGAGGCCAAGCAGCAACGACTCCAGCCATGCGCTACACTTGCGCAATTCATACGCTAATGCTAATAAAACCAACTAACTGTAAGACAATAATAATTCAATAAATATATATATTTATAATGTTTTGCCTTATTTCAATTATTTATGAAAATAAGTAAACTCACGCCTTGCCTCATTTACTTACATTGTTGCCAAGCGCATGGCACTGATGATATGCCTCACTCCAGATCGACCACATGCAGCGCACACTCACAGTTATTCATTGTTGCGCTGCTCAGCTGTTCGGCAACAGTCGCCGGCTGTTCGGCCGACACTCGTCAGGCTTGAGCATGCCTCTCTGCCTGTGTGTCTGTGTGTGTGTGTGTAGAACAGCTGTTGGCAGAGCTGCTGCTGCTGCAGTTGCTGCTGCTGGTAGTTGTTGTGATTGGCAAGGCCTGCGCTATGCTAGGGGGCGGCGCGTCAGCTCTGCTCATTCACAGTTAAGCACAGTTATTGCCAGTTATTAACCTTATTTAGAACAATTTGATTTTCACTTATCGTTTCTCGCTGCGGCAGCGACGCCACCACGCTGCTCACACACACATTCGATTGTCGATTCACTCAAACTCACTCACTCACGCGCAGAGGCGTTCGCGAATCTGCACACACACACACGTACAGTGGCTCACTCACTCATACGTATGTAGAGCTGCTCGGCCAGAGGGGGCCAGCTCGTTATACTCCTCATTAGTACGCTCATAGTAACTAAAGAGTTCAGTTCATTCGCTGCTGCTGCTCTGTCACTGCCTCTGTCGCTGTCGCTGTCGCTGCTTCTGCTTGAGCCGCTGCCTCAGCTGTTTGCCGCGCTCTCTCTCTCTCTCTCTCGCTCACGCTCTGCTGCGAAAGCTGGCAAATATCTACACAGAGAGCCCGAGCCAGCCCGAATTCGATCGCCGGGCACTCAAATCAAATCAAAACAGGCAGTCAAACGCAGCGCGTCGACGTTTTCCAATATACAATATAATATATCTGCAAGATACTAATCCGTAAAATACACAAACAAAGTTTATTCTTTTATTTTATTTTTTTTTTTTTATAAACGTGAATTGAAGTTTTTTTTTCTCGCCTGTTTTTGTTATTGTTTCATACTCGAAGTGCATTTAATCTCGTGAGAGTGAGAGAGAGAGAGAGAGATAATACTCTCATTGTTTTGGTTGAACTATTGAACTATATATCCACATATATATAGCCAAAGATATACATACATATATATATATTGAAGACATCGCCGAGGCTTTTCCAGCACAGCTCGCACAGGATCCATTGGAAATTTATGTGTAAATGGTGCGTATGAATTTCGCTGCTTGTCGAAATGTAACACCTTCAGCTTGACTCCTACACACACTCACACACTCACACACACACACACACACACACACACACACACACTCACACACACACATGTTTAACCCATCAAATGCCTTATCGATCAGTTTGTTGTTGTTGTTGTTGGCATTGTTTTTGGCTGTGCACTTTTTAGTATTTTCGTTTATTTCTTGTTCTTTGAGCAAGCCAACCTGACGATGCGTGTTCCGCCCACTGATAAGTGGCCCCAGCACACGACCAAACAGTTATGTCTATACAAATATATATGTATAAATACATATATATCAAGAGAAACACTTGTTCTAGAACAATTATAAAAACGGAAGTTGCAAATTCTTGTCTGACTGTATATAGTATATATATATATGTATATATATATTCATATATTTGATTGGGGTCTGGAGCTACCCTGACCTACATACGTCTATATATAGATATATATTCTATATTCCTTAACTGTGTCTTGGCAAATAGTTCGAATGCCATTTGCAGCAGAAGTTGATGTAAGCAGAGCTGGAATAAGCCGTCTTTCCTAGGAAATCGTCATGTATTTATCAGTGCAATAATACAATAAAAATCGATTTCCGCAAAGGCCGACTGAGAAATACCCTGCACAGTAGTGGGAACTGAGAGGAACTTAAAAGGATTGCTTGAGCTTAAGTTGGGATAAGGCACAGGGATGGCATATAGCCTATAATACCTATTTCTAGAATGTGCATACCCTATAATAAACGAATAGTGCAGGGTATACACTCACATACTTAAAGAACTGGAGAGTATTATCCAAGCTTAAGTTAGTTGGATATAAATAACATGGATTGCATATACCCCATTCTAAACAGGTGCAGGGTATGCACTCAGCTAATGGGATAGGAACTGCAGGGCATTATAAATCAACTAAAGTAAGTCAAAGATAGTTAAGTTATGCAACGGCTGCATATACCCTTAACTAAGCTCGTACAGGGTATCCACTCACTTGCTAAAGGGCTAAGCACTAGAAGAGGAATGCTTCAGCTAAACTTGCTTTGGTTGAAAATTATCATTTTTCGTGTGAAACAACGATTGCGTATACCCTGTACTAAGCTGATAATAGGTGTAGGGTATGCCTAAATGGCTAAGAACTGGAGAAGCGAAAGTTAGCTGAGGTAGTTGAGTCAATTTTGGGTATATAGAAGAGTGATGGCATATACCCTGTAATAAACTGATACCAAATACAGGGTATGCAGTCGCTATTATTCGAGTTTAGAAACAGAAGATGCCTGCGTGAGCTAAAGTTTCTTTAGTTGAATGGAAATTTGCTTATTGAGCGTCGAATGCATATACCCTATCTCGAACTAAATATAGGGTATGCACTCTGTTGCTTAGTGGAGCTAAGATCCAGACAGGGACTACGTTGCTTAAATGGAAATGTGCATATAAACAGCGACTGCATATACCCTATAAAGTACCTAGAACAGGGTATACACGCAGTTGCTGAGCAACTAAGAGCTAGAGACTCAGACCGATGTCAACTTAGCTCTAGTTAAATGAAAATTTGCATATAGAACAAAGACTGAATATACCCTGTCTACCGCTAAATACAGGGTATACACTCAGTTGCTAAAGGAGCTGAGAACTAGCTAAGATTACTCAAGGCAGACTTGCTTTAGTTTCAACTAAACCAACAAGTGGCCCATATACCCCATATCAGTGCAAGTACAGGGTATGCCAAGCCAGAGTTGAAATGTCATTTAGCACGGCTGACTCAGGCGGAGAGCTCAAAGCGCGCTTTTGTTTTGTTGAGCTGCGGCATGCGGCGGCAGTTACCAAAAAACCAAGCCAAAAACAAGTTCAATTCGAATCAAACATGTGAAATTAATTTACACGTTCGGGGCGTGGCGGTGGGCAGTGGGCAGTGGTCAGTGGGCACTGGGCGTAGGGGGTGGCAGGCGGAAGGGGAGGGGAGGGGAGCGTAGGGGAGCTGAGCTGTTTTGTTTGGCAACAGCAGCAACAAGTCGAAGCGTGCGCGACGATGCGTCAGCAACAACGCCGGCATTTTGGCGTGGACAAGGTCCGGGCCAGCCGAAGAGAGCGAGAGCGAGAGCGAGAGCGTGAGAGAGAGCGAGAGAGTGGGAGAGTGGGAGAGAGTGAGTTATAGTGCGAAGCAGAAGGTTAAGAGACACATGAGACGGCGATGCCAATAGCAACGCTGACTTCGGCCAACTCCAATGAATTTCACAAAACTGTGCAAGAAGCCAGCGGGGTGAGTTCGTTGACTTTGTAGCGCAGTGTTGGTGAGTGTGCGTGTGAGTGTGCGTGTGAGTGTGCGTGTGCGTGTGCGTGTGTTGTGGAGATTCGCTTATGCCTGATGAATCAGCCAAATTAAGACTTTTATTTTAAATAATTATGTCAGCCGACACACGTAGACCCAACAACAACAACAACAACAACAACAACAACAATCGATAACGATAACGGCAGACGGAGCACGTTTCGGGCCAAATCATTTGTTGGCAGAAGGCAATAGCACTCGACTAACGGGATTCCCCCTTTGGCCGCAAACTGCACTTTGTTGGCTCGCTTACTTTACTCCCCGCAGACGACAACTGTTGCTCAGCCTCTGGCCAGTAGCAGCAGCAGCAGCAGCAGCAGCAGCAGCAACACTAGCAAAACGGCCAACACGCGGAGCACACGGACGACGACGACGACGACGACGACGCAGCAGCAGCAGCAGCGCAGCGCCCGACGACGTCCGCCACAGCCGCCCACGCACAGCACACACAACTGGCGATCGCTGCTGATGGTTGCCCTGCTCATGGGTCAGCTGCAGGAGCTGGTGCGTCCAGGCGTCGCTGGCGGCGGGTGCGGGGGCGGTCTGGCTCTGGCCGCACCAACAGCAACAGCAACAGCAACCACAATCACAGCCACAACCACAAACACATCCACAACCACAACAGCTGCACCACCTGCAGCAGCCGCCGGCGCAGCGCGGAAGGCGCGACGCACGCGCCTGCAGAAGCGACACGACGGCCTCAGCTTCAAGGTGAGCTTCCAGCGTGAGCTGAAGAGCACCGCCCTGGACTGGAGCAACAGCTGCGGCGGCAACTGGACGGGCCCGGAGCAGCCCGCCGGTCCAGCGGCGCCGCCCCGCCAGCGCTGCGCCCGCCGCAAAAAGGTACGTCAGCCCTCAAAATAGCCGCAGGCGGCATTCCCCATTCCTCAATCTATCAGCCAGCGCGACTCACTCACCTATCAATCCCGCAATCTTTATGGCCCGCTCGAATCGAATCGGCCGAGTTTATACGCTGGAAAAGTTTGACAGCCCCCAAACAAAGCCAAAAGACGAGCAAAACAAATGCGTGTGTAGACCGTAGACCGGCGTTGCGCGGCTGACAAGTTGAGAAGTTGGGAACTAAAAAAAATATATATTAAAATATTATAAAATATATTTTTATGTATGCATATGCATATATAGAAAAAATATAGATAGATGTATTGCAGATCATATGTGTATAATTATATATAAATAAAAATTGAAAAAAATATATACGCATATATAGATAATAGGTATACCATTTATATACATTTTTTCATTAATTTTTCTTTGCTTATGTCTAAATATATTTTATTTGATTTATATATATTTTAAAAAATAAAATTTATAAATATTTAAAAAATATCTAAATATTTAAACTAAAAAGAAATAACAAAGTATATAATTATTTGACTTTTTGTGTTAAAGTATATTTACATATTTATACTTAAAGAGGAAAAACAAATATTTACATATTTTGCTATCTGTATATGCATCAAAGACTTAATTCAATCTTTGCTAAAATGTTTGAATCGGAGCTGAAAGAGTTTTTAAATGTTTTTATTATTTTCTACATTTTGGAAAATATGTATATTCGATGGTAGTTATATCTATATATTTTTAAAATAACTGAAAAGCGAACTGATAGATATTTGTCAATAAACATAATTATATGACTATTAGCTACGAATTATTCAAATAAATACTGTAAACATAGGTTTTATTTTCTACATGCATAGAAATATGGAAAATACTAACAACAATTTTTCATAATTTTTTTTAATTATGAATAATATATTTATTACTAAATAATTACAAGATATATTTATATTTATAAATATTTTTTCTTATTCTTGCAGCTGCTGCGCACGTTGCAGCGTAATACGGGCCGGGAGCTGCGGCAGCTGCGCGACGACAACAGCCTGCGGCGAGCGGTGCACTCGGTGAAGGCGCAGGACACGGCCGTCAACCAGGCGATCGTCATCTCGAAGCACAGAACGTGGAGTCTGCACAACGGCCAGTACGACTTTCTGCCCAGGCTGAATGCCAGTGCGAAGCAAGTGAGTTAACAAACCGAATTCCCAAGCGTGAAGCAATCAATTTGATTAGAGCCAACGGCCAAGAGGCAAGTGGCAAGTGCTTGGCAGTGGGTCACGTGAGGCGGCATTTCACCCGCTCGTCATTGCGTAGGTGCAAAGTAAATAGCATAAAAATGCCGTCACAAGCCCGTCGGTCATATGAGTGCGGTCGAACACTTACAAGCGAGGGCCGCTTCGCAAGTAATCGCGGAGATTACGCATACGCCGGGTGGGCTCGGGCGACACGCGACTTTAGCCAATGTCAGCTGCAGCACGTTTCATTAGAACTCGATATTACCATATATAAATGTAATTATTTATATATATGTATATATATATATATATATATATATATAGATATATATACGTGAGTTCGAGTTTCATTTCGGATATCGGCTAATTTGTTGGGAAAACAAAAACAAAACCTCAATCGAGGCGAGCAAACAACAAGCGAAACAACGGAGACACGCGCCGGCTTCGATTTGTATATGGGCAGCTGATCGAAACGTGATCGTTGATATATGCACATTCATCTCGATATTGAAGACATGCGAATACGAATTCGAGCTCGAACTCGAATGCGAGCTCGAATTTTCATATGCGACCCACTCGTAAAAGCTAATGATGCGCTAACAACCAAATACACGTAGCGAATCACGCGAATTAATAAAAACAAATATATATATATATATATATATATATATATATATATATATATATATATATATATATATATAATGTTTTGAAAAAATATGTAAGCAGCTGTAACCGACTGCGGCATGCTCGCTCATCAGGCAATAGATAGTCAAGTTGAGTAAGAAGAAGAGGTGTAGGTCAGAGACATGTGCCAGGCTTCTTTATATCTATGTTATATAAATGTTAAGCATATGTTATCTACATGTTATATAAATGCAAGTGTTATTTATGTTATACGTATGTTATATACATGTTATGCATATGTTATATCTATGTTATGCATATGTTAAATACATGTTATATATATGTTATGCATATGTTAAATACATGTTATGTCTATGTTATGCATATGTTATTTACATTAGCTAAACCTTGACAAGCGTATGGACTCTCTCAGCTCAAATGTTCTAACAACTCATGAATGGGGTTGATAAAGGCCTTAGCTGCGTGAATAATATTTGCCAGCTAGGGCAGAGCAAGAGCTTGATGGCTGATCGTATGACAGTAGCTATATATGTACATATGTATACATATACACAAACAGACTTATCTAACATACCATGGCCGTGTCAGAAATGGGAAGTAGATTACGTTCAACTCAAGCAAAATGACGTTAAGCACTAAAGCTTATCTACGGCATCTAAAGATTAAAACAAAGACTCACTATATATAGAGTATATGTATATATATATATGCATAGATAGAACTATATATATAGAGTATAACTTGAGAAGTGCACTTGGAAATAACCAAAGAGTTCTGCTCACGCTCCAGATATTTGCAGTTGAATTTCAGATCATTTTGCTCAGCTCTCAATTAACGTAGTCACAAAACAAATTAGGAAAACATTAAATTGATTTTGTTTTGTATTTTTTGTATATATAGAGTATAAAAACAAAACACAAAAACAATTAAAAATAAACTTATTTAATATTTTTTGTTATTATTTCATATGTAACAAAATAATTAATACATAAAAATATTATTTTTACTAATTTTTTGTGTTCTAATACTCCACATAAAATAATAAAATATTTTATTTTTTTTTATTTTATTTTTAATTTTAATTTTTTATATGGAGCATTAAACAAAAACTTAGCTAACAGATTTTTTTTATTAACAAAAACTAGCTAAATATTCTTTTAAATTTTTTAAATATTATTTTTTTACATGAAGCATTAAAAACACAGCAAAACAATAATTCGATTCCCATAATTTTTGTTGAATATATTTCTTTTTTATTTTAAAAACAAAATCAAATTAATAATTTGAGGCTCTTTTTACATTTTTATTTTGTGAAGTATTAAAAAACTAAAAAAAAATAGTTAAATAATCTTTTTAGATTTTAATTGTGCCTCAACTTTCGACTAGACTTTAAAGCTTGAAGAAAGCATTAGCTCATATTAGAGAGCGTCGCCTACCCCTGCCCCCTACCTCCCTCTCTTTCTCTCTCTCTCTCTCTCTTTCTCTCTCTATCTGTGTTTCTTTGAGTCTTTGCTACTGTTGTTTGGCTAATTCCCAGGTGATGCTGCCGCTGTGCTCTGTTCTATACTTAGACAGCTAACATCATCATCAAACACTTTAATCCAGCAACAGTAACTGTGTGAATACCACTCTCTGTAAGTGTCTGTGTGTGCGTGTGTGTGTTTAATAATAATTGGCATAACAATGAGCGGCTTTCGCTGAATTTCTTATTGACGTCACTGGAGCTGCGCATAGGAAAAAACCCAAAAAAAAAACACACACACACACACACACACACACACACACACACACAGTTAGTGGCTCAGAGTGAAATCGTTAGGGTTTTGGCCAGAGGTCCGCGACTGATGTGATTTGCTAAGCGATTATAATGATGTTGATTGTGAAGTACTCGCTCGCGGGCCGATGAGGTGTTGATGTTATTCTTGTAATATCGATGACGACCCAGGAAACGTGGGTGTGGCGGTGGAGCTGCGCTCAGTGGGTGACAGCTAATCGCGGCTATTTATAGAGTGGCCCATAGACACTCACTCGGCTTGCGCAAATCACAAATCACATATCATACACATACACCCAGCAATCGGAGCTGGGGCGCACACTTTTCCCAAGAACTTGCAGCTCACGCGGCCTTTTGACGTCACTGAAAGCGAAGCGAAGCAAAGCATTTCGCACATATTTGAGACGGCGGCGGGTGCCAGGGTGCGCCCGCCCAGGCAGAGTTGATATGTTTGAGCAATCTAAGCGCTCGTATATTGTAAATGAGCCACACACAGATAGAGTGAGCGAGCGAGCGAGGGAGAGAGAGAGAGAGGGATGGCGCGCGCGAGCGCGTGAATCATGCGAATGAGCGAGCCGTGGATTCCCCCAGCAGCGGCATGAATGAAACAAACGCCGATAAGCGAACCGTCTGACGATGACGACCGACAACAAAAACGAGCGAACGAACGACGACGGCGAGCGACGAACGATGCGACGCGACGCGACGCGACGTCACTAGCACGCGGACGTGAAACGCGTTGCGAAACCGAAAGCACAGTTAGAGCGCGAGCGCGAGAGAGTGTGAGGGAGAAAGGGAGATGGGCGCGCGGC
Organism: Drosophila paranaensis; assembly: GCA_035047545.1. Classification (NCBI taxonomy): domain Eukaryota; kingdom Metazoa; phylum Arthropoda; class Insecta; order Diptera; family Drosophilidae; genus Drosophila; species Drosophila paranaensis. The sequence goes on from JAWNPL010000031.1 coordinate 397,233, forward strand.
GAATTGGCGCATAGGCGAATCGCTCGGTTTTCACTTTCAGGCAACGCGTCGTATGATTGATTTCGATTGCTAATCAGCATGCGAGTTCAGTCAACCTGCGCCAGTGCACGGGGCGTGGCCGAGGGGCGGCTGCTTAACGGTTAGCAACCGGTTTGCGGCCCAGAACCGAACCGGTTCGCCGTGCTATTACACCGCCCCGTTGCGTTATCAAAACGGATATCAGATCGATCTATGCCAGGCCAAGCCAAACCGAGTCGAGTCGAGTCGAGTCGAGTCGAGTCGACCCGATCCATTTCCAGTCACATACGCTTTCAAACCGGCTCCTCCACTAATGAAAATCTCCGTTTTCTTCCAGCTATCGCTGCGGCACGCACATCACGATCTCCAGTTCTACGTGGCCGCGTTCAGCTATCTGCGGCACGCCCAGCTCCACTGGGACTATGAGAACCTGCAGAAGCAGAGCGTGCTCTCCGCCGAGCTGATGCGCCTGCGCAGCAGCGCCCGCCTCGTCCTCTGCATCGTCGAGGAGGCCTTCAACGTCAGCAGTCGGCTAAGCGGGCCCCTGCACAAGGCCCCGCTCCAGACGATCTCGCGCCTGGACATGGAGCAGCAGCTGACGAAGCTCAAGACGCGCCCGGTGGAGCTGCACCGGCAGGCGGTGCTGGCGGCCCACGGGCTGCCCGCCGAGAAGCCCAGACAGCCGGACAGCCTGGATCTGCGGTTCCTCAAGTACGAGTACATCCAGTACCTGAGGCACATGACAAAGCTGCTCGCCATGCAGCGCAAACGCAGCTGCACTGCGCGCAAGAGCAGTCGCCCCAACCCTGGCCCCGCTCCGGCCTCTCCTCCTAAGATTTAGCTATCTCCAGTTCTTAGTTCCATTTCGAATTCCAAGTGAACTGAGCCAGCCATCCATACATCTATCCGCCTCCAACCCCCAACTGAAAACTCATTCTCAAAGACGGCTATGACATTCGAATCCGAATCCGAACCGAACCCGAATCCTAACTAGCTTAAGTATTTATTATCCATCATAAACTCCGTTTTTTTTTTTTCGTTCGCTTAGGCTAAGACCTCGCCGTATTATTTATTTGCAACACATTCCTCACGCATTCTGAACGAAACACACGCACATTCGCCTAGCTCTAAGTCCAAAGTATTCCCAATGTTACCACGACTTTTGCCTTGTATTACGGTACTGTGATAATAGCTGATAGTTGGTTGGGTTTGGCCGATCCCATCCCATCCAATATTGCATATGTAGTCTTATAAGGTTAATCAAGTATCTCGCCAAACATAAACATAAATAGTTTTTACACACACACACACACACACACACACACACACACACGCAGAGACAAACATAGACACACACATATGTAATTTATAATCCCACATATTGACAGATTTACTTGTATTTGTACTTAGTATTTCCTTTCCTGATTTTTTTTTGTGTTTCTATAAAGTTGATTTCATTTGACAATTTAATCTTCTCTCAATAAAATGTACAATAAATATTAAGTAAAAACTACATTTTTCGAGACTTTTTATTTTGGTAATTCGGATTTATAGAAAACTGAAACTTTATTATTATTATTAAAGGAAGCACGATCTGGGTCAACAGGTGAGTCCTTGATCGAGCAAAGCTTTTTCGTCTGTCCTTATTAAGTTTCCATTTCCATCTACATCTTTTAAATATTTAATTACGTTTCTATATACTATTTTATATACTTATATCTTCACCTACATAATATCCAAATAAAGTCCAAAATTGGATATGAATTGAATGACAAGAGTTTCACTTTCATGCTGCATTTTTCTATGCGAGCTGTCCCAGAGTCACTTGATTCTCATTCCCACAGCAGCTGCATTGCGCATACGCAGCGTTTGCCAAATTGCAATTGGCTTGAGAGAATGACAGACAAGGTAAAATCAGTCAAATGCCGCAAAGACACCCTGCAGATAATCATAATACACATGCATATATAATATAAAAGGAATGAAAAAACCAAAGAAATTTGTGAGTAATCCGAAAATTAATAGAAAAAATTAAATGATTATAAATGAAAAGAAATATAATTATAATAAAAAATATATACAATATTTAGTCACAAATACAATAACAATTAATAAGAAAAAATAATTTAAATAATTAAAACAGAAAATAAAAAGTTATCTAATAAATAATAATAAAAGAATAAAATAAATAATTAAAAATAATAAGAAAAGAATAAAAGAATAATAATAATAATAACAAAAGCATTAATATGATTTTATTTTGATTTTATTTATTGGTATGTTTCATTATTTCTTTGAATATTTTAAAATTTTTTCATTGGCCATAAAAAATATAATTTAAAAAAATATTGAACGAAACTATAAAACTTCACAATAAACTTAATCGGAATGAGAAATTGTAATGAAATATTTAAAAAACTATAACAATAATAAAATATGAATTAAATATAAATATTAATGCATTAAAAATAGAAAATGGAATAGTATTATTATTATTAATATTATTATTACTATTATTAACTTATTAATTATTTTTATTATTAATAAGCAAAATAAAAATAAATAATACTGAAAATATAATACGAAATTAAACTAATTATCGTAACAAATTATACAGACAATAACAAAATACTAAGTTATTTAAAAAAAAATTACAAATACAAAAAAGGATTACAAATAATAAAAAATATGACATATACTTATTAAAAAAATTTCAAAAGAAATTATTAAAAGAAAATATATGTATTTCTTTTTTTGACTGCTTTGAATTTTTTTATGTTAATATATTATTTTATTTTATGTTAATATATTAAACAAATAAATGTATATCAAATAAACACGAAGTAAACAAATATAAGAACAACTTTTAAGAAAGATAAACATACTTACAATACAGTATAAAATATTAAAAAATGTTAATTTATATTAAAAAATTATTTTTAAAACTCAAAACACATAGTAAAAAAATTTATTAAAATATTTTATGGTTTGATTTATAAATAAATATAAAATTAAAAGGCAAATAAATTATAAATAAATAAATATATATAAATAACATAAAATAGTAAATTAATTTAATAATATAATAACTAAATAATTAAAATTAATAATTAAATTGCTTAAGCAAATTAAAAATTGTTTGAGCTTGGCTAATAAACAAATACAGCCCTTAAGCCCAATTGCTTAGGGTAATATATATATATATATATATATATATATATATATATATATATATATATATATATATATATATATATATATATATGTATGAAATGCCGCAACAATTCAATTTGGAATTGTTGGAGTTTCCTTTTAATTGAAGCCAGAAGTAAATTACGCGGCATTTATAGACTTGTACAAATATTTTATGAGCCATATAATAATGCCACAGACGCATTGCGCTGATCTGTTTGTTGTTGTTCTCATTGTTGTTGTTGTTGTTGGGTTCCTCCTCAACCTTTTTACGACGTCAGCACAGCGACAATTTCGTTGTGTTGGTGTTGGTTCGGCATATTTTTGGTTTTGTTTTGTTGTGTTTTTTTTTTGTGTTGGTTTTTTTATTCTTTTGGTCTTATCGGAGCAGAGGAATCTACGCACACCCTGGACTTGGACGCGGCTCGGGGTCCATGGTCAGAATCTGAGGTTTTCGATGTGTGTTCGGGGCTTCCTTTTGTGTGTTACTAATGTCTTTCAGCTTCTCTCTCTCTCTCTCTCTTTCTCTCTGCGCTCTGTGTGTGTGTGTGTGAGTTTGTCGCGGTTTCCACCAATTGCCCTGCGCCTCGTCCGTTTATCTCACACAATCAGCAATTGTCATTAATTTCGGACGCTGTGTACGTGCTCCGATTTGTCTCTCTTGAATTCTCAGTGACTGATTCAACAATTTAATATGCAGCAGCAGCAGCAGCAGCAGCAAGAGCAGCAGCAAGAACAGGCCAGCCCAGGCCGGTGCATGGCATGCCAAACCAACCACGGGGCGATCATCTCAGTGCCCCTGGGACACTAAAGATGCTTATCATTTTTGATTTTATTGTGACCCCGATGCAGCCTCTTGCCGCCGTGCAGCGGAGACATGCAACTATGCGTCGGCGCACCATTCACCAGCATTCCTCTCTCTCTCTCTCTCTCTCTCTCGCTCTCTCTCTCCCTCCCACTGGCCGATGGGCGTTGCACCCGGCTATGGCCGTCTCTGTTGCGCGGGGACAACCCTTTGGCTGGGCCGTAGCGCCGCGTTCTTTTTAATGGACTTTCCAGCAAGTGCACGTAGAGCTCATCTATCTTGAGTTTTGATAGGTTTTTACGAGCGTATTTATGCGATGGCCTTTATTAAATTGAAAATTATGTCTTTCTATGAGAAATGTCTAAATTGTTGTCTCCTCTAGGCCCATTTCTGATCCATGTCTCTCTGTGTGTGTGTGTGAGTGTGTTGTGGCTCTGTGTGTTCCTCAATGAACTTGCGCCCTGGGTCTGGCCCAGCGACTGGCACAGATTTAATCTAAATGTTTATTTGGTCTCTTTTTTAGTTTATATTTTTTTCTCTCTCTTTTTTTTGTTTCTTTCTGTTGCTGTTTTTGCCGTCGGTCACGTGCAGCTTCTCATAAAACTGTGTAGTTGTATTTTTTTTTTTTTTTTTTGTATATTTTTTCCAGTGACAATTAATTAAAAATATCTTATTTCGTTTATGTTTTGTGTGCTGGCTTGTTTTGTTATTTTTGAGTTATGTTTTCCGCTGCAGATTTATAGATAATGGCGTTACATTTATGGGCCTTAAATGCGCGACTAACCCAGCGAGGTAATACAGGCCCAATCCCAATCCCAAACCCAGACCCGAACGCAACAACAACCAAAATGCATCCCAGAGCCAACAGAGGGGCTCCAGAGCTAAACAGAGCCCCCAGCCCTTACGAAAAGGAAATCTCATCGAGTTTTTCATTTTTTATTATAAATATAATTGTTATTTTTTTTTTTTTTTAATTGCAAAACATTTTTGCTTTATGTTGCGTTTGCGATTTTCTGAACCTTTTTTGACTTTTTTTTAATCTCACGACGGCAAAGCGCTGCCTCAGCTTTTGACACCATGGGAATAGGTGAAGAAATCTCTCAATTTATATGCGGCCTCAGCAGTTTCCTCTTTCACAGAATCAAACCCTTCTCGGCAGCTGTGAAGCAATCAAATCAAAGATTCAGCATTCAAAATACAACACTTGTCCGATCATATATATATATATATATATATATATATATATATATATATATATATATGTATATATATGTTTGACAGTGTGCATATCTAGAACGATGCCAATTGAGATTGAGCTGGGGGAGAGCGAAATGCTGACAGCGTCGAAAAACTAAGACAAGGTGTTCAGCTTCAGGGCTGCAGCAGATAGATAGATATAGATATAGATATAGATATAGATATAGATATAGATATAGATATAGATATAGATATAGATATAGATATAGATATAGATATAGATATAGATATAGATATAGATATAGATATAGATATAGATATAGATATAGATATAGATATAGATATAGATATAGATATAGATATAGATATAGATATAGATATAGATATAGATATAGATATAGATATAGATATAGATATAGATATAGATATAGATATAGATATAGATATAGATATAGATATAGATATAGATATAGATATAGATATAGATATAGATATAGATATAGATATAGATATAGATATAGATATAGATATAGATATAGATATAGATATAGATATAGATATAGATATAGATATAGATATAGATATAGATATAGATATAGATATAGATATAGATATAGATATAGATATAGATATAGATATAGATATAGATATAGATATAGATATAGATATAGATATAGATATAGATATAGATATAGATATAGATATAGATATAGATATAGATATAGATATAGATATAGATATAGATATAGATATAGATATAGATATAGATATAGATATAGATATAGATATAGATATAGATATAGATATAGATATAGATATAGATATAGATATAGATATAGATATAGATATAGATATAGATATAGATATAGATATAGATATAGATATAGATATAGATATAGATATAGAGATAGAGATAGAGATAGATACAGATACAGATCCACATCTGGCAACGCCATTGACTTTTGGCCTGGTGTGAAATTCGCACGCCTCTTGACCAGACTCTTGGGACTGGGCCATATTAAGGCTGGGCCGCCAGCTCGTCGCCGTGGCCCATATAAATTATGCGCCGTTAACAATGCGAATCTGTCGGGGCGTTTGGCTCATTGTGTCCAGGTTTTCCGCTTAATCAGGGTAAAAGGTGGCTTCAATTGCAAAACAATAGTAAATGCTGCCCCTGCTCCTACCTCTACCCCTGCCCCTGCTCCTGGCCATTGTCCTAGCATTTTTGGCAGCAACATAAAGTGACAAAAATTATGAAAGAATTTCGAGTGGACTCAGACGAAGATCAAAGGTGACGCGCCCACTTCAAATTCCATAACACGACAATTGTACTTAATTCAGCTGAGAGTGGGAGAGAGACAGACAGACTGAGGGAGAGGGAGACAATGAGAACAGGGACATCTGTCCTGTTCGACAAACTGGACAATGAAGTGATCAATAGCAGCAAAATGTTTTTAATTGTCAATGAATGCGACAGGGTCAGACCGAGACATACCCTTGACCTTTTGCGGCAGCACAGCGAATTCTCCTCCTCCTCCTCCTCCTCCTCCTTCTCGTTGCTCATGTTGTTGTTGTTGGTGTTTTGTTTTGTTGTTGTCAGTTAGCTGTTGTTGTGCAATTGCCGTGCGCAGCTCAAGCGCTTCAAAAGGTGAAATAAATTGCCCACCACCCAGGTGAAGAATGCCCGAACCGAGCACCTATAAATTGTACGACTTCTACGTGTGTGTGCGTGTGTGTGTGTGCGTGTGACAATGCAAGGATTTGTTATAATTAATGGCCAGGTTGGCGCCAGCGTCCGGCCAGACAGGCAGAGGGCTTGCTGGCTCGGCCTGTGAACCGAATCCGAACTTTGCATCTGGGACTCGAGTCGAGTATTGATATTTATGTTTTGTGTGTTTGTGTCATATTTGAGATGTGCGCGCACACAGGAAATCGGTGCAGGAGAATTGATGAACGTGCGCGCCCTCGACATCCTTTCGTTCGCCGCCTTATCAGCCCTGCGCATCGGCCGGCCGGCCGGCAAACAGGCCCGCGAGCAAACAGCCAGCCAATCGCTCAAACAAACCCATTGAGGCGATCAGTCAATGGGTCGAGTTAGAGCCCGAGTTAGCGCTATACAGAACGTGCCTCACAAGTGGCTGCGCAAACATTGACACAATCCTTTCGCCCGGGCCTCGACTGGCCAGCCGGCAACGTGCGAACAACTTGACAAACAATAGCAATGAACAAATATACGAAAATATATTTCATATTTGCATTGGGTCAATCGGGCAGAGGCGAGTCGCTGGCCCGTGGAATGTGGTGTTATCCAATCTCGATCTCGTTGGCTTGTTAACCTGCCGGACGCGAGTCCTGCCAGTTCAATAAACTGTCTCTCGCCCGCTGCCCAGGCCGAACTAGACCGACCCCTAAATGGGCATCGCCTCAAGTGCAAGTGCAAGTGCAAGGATGACCATGCCAGGCGCTGCAGCGACGACTCCGCAATCACCTTACGAGTGCTGAAAGACTTGCAAAAATGTTATTTGGTTTATTGAATCAACTATTATTTACTATTTATTGACTTCTATTCCATGTTTAGTTCTTATAAAAACTTTTCTCTTATTTCAATAAAATTCAATCATAATTTTGTTTCAAATTTTCAGCTATATTTATACCCTGAACCCATTGAAAATGGGAAAATCAGGGTATAATGTTTTTGTTGAAATGTATGTAACAGGGAGAAGGAGGCGTGGCAGACCCCATAAAGTATATATATTCTTGATCAGGGAGAGTAGCCGAGTCGATTTAGCCCTGTCCGTCTGTCCGTCCGTCCGTCCGTCCGTCCGTCCGTCCGTCCGTATGTGTGAACGCGTCGATCTCAGAACCTATAAGAGCTAGCGACTTGAAATTTTTTATGTAGGTTCCTGTATACAGTGCGCAGATCGAGTTTGTTAAAAAAATCGATAACTGTCTTAATTTTAATGTTATCGATTAAAAACCGATATCTTCACTAAGTTATAAAATTCTATTTAATTCATCTTTATAGTTAGAGTCTTAAAATTTTGCATTTAGTGTTATGTAAGCCTTACGCAATTTCGATTTTTGTTAAATTTTGGGTGCCACGCCCCCTTCGCCTCAAATTTGTAACTCCCGTATATCAAATACTAGAGACTTGTGCTTTGGCACATACATACATATGGATGACATGATCACGCCCAACAAGTTTGATCAAAATCGTTACTCTAGAAAAAAAGTTATTAAACATTTAATTTCCCATAACATTGCCATGCAAAGCAGCCAAAGAACAGCTGACGTAACGACTTGCGCTTGTGTGTGTGCGTTCGCCTGTGTATGTGTATGTATGCTTTGCTTGCAATGGACGCACATATGCATGTGTACATAAAAGAAACAAATAATGCTTGGAATAGCGGTTCTTCGCAGGGTTCAGGGGATCTCTTAGTCGAGCGGTCTCGACTAGAGCTTTCTTACTTGTTTTATATTAAGAAATATATTTTACATTTATCACAATAGTCATAAAGAATAATATTAACATACTAAACTAATACTAGCTTATTGAATTTCTCTATATTACTTAATAATCAATAAAAATATATTGTGTTTTATGTTCCAACCTAAATAATCTTTTGATTTATTTAATATGCAGAAACAAACACTTTTTGTACCCTGAACCCATTGAAAATGGGAAATCAGGATATAATGTTTTTGTTGAAATGTGTATGTAACAGGCAGAAGGAGGCGTGGTAGATCCCATAAAGTATATATATTCTTGATCTAGGAGACAAGCCGAGTCGATTTAGCCCTGTCCGTCTGTCCGTTCGTCTGTTCGTCTGTCCGTTCGTCTGTCCGTATGTGTGAACGCGTCGATCTCAGAACCTATAAGAGCTAGAGACTTGAAATTTTTTATGTAGGTTCCTGTATAGCACGAAAAGATCGAGTTTGTAAAATAAAAAAAAGCGACTTGCGCTTGTGTGTGAAATCTCCTATGTGTGAGTGTGTGTTACTTGTATTGTACACACATATACATATAATAGCGGTTTGCAGGGTTCAGGGTATCCCCTAGTCGAGCGGTCTCGACTAGAGTTTTCTCACTTTTTATACCCTGAACCCATTGAAAATGGGAAAATCAGGGTATAATGTTTTTGTTGAAATGTATGTAACAGGGAGAAGGAGGCGTGGCAGACCCCATAAAGTATATATATTCTTGATCAGGGAGAGTAGCCGAGTCGATTTAGCCCTGTCCGTCTGTCCGTCCGTCTGTCCGTCTGTCCGTCCGTCTGTCCGTATGTATGAACGCGTCGTTCTCAGAACCTATAAGAGCTAGAGACTTGAAATTTTTTATGTAGGTTCCTGTATAGCACGAAAAGATCGAGTTTGTTAAAAAAATCGATAACTGTCTTAATTTTAATGTTATCGATTAAAAACGAAATCGATGCCCAGTTATATAACTCTATATAATTCATCTTTATAGCTAGAGTCTCCAAATTTTGCATTTAGTGTTATGTGAGCCTTACACAATTTCGGTTTTTGTTAAATTTTGGATGCCACGCCCCCTTCACCTCAAATTTGTAACTCCCGTATATCAAATACTAGAGACTTGTGCTTTGGCACATACATACATATGGATGACATGATCACGCCCAACAAGTTTGAAGTTTGAAAAAAGTTATTAAACATTTAATTTCCCATAGCATTGCCATGCAAATAGCAGCCAAAGAACAGCTGACGCAACGACTGGCGTGTGTGTGTACGTGCGCCTGTGCGTGTGTGTGGATGTTTTGCTTGCAATGAACGTACATATACATGTGTATATAAAAGAAACAAAGAATGCTTGGAATAGCGGCTCTTCGCAGGGTTTAGGGTATACCCTTGTCGAGCGGTCTCGACTAGAGTTTTCTTACTTGTTAAAATAGTTTTTGAAATCTGAAAATATATCTATTTATTTTGAAAAAATATAAATCAAATTTTAGTAATTAAATTTAATATTTACATATATGTACATATACATATCTAACTGAGTTTATTTATTTAATTATTTAATTTTTATTTAATTAAATTTCGATGCGTGTATAATTATGTATACATAAATATCTTTAACATGGATTACTTTGAATATATTTATTTATTTTTTAAACACTTTTTTTGTAGCCCAATTTAAAATGTTATTTTTAATTACAATTTTTATTTTATAAATTAAAGTTTTATATTAAAATTATTTTTTTTATATTTTATTATATTTAATATATTTAATATTATATTTAATATTGATTTATTTTTCAAGCCTAACAGTAATTTAATATGTCACTAATTAAGTTAAGTTATTTAAGTATAAATAAAAATATTTATTTTTAACATTTTGTTCAATCTAAAAATCAATAGTTTAATATATATTAATTAATTTATTTATTTATGACACTTATAGTCAACATTTTAAATTTTAAATCAGCTTGAAAAATATCTATTTATCAGGCCTAAGTAGCAAATTATTATACAATTAATTGTTAGTAGTTAATATATAGTATTTATTATCCCGACATTGATAGCAGCTGGAATTGGCCATATGCTCGGCTGCTGAGTGGCAATTTGGTAAACAAATATTATGGGCAGCCAAGTGAAGGGGCCAAGAGCAGGAGCAAGAGCAAGAGCAAGTCCAAGTGTGGCGAGTGTGTGTCCAATGTGGACGCTGTCGTCTGTCGGAGCAGGCACAAATAGACTAATTGCCCGCATCTAATAAGACATCGTTCTCATTCAATTAAAATATCCATATCTAGTACAATTAGACGACGACAAATGTCCACATTGCGGAGACTCATTAAACTTGCACGAATTATTGCACGCACTTTGTCATACATTTTAATTTCACTTGTGGTGCACACGAAGCCAGGCAGAGGCACGGCAAGCTAAGGCGAGCCAGCCCAAGTGAAGTGAAGTCAAGCCAAGCCAAGCCGGGCCGTGTCTGGCCTGGCGAAATTAAACGAAGTCGAGCCGATAGCAATGGCAATACCAATACCAATGCCAATACCGAAAGCCAAAGCCAAAGCCAGTCCAGACCAAGCCAAGCCAAGATCAAGACTCCAACTCCAGCAGACGGAGACCGCAAAGTGAACGAGGCTATAACTAAATCGCTAACGCAATCGCACACACACACACACACACACATACACAGAGAGAGCAGACAGCATCCAGTAGGCAGCAGAGCAGCTGAAGATCTCTGTGGCAGCGTGCGCTCCACACACATTAGCAATTACGCTCATTACACTTAATTACAGAAAACTAGGAGTGCATGAAGATTTCCAACTGCGGACGATCGTGGAGAATCCAAGTGCTTGGTCTTGGCCAACGTCTTGGTCAGGTTGTTGTTGTTGTTGGTGTTGTTGTTATAACAGTGCCTCGGCTGGCTTGTGTCTTTATATGCACTGGCCGCCGCGAGGATCACGAGCATGCAGAGCAAGTGAATTATTGCAGTCTCATTATGTGCGATGAGTTATGTATGGCGTATTGCTTTCGTCGTCAGGCCAGCGTCTCGTCAACATCGTCATCATTGCCATCACCGACGCGTCGCTCGCCTCGAAAGTACTCATGTATCTGCATTGTAACATCCAAGCATATTCAGACGGCCAGACGTACGAGCGTAGCCATCTGTCAGTATGCCAGTTACTGGCCAAAGACTCCACAGCTTCGACTCCATCTCAAACTCCAACTCCAGCTCCAGCTCCAGCTCCATCTCCATCTCCATGCGAAACTCAGCTCGGTGCATGACTCGCTCGAAGAATGTAGTGTGATGGTCGCCTAAATCAAGCGTACTTAGCGAATGATTTACATTCCAAAAGACAGCAAACACACTGTTTTGTAGTATGTGATGTTATGCGAGCAGCAGCAACAACAACAACAACAACAACAACAGCAACAACAACAACTATCACTAAAACAAACCAACAACACGCACACACGCATGTATGTAAACTTTTGTGCGTGTGTGTGTGTGTGTACGCTCCGAGCATATGGTTGACTTAAGCGTATTACAGGCCCAAAACGAATCGCAAGATCACCTACAGCAAAGCTATTGATGCTACAGATATAAGTACATATATATATATATATATATATATATATATATACACTAGTTGATACTTCCCCTTGACTATGATATCTATTACTATCTATATATCACTTTAAATTTTTTATTAATTCTATATAGTTTATATATATATATTTTTTAATATATTATTTTTTATATATTTTATTTAAATTACTTACGTCGTTAGTTAAATATTGTAAACTGATTTATTTTTTAAAAGTAGTAGGAATATGCATATAAAAATATGTTATTATTATTATTATTATTCTTATTGGTATTATTATTATTATTATTAATATTATTATTATTAATATTATTATTATTATTATTATTATTATTATTGGTATTATTATTATTATTATTATTATTGGTATTATTATTATTATTCATAATTATTATTAGTATTATTATCATTATTATTTTTAGTATTATTATCATTATTATTATTATTATTATTATTATTTGGCAGCAATTATGAATATTTTGGCAATTCACAATTGAATATTTTCAGTATTTTTTATTTAAACTAAATTTATTTTTTGACTAATTTATATTCATTTTTCGTATTTTGTTATACACTGTTCAGTATTCTGTTTTATGCTGTTATTTATGTTGTTATATGCTGATATACGTATATTCTACTATATACCCTTAAATATTTTATTATTACTATTATATATCTTTGTCTACACTGTTGCTACTATAAACTGTGATATTCTGTTATATCAATTGTTGATTAATATCAATAGCCAAATAGATTTAGTGTAAAGCCCTAAACTAGCTTTAAGGGCATTTCCTAGTCGTATACTTTCAACCAGATCAGACTGTATGGTTCAATGCATTTATCGAAGCATACTGTGAATAAATTATATATAAATTTAAAACAATAAATAATAATAATAATAAATATTTGCTCCTATCTGAACATTTGCATCTGCATCTGAAAGCTGAAAGGATAAAGCATTCAGATTTGATCCTTAGAAAAAAATGGAGGAAATATATCAAATAGAAATATAATAAATATAAAATACATAATCTATATTTCAAATATATATTATTATATATTATTAAATATTATAAAATATAATTTTAATTGTGTTAAAGAAGTCGTCGAAGATCTCTGACAAGATTTTCTGAAGAAACTAAGAAAATATCTTAATTAATATGGGAAGAAATGGAAACAAAAATAATAATAATAATAATAATAATAATAATAATAATAATAATAATAATAATAATAATAATAATAATAATAATAATAATAATAATAATAATAATAATAATAATAATAATAATAATAATAATAATAATAATAATAATAATAATAATAATAATAATAATAATAATAATAATAATAATAATAATAATAATAATAATAATAATAATAATAATAATAATACTAATAGTAATAATAATAATAATAATAGAATAATAATAATAATAATAATAATAATAATAATAATAATAATAATAATAATAATAATAATAATAATAATAATAATAATAATAATAATATTGAAAATAATAGTAATAATATTGAACCCTTGATAGCTACAGCTATTTAGGATGAGGCCAATCAATATGCCACGCCAAGTGCAGTGTGAGGCAAGCGATAATAAGCAGAAAGCGCTGCAAAAGATACTGCTGCAGCAGTTTCCGTCACCGCTGCCGCCGCCGTCGCTGCTGCTGCTGTTGATGCTGCTGCTGCTGCTGCTGCTGTTGGTGGTGGTGGTGGTGGTGCTGCTGCTGCTGCACCGTCACATCCTCGGACGCTTCGTCGCATAAATATCACCAGCAATTACTCAGTCATAAGTTTGCTGCTTGCTCGTTTGCTGTCATGACATGAGTAACTTTGCTCGACGCTCAGCGCTCACTTTATAAGGCAAGCGAAGCGCGATGCTGCCCGATCCAGGCCGAACTCGAACTCAGTCTCGGTCAGAGTCTTGGCCAGTGGCTGGCATTGTCTGGCACTGCGATGCGCCTGCGCCAAGTGCAGAGCCTGCAAACTCCTTTAATGCCAGCCGCCGTCCAGCTCTTAAGCCTCTCCGCGCTGCCCGCTCCCAGCCGAGGCTCTGTGCGCCCAAGTTGTGCCGCTAGGCACAGCAGCCGACATGGAGATGTATGTCTGTGCTTTTGGGCCATGGCTGGCTGGTCGGCTGGCTGCCCGATGCTGGTGTTGGCTTGGCAAATTTTTACAACTTTTATAAACATCTCGTTGTGCCGGTAACTGGGCGGTAATTTGTTAAAGCTTCCTTACTTTTCAACACTCGAAACGAGCCGCGACGGCGACGGCGACGGCGACTGCAACTAAACCGCAGACCCCAAATAGTGAAGCATCCGCAGCTCCGCTGCGCACACATTTTAATTGTGGACAGCGAGACTGAGGCTTGGCTCAGCTCTTTTAGATCCTTGCGCATGCGCCATGAACGCTTCTCTTTTTTTTTCATTTTGTATTTTTTTTTACTTTGGTTTTTTTCGGTTGTCGGTTGCCCGTTTGGGCTGCTACTTTGTCTTCTGGCTCGCATGATGATAAATTTTCGTGGCCATCCATCTAAGCGCTGCGGCAGCATCATGATCATCAAGAAGCCCCCGATCATCATCATCAGCAGCAGCGGCAGCAGCAGCGCCCTGGCTAAGTAGGTCCGCCGTCATTCATAACACACACCAACACTCACACTCCCATGGACATAAGCACTTGCTTCCTTAACACAAATCAACAGGATGACGGAGCTGACACCAGGCCGAGACTCTGGCAACGCACAGTGGTTGCCATGATCCATCTGAGTAAGGACAATCGATTGACATCGAATGTGAAGGTCAATTGTATATAGTTGTATACTGGATATATCCGATTTCATTTAGCAATTATAATTCCATATGCCTAAAGTCGAACTCGAACTTATACAAATGTTTTGAATCTCTGTAATCTAATGTTTCGTCACACTGTGCACATAAAGTCGCCGCAGGCATATGACTGCAGCCGTTGTTCTCGTCTCGTGGTTGCCAAGCCCAAGCCCCAGCCACAAGCTCCGAGTCCCGGCCCAGTCGCGGTTTGAAGATCGTCGCCTGGTCCCAGTGGCTGCTGCTGCTGACTCAATGAAAATGTTAAGCATCTTTCACTAACATTAATTTTTATTTATTTATAGCTTTATTTTATTTATGTATTTGCTTTGTGGCGCAGCAGAGGTGGCGCAGCCACTTCAGCTCCACCCGATATTCACCCACTGAGCAAATCAACTGTTTATTACGTCAACGATAAGCCCGACGTGTACGTAGATGCCTATGCTCAACCGTGACGTTGGCAGGCTGCATATTAGCCATTAGTCGAACAACATTGTAACCCACACCCACGAGCTCCTGCGCTGATAAGCGACATTGCGCTTATCGGTGACGTCGTTGTTAGACTATTTTTACCCGAATTACCCGAATCCATTAAGAGTGTTGGGCTCGGAGTATACCAGTTCTATTCAGCTGTGTAAGTACAAGTATAAGTATAGGTATAAGTATAAGTAAAGTATAAGTATAAGTATAAGTATAAGTATAAGTATAAGTATAAGTATAAGTATAAGTATAAGTATAAGTATAAGTATAAGTATAAGTATAAGTATAAGTATAAGTATAAGTATAAGTATAAGTATAAGTATAAGTATAAGTATAAGTATAAGTATAAGTATAAGTATAAGTATAAGTATAAGTATAAGTATAAGTATAAGTATAAGTATAAGTATAAGTATAAGTATAAGTATAAGTATAAGTATAAGTATAAGTATAAGTATAAGTATAAGTATAAGTATAAGTATAAGTATAAGTATAAGTATAAGTATAAGTATAAGTATAAGTATAAGTATAAGTATAAGTATAAGTATAAGTATAAGTATAAGTATAAGTATAAGTATAAGTATAAGTATAAGTATAAGTATAAGTATAAGTATAAGTATAAGTATAAGTATAAGTATAAGTATAAGTATAAGTATAAGTATAAGTATAAGTATAAGTATAAGTATAAGTATAAGTATAAGTATAAGTATAAGTATAAGTATAAGTATAAGTATAAGTATAAGTATAAGTATAAGTATAAGTATAAGTATATAGTATAAGTATAAGTATAAGTATAAGTATAAGTATAAGTATAAGTATAAGTATAAGTATAAGTATAAGTATAAGTATAAGTATAAGTATAAGTATAAGTATAAGTATAAGTATAAGTATAAGTATAAGTATAAGTATAAGTATAAGTATAAGTATAAGTATAAGTATAAGTATAAGTATAAGTATAAGTATAAGTATAAGTATAAGTATAAGTATAAGTATAAGTATAAGTATAAGTATAAGTATAAGTATAAGTATAAGTATAAGTATAAGTATAAGTATAAGTATAAGTATAAGTATAAGTATAAGTATAAGTATAAGTATAAGTATAAGTATAAGTATAAGTATAAGTATAAGTATAAGTATAAGTATAAGTATAAGTATAAGTATAAGTATAAGTATAAGTATAAGTATAAGTATAAGTATAAGTATAAGTATAAGTATAAGTATAAGTATAAGTATAAGTATAAGTATAAGTATAAGTATAAGTATAAGTATAAGTATAAGTATAAGTATAAGTATAAGTATAAGTATAAGTATAAGTATAAGTATAAGTATAAGTATAAGTATAAGTATAAGTATAAGTATAAGTATAAGTATAAGTATAAGTATAAGTATAAGTATAAGTATAAGTATAAGTATAAGTATAAGTATAAGTATAAGTATAAGTATAAGTATAAGTATAAGTATAAGTATAAGTATAAGTATAAGTATAAGTACAAGTAGCACTTCCGACTTATAGCACTCTTACTTGATTGTTTGTTTGCTTGTTATTGCTGTTGTTGCAGTTCGCACAGCTAATAAGCAGCAACATTTTGTTAACTCAATGTTGCTGCTGTTGTTGTTGTCGCCGTCGTCGTGTGTGCTGATGATTTCTCTCCTTCACCGCAAAAACAACAAAAAAACCAACGAAAAATTCAATGAATTGATCATAAAATTGCGAGAAACTCTGGCGTTTTTCTCCGAAAAATTAACTGGCAGTAAGCTTTAAGTTGTTGGTGTTGCCGCTCATGTTGTCGATGATGTTGTTACTGTTGTTGTTGCTTATGCTGGTTAAGGGCGCCTCGCAGGCACTTCAAAAACGTGCCCAAGATATTTGTGACAGAAGAAAAAATAAAAATACAAATGTAAGAGAAACAAAAATAAAGCAAATAAATGCCTGAAAAACAAGCAATGATGGCCTTCAGGTCGCAACAGTCGCACACAACGACAGCCACAGCCACAGCCACAGCCGAAGCGGCTAGCAGTTATGGCCAAAACAACTCAGAGCTGTGCAAATTATCATAATAATTAACTGAGAACGCCATAAATGAGCTAGCAAACGCACTGCATTCACTCATTACACAACAAATCTTCATAAATCAATCAGATTTACTCTGATTGCAATGCAGGAACAATTTCTTAAAATTAAATCGAAGTTTATTTGATTTCTCATATTTGACAATACTGAATGATATTATGATATGATATATGTGTGTCATAAGGTGTTTTTCTTGCTGGAAATTTAACTTATTCTATAATTTAGTTTCTATTTTCAAGAATGTTAAAAAAATACTGGGATATATATATTTTTTTTAGTTTATTCATAAAAAGTAAAATTTTATCTAAAGCTGCAAACTATATTTCATATCACATAAAAATGAAATAGGTTCACATACTTATATACAAATTTGTGACCTTTGATCAACAGAACAAAAAGTAAAAACAAATACTGGGAAATATATTTATAGAGGGCAACAGAATTAAGCCAGCCAATGGCAGAGGTCTTGATGACGCTTTAAACTCAAGCATTTCCGCTGGCAAACCAAGTGCAAGCGGGGTGACAAGAGGCAGATTGGCTTCGCTTGCGTCAAATAAATCCAAAATCGAAATATAAAGCGAGCCAGACATTTCATTTGCGTATGCCTTCATATTTGTACATGTTTGGGCATGTAGGGCATAGCTTTGATTTATTGGCAAGTTTACGCCGTTTGATAACATTCAGCGCGTTTCTGGAAATTTATGTGGGCTTTCATTCCGGACATTCCATCAATTCTTTTCACTTATTTACTTACTTCGACAGCAAAAAGGCTTGCCAAAATGGTCAGACTCAACCCGCTGGTCAGACTACAATACTTAATCTTATCAACGACGCCAGCACTCGGAGTCTCCCCAGCCCTCGGAGGGTTTCGAAACCAAAAAAAGAAAAAAAAAACTCAAGTTCTAGAGAATTTGCTTTGCCAGTCTGAAAATGTCAATTACCTCGTGGTCTTCCAGCGCACCGTACTCGCAAAGCTGATCAAAGAGGAAACAAAGCGAGACAAATTCTAAAGCGTGAATTACTTTCAACAGCAAATCCACTTCAAGGTATGCAAAAAATGTATTTTTATTTAAAAAATGTATTTTAATATTCAAATGGAAGATCTTTTCAAACAGAAATTTATTTATAGTAAATGCAAAGACGAGAAGTCTTTTCCCAACACAACAAAAATAAAATTCTAAAAAATAAAAATCACATAATGCTCGAAACTATAAAAAAAAGTATATTTGATCGATTTTGTTATATCTTAATTATATACAAAAATTATTTAATAATGCCTGTTTAAGCCTTGCAGTATATAAAAATAATAACAAATTTTATATATTTAGATTATAGAACAATACAAAAAATTAATTTTATTAATTTATTAATCTGGAGAAAAATAATAAATAAGTTTGTATTTGGAGAAGAAAAGAAGTTGTTATATTTAATTATTTATATAAGAAACTATTTTTTAACTATTTATATAAGAAAAAATATCATAATATAAAATTAAAATGCTCTCGCTTTGGCACCTTTTCATACAGAGAACGTGCCTCAGCCTGTCTATATCTACTTAATATATTAGTTAACACAAAGCATTAACACAGCCATGCATCACTTGAGCTGGACAGTTAAACAAGTATTTTTGAATAGACTAGATGTTATGAGATCATTAGAGATCAGGCAATGCACATGAAATGCAATATAAAGCAGCTCGCCTTAGCCTAAAGAGCTCTTTAAATTGTCTACAAATTAAATAGAAATTAAAACTAAAGATCTGCAAAATTTTTGTGAACATTTGTAGAACTTAAAATAAAACAAAAGAAATATTTATTACAAGAGGTTTGTTCAAAAGATATCTCGATTTTTTCATAAATAATTTAGATATTTATCAATTTCAATTTTAATCCCTTCAATGCCCATCAGATATTATGAAGCATCACAAGAAGAAGTCGTTTGATTTGTGCTAGATATTTTGTTGCATAATACATAATTTTCTAATTATTTTGATTTTATATTAATATAATCACAAATTTTATAGTTTTATTCGAGTTAACTTAAAGTTGAATAAGTCCATTCACTGAGGCTCAACTCAATTTTCTTTCAGCCTGCTCTAAAGCTATATATATATTTATATGAAGAACATATCTTTGGAGCTTGAATTCGTTGTCAGCGAGAGAACTTGGCAACAGCCACCTCGCCAGATCGAGAGTCTATATCATAGTTTCATTTGTATAAGCCAAGTTGAGCTATAAGCTGCACTGAAGATCTTTAAATGTATAAACTTTCTATATATTATTTTCAAATGATATTGCAAATTGCATAAGTTATGCCAATCACACACCTATGTAAATATATATTTTATGCAGGTAAGTCCCGAAAAATAAATTAGTTAGAACAATTGCATTTGTCGAAGCCGATGTGATTCCCACGCTGCCATGCCCACCTGCCCAGCTGCCCAGCTGCTCACCTGCTCAGCAGTTTCAATTTCGCTAATGAGTCGATTTTCATGCACCGCACAGCCTCAAACAGCGGCAATTAGCATAAGTTGACGCACAGCCAGCCGTCAGCCGCCACCCGCCAGCCCCTCGATCTGAATGCAAAAAGAAAAAATCCCAATATTTTCCCAATTGTTTTTATTGGAGCTGAGCTCGAGTAGAAAATCCTAAACAGCTGCTGAGCTCCATGAAAAAATGTTGCCGAAAGACTCGCTCCACGGCTGCGCTGGCATTTCCGCAGCGCTCCACACATGAGACACCAGCAGTGGAGGGGGGCGGGACGAGAGGAAGAGGGAAGGATGAAGGGAGGGGGAGGGGGAGGGGCGTGCACAAGCCAATTGCTTACACAAGCAAAGCATTTGAACCGTTTTTAATTTCGTTTGCTTTGTCTAAAGTCGGTTTAGTTTTTTTTTTCTTCTTCGTTTTTCGTTGCTTTTCTTTTGACTTCGCTTTGGACTTTTGGACTCGAAGACGAAGAAGTTTTTTCGTTTTTTTTTTTTTTTTGGTTTTTGTTTTTTGTTTTTTATGATGGGAAACATTTTGTCTCGAGTTGTTGTTGCTGCTTAAATCATGTGAATGTGGCAACAACAGCACTTGGACATTTCCAGTGTTAACTTTGTTGGTGGGCAAACATCAGGCAAACACACACACACACACACATACACATACACATGGACACAGGCTCTAGCTGAGCCCTGTGGCAGCGGCATCCAAAGCTGGATTGGTTTCTTGTTGGCGTTTTGTTTCGCTTCGCTTTGCTTTGCTTTGTGTTGTGTTGTGTTGTTTTGTTTTGCCTAATGACAAAGACTAATATTTTCTTCCTGTGACATATCTCTCTTGCGTGCATTGAAATCGACTTGGGCCACGTCTATTGGCAGCGCAGTCGCCGCTCCATTTACCCGGCGTCGCCGTCGCATCGTAGCGTGGCAGCATTTTATGGAAATTATTTGTTGCATTGCGCTGCTAATGTGTTAAAACAATATGAGCAGGCAGGCAGGCAGGCAGGCAGGCCGGCCGCCTGCACATTTGCTTTCCTTCTTTTGTGTGCCACAAATAAAATGAGGAAATATTTACACAAGCAAACGACGTCGACGACGACGACGCTGGGCACCAGCTGTGCACGGCACGCCCCCGCCGCCCCTGTGTCTCAGCTCAATTTGCAAGGCAACGACAAAATGTCTAAAGTGTCATGTCTAGGACCACCCAGCCAAGCCAAGACAAGCTGAGACAAGCTGAGACAAGTCAAGTCAAAACCAAAAACCAAAAACCAACTGGCCACAGAGCCAGCTCCGATCTCTCGGCTCGGCCATCGGCTCAGGTTGTGTGCATCAATTAACTCCTACTGCGCCAGGTGTTTTCATTTCTTCTCTGCTCTGCTGGGCCAACCACCTTGGCTATTGACCATTGCGAATTTACCAAATTAGAATGTTGCCAGCTCACGCGGCGTATGCGCAATGGGAGATCATTATTTGGCTCATAGATACCCTCTAATGTCAACTGTCACGTTGAGCTCTCTTCATTACATTGATAGCAACCGCGGAATGTTGAGTAGCTCATAGATACCCTGTAAAGTGCTGCCAGCTGTCAAGTTGAGCTTGATAAACTCATAGATACCCTCTACTGCCAACTACCATGTTCTCTTCATTACATTGATAGCAACTGCGGAATGTTGAGTAGCTCATAGATACCCTGTAAAGTGCTGTCAGCTGTCAAGTTGAGCTTGATAAACTTATAGATACCCTCTACTGCCAACTACCATGTTCTCTTCATTACATTGATAGCAACTGCGGAATGTTGAGTAGCTCATAGATACCCTGTAAAGTGCTGTCAGCTGTCAAGTTGAGCTTGATAAACTTATAGATACCCTCTACTGTCAACTGTCACGTTGAGCTCTCTTCATTACATTGATAGCAATCGCGGAATGTTGAGTAGCTCATAGATACCCTGTAAAGTGCTGTCAGCTGTCAAGTTGAGCTTGATAAACTTATAGATACCCTCTACTGTCAACTGTCACGTTGAGCTCTCTTCATTACATTGATAGCAACCGCGGAATGTTGAGTAGCTCATAGATACCCTGTGAAGTGCTGCCAGCTGTCAAGTTGAGCTTGATAAACTCATAGATACCCTCTACTGCCAACTACCATATTCTCTTTATTACATTGATAAGAGCTGCGGAATGTTGAGTAGCTCATAGATACCCTGTAGAGTAATAAACTGTGCTGTCAACTGCCATATTGGCTCTCCGACTAGCTCATAGATACCCTGTAAACTGTTATCCTGTTCTGTCAACGGTCATATTAGCTGAGTAGGTCATAGACACCCTGCAGCCTGTGCCATCCACTGTCAAGTTGATCTATATGCTGACTAGCTCATAGATACCCTATACAAAAACCTTTTCTTTTTTCATCATATTGACAAACTCATAGATACCCTGTAAACTAATACTCTATGCTGTGTTAGCTCAAGTTGAGCTAACTTCATTATATTGATAAAACCGGCAAAATGTTGACTGGCTCATAGATACCCTGTAATGCCAACTGTCATATTGGCTATCTGACCAGCTCATAGATACCCTGCAAACTAATACTCTGTGCTTTATAGCCGCGTTGACTCTCATATTAGCTCTCTTCCTTATGTAGATAAGAGCAGTAGAGTGTTTTGCAGTTGACTGGCTCACAGATACCCTGTACAGTACACTTTCGCTGCCTAGCTCTTAGATATCCAATACTGTCAACTGGCAAATTAGCACTCTTCCTTATATAGATAAGCTCACAGATACCCTGTTAGCTGATACCCTGTAAACAGCTTTGTGTTTGCTTTTGTTGCTCTCGCTGCAGTCGCTTGCCTCTTGGCCAAAGTCTCACAGTCTGCCACGCACTCCAGCATTAATCACAAATCAAATAAATACAAATAGAGCAGAGGCAGATTCCAAACACACACACACGCGCGCGCGCACAACACTTGACACTGACACAATGCGTCAACTTTGGCGGCGACTTCGACTGCACTTGCTGCGCCCATGGCTGGATCCATAGCCTGGGCCTAGGCTGGGCCAAGTACCTGTGTGTGTGTGTGTGTGAGTGTGTGTTGGCAGAGATCAAAGCAAGAGTGCCTCAATAATGATAATCATCATCATCACGCTCAGAACGCATACGGAGCGCGGCGGCAGCAGCCCCAGCTGCGGATTCTGACATGCAACAATAACAATTGCTATATCACGGATCATGGAGCATAGATCGGCCGCCGGGCCGGAGGTTCGTTCGTCTGCGTCGCTTGCTCATATTTTCGTATGCTCATTTCATTATGTGGGACATTTAATACAATTTTCTGATTATTTGTACCCTTTCAAGGACCCTCAATCAATGGTGTGCCACCAGCTGCCGCTCGCTCTTGCTCTTGCTCTCGCTCTCACGCCGTCGCCCTCACCGTCGTCGTCTCTGTCTCTCTCTCTCTCTCTCTCTCTCTCGCACAATCGAAACTAAAAGTGGCACTGTTGCGGCTCATTGTTGTTGTTGTTGTTGTTGTTGCGGCTGTTCTTTTGGGCCACGACGTCGGCACTTGGTAGAAGTATTTTGTACGCCTCGTTGAACTTGACGCATGATAATGACGCTCATGATGCCGATGATGACGATGATGCAGCGGCTGATGCGCTTGCCGGTTGACGTTTTCGAGTTGTTGAGCAAAAGCGGCTTAGACGCTAGCCGGGATTAGCCTGGACCGAACGGAATGTGCCTGCTCCGCATTGCACATACGCCGCGTGCGCCACTGCGACTTTCTAACGGCCAGACACACCCACGCACACAGAGAGAGAGGGAGAGGGAGAGAGAGGGAGAGCACATCTTCTTGTCACTGTCACAACAGCAACGACAATCGGCGCACGCGTTTAAAAGGTTTGTGTATTTGCTATTGTTTGCCAGAGCCAAAGAGGAGTCGGAGAGGATGGAGACGAGGGCGAGCCGAGGCGAGCCGAGGCCAGGCCAGGCCAGGCCGAAAGCGGAACTGATCAAAGTCATTCAAACATGAATGAAGTTCATTAAAAACTGATCAAATCTGTTGAGCGAGAACAATGCAAACAAGACAAGAGTAGAAAAGACGCTGATACAACAAACGAGTCAAAAGCAACAACAACAACAACAACAACACTTTGAGGGGAAAATTGAGGGAAAGATGCTGTGCGGATACGATACGGTACAACACGGCACGGCACGGCACGGCACGTCTCGATGTCGACTGCGGCGCAGCTGCGCAATGACATTTCGGTGAGTGTCGTAGCAGGCAGCTCGCAGAGTAAACACTTGCGCCATGTGTGTGGCTCGTCCTGGTGTCCTGCGACTCTCCCTCCCTCACTCTCCCGCGTCTCTCTCTCTCTCTCTCTCTCTCTCTCTCTCTTTATCTCCGGCATTCAATTTGTTCAATTCAATTTCCCTCGGCTTGTCCTTTTCAATTCTCAGCTCTGCCCTACAAAATGATGACATTTCCTGATATTTGTTTGGCTCAATTGACATCAGCAGCAGCAACAAAGGACCAAAAGGACTGCACACACTCACTCACACGTACATATGCAGGCCCTAGCCAACGACATAACGGAAGTCTTAACGGTGCTTGCTTCTCACAAACTACTCGAAAATTCCAATTCCAGCAGTAACATTCCAGCTACAACATTTTTCATTCATTTTTCCTTTGGAGCGCACAAAATTAATTGATTTTTCCTCAGAAATAGATGAATATACAAAATAGAAATATTTAATATATAAAATAAATATTTAATAAAATAATTAAATAAAAACATATATATTTTCAATTAAAAGTTAGTTTTAATTATTAAAAAAAATATTTTTATTGAAAATAAATAAAAATAATAATAATAAAAATAAAAATTTTACTTATTTTTTTGAATTATAGAAAATACTTTTTTTATTCATAGAAATAATATTAAACGTATTTTACAGTCTAAAAAATTTAATTTAATTTTCTATTTTTCATGAATAAAAATATATATATATTTTTTTTTGTGATATAGGCAAAAATGCTTAATGTTTAAAAAAATAATACAACATATAATACAATACAAATTATGGAATCAATAAAAGGAAATAAATATTTTAAAAATTAATAGAAATTATAGTATTAAATAAATTTTTTTCAAATTGTTTTTAAATTAATAAAAATACATTATATATACATATATAAATATAAATATATAAATATAAGTATGTAAATATAAAATATTTCATGGATATAATATTCAACATAAAATACAAATTATGAAAGAAAAACAATACTTAAAAGCTTAAATTAGGTTTTAAATAATTTATTATTCCAAAAGGAAAAGGTCGCCGTTTCGCTGTTCTAAAACACTGCAGGCTTATCAAGCAAATACCTATAGATAGCATAGCACAGTATTTGCAGGGTATTTGATAGAGGCTCTCATAAATGTACAATAATTGATTGTTGATAATTAATTGAATGCTGAATAAATATGAAATATTTGAGTCGCATTTGGCGTCGACGCTTGATGAGTTTGATTGGCCGGCGAAGGGTGCGAGCTGCAGCTGAGTTGCCAAATTGGCAGGGGAACATAAATCAAGGGACGCTGACGCCGCTGCTGAGTGTGTCATTGAGCCAGAGCAAGAGCCAGAGCCAGGGTCCGAGTCGAGCTAGAGATGGAGATGCTGCGCCAGTGATTATGACGACAGACCATAAAATGCAGCCGAGGATGCGACCGCAGAGCGCGTCGCTTGTCGCGCGAGTTATGCTGAGGCTGCGGCTGTGGCTGTGGCTGTGGCTGTGGCTGTCGCCGTGGACGTGGCCGTGGCTTCCAGGAATACGCATTTCGAGCAGAGCCGCGGACACAGTACGGTCCTAGACGTGGCTTAATCCACGCAGCGCACGCACTCAACGTAAAACCGAGTGCGAAAACAAAAAGTCCTATGTGCAAAATGCAAAACAATATCATCATAAAAACGCAGCGCAAGTCGCCCATAACCGAAAGCGAACCGAAAACCAAAAACTAAGGCAAATATATATACATATATATATGTATGTATATATCGGTATATCGGTACCAGAACCCGCAGGCCCGGGGCTCAGCTCAAAAACCAAGTCGTCGTCACTCGTGACCGCTATAAATCGATGAAGTCATTGTGTGTGCGGCGGCTATCCTGCCTGCCGGCCAGCCACTGAGCGAGCGAGACAGCCACACGTGAGCGGCTGACTTGCGGTGCGTGCGAGCGAGCAAGCGCATCTCACCCGGTCGCCCGGCCGCCTTTGCCTTTTCACATTTTTATTTTCGTACTTGGTTCGATTTTATTGCCACCTCATAAAAGTAGCATAAACATGTTAGTAGCCTGTTGCTACCGCTACTTAAGTTAGTTGCCTGCGTTCTTATACCCTAGCTGCGTGAGCGAAATGGGTAGATTGATGGCGTGACTAAAGCCTGAATATATGATGATATGTGCCTAATAGATGAGAGCTGCTTGGCAGGGTATGTGCTAGTCGAGCATGCCTTGCACTCCATAAGTAGCTACAGTCTGATTAAAAACTGTCATATTAGATTTATATAATATATATAATGAATATGCCCAATATATGACAGCTGCTTGGCAGGGTATGTGCTAGTCGAGCATGCTCTTATACTCTATTTAGTTAAGTGCAGGCTGTGGGTGACTCTAACGATGCCGTAATATAGTATACTATATAAATATATATGATAGCTGCTTGGCAGGGTATGTGCTAGTCGGGCATGCCTTGCACTCCATAAGTAGCTACAGTCTGATTATAAACTGTCATATCAGATTTATATAATATATATAAATGAATATGCCCAATATATGACAGCTGCTTGACAGGGTATGTGCTAGTCGAGCTTGCGCTTATGCCCTATAAATACCTGCAGGCTGTCAATTGATACCATAACTGCATATAGACACAATCGAGTATGCCCTTAATCGCCTGTGGGTAGCTGTAACCTGTCGATTGATGCCACAACTGAACAACACATATGAACTATCAGCAGATAGTTAATATAGAAATCATGGCACATGCCTGACAGGGTATGCGCTGGTCGAGTATGCCTTACGGGTAGCTGCAGGCTATAGGTAAATGAACATCACGGCGACAACTTGAACTTTCCTATGGCGTACCTATGGGAACTTCCTGGCAGGGTACGTGCTAGTCGGGTATACTCTAGATATTTTCTCTCAAGAATTTGTTGCAATTTATATTGAGTGATTGCCATTCTCTCATACTCTGCCTGATAGTTGCGGCAGGGCAGGTAAATCTCAGAGGCAAATCAAGCAGCTGTCTCAGAGACCATCTCTCTATTTCCCTCTCTTCTTATCTCTCCCTCTCTCTCAGCATATCAACTCTCATTAGCAGATCAATTTGCTCAGTTAGAGCATAGCTAAGTCGTTGTTTGGCCAGCTCAGCTAGCTTTTCTTTGCCCGTCGCTGCTTCTGCTTTGGCTTCTGACTGTTTTTTTTTCTTGACTGTTTTTTTTTGCTGTTTTCTGTTGGTTCTTGTGAAGTTTTTCCTTCAGTGTCAAAGTGTAATAAAATATTACTCATGGTAATTACAATTTTTGTGCTGCGCTCGCTGTGGCTTTGCTTTTATTTTCGCTGCTGGCTCAAGTTCAATGTGCACGACAGAAGACCAAAAAAACAGAAGACCAAGAAGAAGCAGAAGCAGAAGCAGAAAAAGAAAAAAAAAACTATTTTGAACAATTAAAAAGTGTTTTGAGGTGCTTAAAAGCCCACTACGGCAGCAGCAACAATAACTGGCTACTAGGCTGGCGCGTCTGCGCCATAAACTTCACGAAAGTGCTGTTGGCGACAGTTCAACGACATGTTTATTAAGCCCCATACGCAAAAATTTGTTAGGCCTGCCCAGACGCACACTGAACGAGAGGGGCAGAGGGCGAGAGGGAGACAGAGACAACCCCCCTTCTTGAAGGCAAACAATAACAAGCAAGCCCCATCCCAGAGCCCCCTGAGACTGTTAAATGAGAACTCGCTTTTGGGATTTATGTTGCCGCACTCTATGAAATTACATAAATGACCATAAAAATGTGTGTTAATAAAAACAAGTCAAAACGAACCAGAGCCAGCAGCAGCAGCAGCAGCGGCAGCAGCAGCGGCAGCAGCAGCGGCAGCAGAGGCAAACCACACAAATTATATAATTAGATGCTGTGACAGCAGCAACAAGAAGCAGAAGCAGAAGTTTCGTGATTTACATTCTGCCGAGCTGCGAGGCCGCAACTAGCGCCAAGAGCTTCCCACCCGTATACACGTGTGCCCGAAATCCGTTTTAGTTATTGTGATAAGCTGCGTGCGAGACTCCGCTGGACTGGATGGAGCTCAGCCAGGTCTGAGCTGCCGCTGCTAGCATTTTGCCACCAAAATAAACAAATAATCATATTATCAACAACAAACAAGCAGATGTAGGGCGGAGGAAGTGGGCATGGTAACTGTGGATACCCTATAAAAAATAAATAAAAAATACAAATGAAGAGTATAAGAAAAAAGGTTGAAAGAATTACCCCAACTCCAGAGTAACTAGGATATCCAGATGAAGACTCGACTCCACTGGACTGGGCTTGACTTGATTTATATTATTTGTTATTGTCTTTAACTATATAAATGTATCTCAAGTATGTCAAGAATATCAATAAAAATATTTTCAAAAATGTAAAAAAATATATTCTTCAAATTATATATACCTGTATATACATACATATATATAATTATCCAACTAGGGTATCTATCACATGAAGACTCGACTCAACTCAACTCGACTCGACTCGAGTCGGCTTGATTTCTGAATTATTTGTTTATATTTGCCGTATTATATTTGAGCACTCTCCGTATCACGCATATCGAGAATATCAATAAATATATTGTCCGAAAATATTTGACAAATTGTTTATAAACAAATCCTGAGCTAATTGAATCGGCAAATTGCGTTTCGGCTTTGGCTACTTAAGTAAATTCGATTGTTTATTTGCTGCGCCTCGAGATTCTTTCAACACGTGCCCCCGGAGCACAAAGCGTCTCAATTAATCTCGAGCTGTTGATGGAAGGCTATAGAGCTATATCAATTTTCAAGGCAGGCGAATGAAAGCCACACAACAAGCCGAACACAACAAGAAACGGAAAAAAATAAAAATGCTTCAATAAATTAAACAAAATTTTATTGCAATCAAGCGTGATTTTTGTTATCTCTGGAGGCCTTTCTTCTGACTAAAGAAATTCTTTTCACCAACCAAATTAATTATCTAACAAAAATTAAGTCATCTTTTTTCAGCTAAATAAATTCTTTAAATATTTAATTCGTTTTTTTTTTCTAATTAAAAAAATGTAAAAAAAAGTTAAAGATAAAAAACCAATTTAATAAAGTCTTTTATTAAGTAAATAAATAATGTAAAAGTTACTTTTTTCATAAATAAATTCTTAAAAAATTAATTTTTTTTTTATAATTAAAAAAATATAGTAAAAAAGTTAAAGATAAAAAAATCCAATTAAATTAACTCTAAGAAATAAATTATAATTTTACTTTTTTATAAAAATTCTCTAAAAACTAAATTGTGTTTTCCAGCTAAATAGATTCTTAAAAAATTAAATTTTTTTTTTTTTGCTAAAGAAATTCTTAAACACTAAATTTTTAATTGAATAAATTTTATAAACTCTATTTTTTTTCTAACTAAATAAATTCTATAAGAAACAAATTAGTTTCTTCAACTAAATAAATTATTTTAAAAGTCAATTAAATTTCAATATTCAATCATTTCTCCATCTAAATAAATTAAAATTAAGTCTCCAGCTCGTGCCACAGAAGAAGTTTGTCGTGCGCGCAGGTCGGCTTCAATTAGGAAGTCAATTTTGATTTATAAGATACACACTTATATATATACATATATATATATATATATATATATATATATATATATATATATATATAGATAGGAGCAGAGAAAACTCTAATTGATTTGCCACTAGAGACGGAACGGGCATCTGAAAATGTCACACACGCAGCAGCAGCAGCATCAGCAGCATCTCGGTGCAACGATCTTAATTTTGCAGAGCTCGCTTCTGGGAACTAGCTGCAGGACAGCAATAAAAAAGAACAAGCGAAAGAACAAGCAAAAGAATATAATAATAAAATTGTAAAATAAAAAAGGACAATGGCAAAAAGTTGCCAAGAACATGGCACAGACGGACGGACGGACGGACGGGCGGACGGACAGAGGGCAGGGAACAAAGGTTCGGGGCAGAAGAAACAAAAATGCAGTTATCTGCATTATGGCTAAAAATGCTTGCCACAAAGGCACCGAATGGTACGGGCCGAGAAATGATGGGTTATTAAATGTTGTTAATCTTTAGCCCCGGCAACGGCAACGGCTACGGCTACGGCCCCGATTCTCGACATATTCAAATTTCAAAAGTAAGTAAAACAAACACTCGTCTCTCGCACAGGTAGACAGCCACAGCCCTCCACTCTCTCTCACTCTCTCTCTCTCTCTCTCTCTCTCTCTCTCTCTCTGTCTGTCTCTTGCACACTTGCTGTTTGGTTTTGGCCGCAAAGCAACCACCGTTATGGCCTGGCCGAGGACAATAGAGCGCAAGAGTCGCGCAGCAAGCGAGAGAGAGGGAGAGCCAAGTCCGAGTCCGAGCCAGGAACAACCCGAGCAAGCCTCTGTCATTTGCCTTTATTGTGCACGCTGTTTAAATATTTACGAAGTTTTTACAATATTTATGACAGCTAAAAACATAACAACACCTACTTTAGGTCCAATAGACCCTTTTGGCCCAGCCAACGGGGACACTTGACACTGCGCGACGCTCGACGGCCGATGCTCGGCTTAGGCCCGGCCCAGCTACTGGCTTAACTAATACACGGCCAGGAAGCTGAACCCGGCCGGACCCGGCCAACTGCCTGGCCTGCCTGTTCGATTGCAATCAATAAACGGCTTAGCCACAGCGGCAGCAGCATAATATTCAAATATTTTTGTTGCAGGTCCGGTCTATAATCCATTTGTATGTCAACACTTGGCCCTGGTCAGCAGAACATGAGCAGCAGCAGCAGCAGCAGTTAGAGAGTCTGAGCAATGGCTAAAACTTGCATTTGGCAGCTTCCGTTTTTGGCTGAGCGCTAATCCCCGGGCCTCAAAGGTGCCACTAAGCGCCCTAAACGGAGCTTGGCTTAATACACTCTCGACTCAATAAGCCAACGGCATTAAAAAGTAAATTTGCGTAAAGCCGCTGGCAACAAAGCGAGGATTACGCCAACAAGTGCCGGACAAGTGCCAGACGGACACAGTGAGTGAGCACTTACTTTGTGGGCTGCTTAGCCCGGCTAAACGGCGGCTCAGCACCAGACACTGGCCAAAGTTCATTGAGTTAGTTGGCTCAGATCAACTAAGCTACTAAGCAACTGCTTCGGCTGCCCATTGATGCGCTGCTACTGCTGCTGCTGCTGCTGCTGCTGCCTGCCTGAGCTCAGCCCAAGGCCAGCCGCAGCAGCGCTCACCTGCTCTCAGCCCAGGCCAGGTAGGCAGGTGGAGGCCGCAGCTCTGACTCTCAACTGCGACTCCATGCAGCTGCCTCTCGCGTGCTGGCCCAGAAGTGCTAATAGTTTGACGCCGCTGCCAAAGGATCATAAAAACCTTCCTTCAGCCATGGCCAGGGGCGGGCGCTGCGCTGCACTGCAGCCATAAAGACAAGCGATCCCTGGACCCCACATAAATGCAACTGCACCAAGGGGCGCTCGATCATAAAGCAAGCAGGGCACAAGGCATCGATCGCAAAGGCCAAATGAACTGTTAAGCAAACTGCACTCAATAATAAACTATATATTCATGTTAACTGATTGATACGTATAAAGAGTCACATGATATCATTCCTGCGCCTTCTATGAGTTTCCATAGATAAACCTGAGCGAAATGAGTACGCCATAAGCAGAACTCAACTGGAAGCTTCCAGCAATGTCGAACTGCAGTAGAGGACTCTGCAAGAGTGGAGAGCATAAATAAGATGACAAATAAATAAAATAAAATAAAATAAATATTATAATAAATATATTTATTTACTAAACTCGAATCTTATTAATTAACATTCATTTTTGGAAAATTAACAAAAATGTAGTTGAAATCTTTAAGCCATGTTTAGCAATGGCTTAAGCTTGGCTTCAAAGGTTTTCTAGATTTATTATACTGTATAAAGGATAATGCATTATGGCTTAACTAATCATGGACATTAACTAATTTGGATGCTGATATTACTAATCTCTTGAAAATTAAATATTAAAGACAACTTTTGATTGCTAAACGAGTGGGAGCCATTTCCGAGCTACATGCAGCGATATCTTCAGAGATTGACATCAAGAGAGATATACAGATAAGAAATATATACATTTCATTGAATTTTTATAAGTTCGTCGACTTTACTCAAGCCTAATATCTATGCCATATATAGAATATCTATGCCATGCCATTAAATATATTTGGAATTAATATATATTTAAGTTTCGATTACAAAATATTTGTTTGCCTTTTTTCTCTTAGATAAGAAAAACAATTAAAACGAATTCTTCTTATTTAACTATAATTTACTTTTAGCTTTTAGGACTCTAGCTCGCGAGATATGCAAAATATTGCGCATTCATAAAAGATCTTAAAAAATGTGATCGTTCCTAGAGAATCTGGTATCTAAGAACTATATTATGCTCAGCTTCAATTTTAGCAAGTCAAATAAAGCTTCATATAATATAAAATACTATAAAAACAAAATTTGTATTTATCATTTTTTTAGCTCTGTTGAGCTGGTAAAAAAATAAATATTATGTGAATAAATTGGGACTAAAATAATTAATAATAAATTTTAAAAATGTATTTTAATTTTTTCATATATATTTGTTTTTATTTTTTTTAACCGTATAAAGTAAATTTTTATAAATATTTTTAATGGAGTTAAAAACATATTTATATACTTTTATTTATTTATTATTATTTTT
The DNA here is from genome assembly GCA_035047545.1 of Drosophila paranaensis. Taxonomy (NCBI): domain Eukaryota; kingdom Metazoa; phylum Arthropoda; class Insecta; order Diptera; family Drosophilidae; genus Drosophila; species Drosophila paranaensis. Next base: position 430,394 of record JAWNPL010000031.1, read on the forward strand.
TATTACTTTTGATTCTTAATATTTATTTAAGATATTTCAAAGAACATATGTATATTTTTAGTCTAATATTTTCATTTACTTAATTTTTGTTTTTAATTTTTTTTTTATATTTCTTATTCTTATTGTCTCAATAACTTTCAGTAAAAACTCAATTTTGTTATTTTTCAATATTTGCATTTATTATTTGCTTTCTGTCGCAGCTTATCGTAACATGTTTTCATTTGAATAAATGTGTGTGTGTGTGTGTGTGTGTGTGTGTGTGGTTCTCTTTAGCTTATCTATTTACAACTTTAAATACTTATGATCGAAGAAAAAAAAAGATTAACTTAGCACTATGCGACTATATCACAGTTAAACAAGACAAAAAAAAGGGTTTTAAAATTAATTATAAAAATTATATAATTTAACTTAAATATCTACAAAAAAAAATAAGCGGAGATTGAGAAAATAGTTGCTAATACTTTCGAGCTGGTGTTGGATGTCAAGAGGGTGGTTGGGGGTGGTTGCAGCTGCGCATATGTGACTAGAACGGCAACTGCGGGCTGGGTCAAGGGTCAAGGGTCAAGGGTCAAAAGGGGGGGTTCGAGACTTACAAATAATCCGAGAAGTTGCGTGTGTTTTGCTGCTTCAATAAATAATAATACTTTAGAGCGAGATGGAGATAGTCAGGCAGAGGGCGAGAGAGGGAGAGGGAGAGAGCTAAACTCCATCGAATAATTTACTTAAACTAGGCGAGCTACGGGTTGCATTTCGGAATAATATACATAATATTATGATTATTATTATTATTTTTATGGAGTTGTTTTTGTTGTTTTGTTGTTGTTTTTGTTTTTTTTTTTCTTTTCACGTGCGCAGCACGCGGCGCAGGTGTCGCTGCTGTGGAGCAGCGCTGGCTGCTGACGCTGTTGACGCTGACGATGTTGACGCTGACGCAGACGCTGACGCTGACGCTGACGTTGACGCTGACGTTGACGTTGACGCTGATGTGACTGCTGCCGACGCTGCGTGCGGCTGCTGCCGCTTGCCGCGCCGCCCCCTCACGCCCCTAACCACATCGATTAGCGGCTTGGAGACCTCATTGAACTCCCGACGATTCCCAGCGCTGGCCTGCGTTAGCTGCATTTGATGCCACTGGCGCTGCCTCTGCTTCTGCTTCTGCTGCTGCTGCTGCTGCTGCCTCTGCCGCTGGCGGTGGCGGTGGTCGAGTGGTGGCAACTGCTGCTGCCGCTCGCGCTTGCTGTGCCGCCGCATCAGCTGCCACATGGTGCGAAGAAACTCGTAGTAGTGATGCTTCACGAACCGCATGTCCATGGAGTCCGCCTCGCCGATGGCCACCGTCGCCGCCGATGCCGTGGCCGTGGCCGTGGCCGCCGCTGCCGCTGCCGCTGCCGCCGCCGCAGCCGCCGTCTCGGTGGGCCGGCTCTTGCTGCGCAGCTTCAGCCGCTTGTTCATGTCGTGGCGCGAGACGTGCTTCTGCCGGCGCTGCTTGGCTGCAGCCCGGCCCGCACCCAGCGCCGGATACGTGCGATTCACGGCCGTCTCCAGCTCGCAGAGCATGCTGCGCGAGCTGAGCAGCAGCTTCTTCAGCTCCTTGGCCACGTTCGACTCCCGCTTCAGGTACTGCCGATCCCAGTTGATCTGCACGCGGCGCAAGTACGCGAAGCTCGCCACGTAGGTCTGCATGTTGCGGTACCAGCGCTTGAGGGCAATCTACGGAGAGAGAGAGAGAGAGAGAGAGAGAGAGAGAGAAGGGGGAAGATAATGCATGAGTAAATAAAAAGAGAGAGGGTAGAGAGGAGGAGGAGGGGCTATGCTTACCGTTGAGTTGGGCTTCAGCTTGGGCAGAAACTTGTAGTTGTATTTGTGCAGCGACCACACGTGCATGTCCCGGATGTCGATGCCCGTGTGATCCTCGGTGCTGTTCAGCTCGTGGTACTCCGTGCCGGCGGCGCGCTTCAGCTGATTGAAGATCTGAGCGAGAGAGAGAGAGAGAGAGCAAGCGAGAGAGGGGGGAGTCAGAGTGGGTCAGCGGTGGGAGCTGAGAGTCAGTGAGCAAATGTTACCTGCTTGGGCCGCTGGGCGCGTCGGCGCTCGCTGGCGGAGGGCGTGTAGTAGGAGCCGCCGCAGGGATTGATCCACTCGGGCGCCGTCGTGTTCTCGTTGTAGTTGCGATAGTCGTACCAGCTGCTGTTGCGCTTGCGGTGCCGCTTCCGCTGGCTGGAAGCGGACACAAGGGCCATGCTGTTGCCGGTGGTGCTGCTGGTGCTTGAGGGGTTTGTGTGGGTGTTGGTGTGGGTGTTGGTGGTGCTCCGGCTGCCAGCGTTGCTGCTGCTGTTGCTGCTGCCGGTGGCTGTGCTGCTGCTGCTGCTGCTGCTGGAGGTGGTGCTGGCGCCCTCGATGACAGTCAGGCCGCCGCTGGCCGTGGCCATGGCCACCGCGGCGTGCAGATAGACAAAGTGGAGCAGCAGCAATGGCAACAGCAGGCCGGACCACATATCCGCATTGTCCTGCCGCGCAATACGCTGAAGCCGTTGCCTGATGCGGGCCGTTGTCCTTGGCGATGCCGTCTTGGTGCCTTTAACTGTGGTTGCAGCCCAATGGCAACCAACTATTGATAGATAACAATATATGATATATACATATATACATATATACATATATATATATTATATATATGTGTTATTTACAGATGACTCTTATTTTTTTTTATTTTAATATTACTTATTGATATTTATAAACATAAATAAATATATATATATATATATATATATATATATATATATATATATATATATATATATATATATGTATATATATGTATTATATATATATATATATATATATATATATATATATATATATATATATATATATATATATATATATATATATATATATATATATATATATATATATATATATATATATAGATATATATATATAAATATTTATATATAGATATATGTATATGTATATGTATATGTATATATATATTTATATATATATATATTTATATATAGATGCTGCTGGATTTTGTTCTTATATTTCTTTTTCTCTTCTTTTCTTTTCTTTTTTCCGATTTTTTTTCTCGATATTTTCTTTTATTTTCGTTGATTTCTTTCTTTTTTTTTGCTACTTATATTTGTTGGGAATTTTAAGATTTTTTGGGGACTTTTGATCGTGTGTGTTCAATGGGCCGAAACGGGGGTGGGGATGGGGGTTGCTAACACAGAGAGAGAGTGAGAGAGCTGAAGTGCCAAACAGTGCAACAGTAAATGCCACAAAGCAAAAATCAATAATAATATATTTATACTCTAATATATATATATATCTATATATATATATATATATATATATATATATATATATATGTTGGGCAATGCCGAAAAGGCGAACGGGAAAGAGGAAAGAAAATAAACACACACAGAATGGATATCAAGTGATTAACATGGCAAGAATTGTCGTCGCTCGCTCGGAACGGAAAAGGACGCTTCGATTTTCGATTATCGATTTGTTTCTTTTGTTGTTGTTGTTGTTGTTCAATATCTCTGTTGTTGTTGCTATCGAGGGGGGCTTGTCGGTCGCTTCGGGGTGCTTTTCGTTCAACAATGCAGATGCAACAGCAATGCGACTTGCTTGAATCTCAAGAATTTTGTTAGAATTTGTAACATTTTTTTCTGGGTTTTTTTTGCGCGTTCAAAATATTCCGCTTTTTTCGATTTTAGATTTTACAAAAGAAAAAACTTTGAATTTATTGATAGAATAACAGTTAACTCAATTCTCTCTGAATTTGAACAATATGATTGTACATAGAGCAGATCGGAGCCGACAAGATGACAAAACACTGACAGATCGAAATGAGACGAAATCAAAAGAAAAGAAAAGAAAAACTGTTGCGCATGCGCAGAGCATTTTCTCCGGCATTTCCATCAGCAGAACTCAAATAAATATCTCAGGAATCTGAGAAACTCTTAGGATATTTATTTCGATTTTTGATTTTAATTAAATTAATTATATATATTTTTAAAAAATATTTAAACAAAACTAATACACACACCGCATTATAGTTCAAAAAAAGAAGAAGAACACTCGAAGTTCGCTTGGCCAAATTGTTGTTGTTAACAATTCGCACTTAAATCCAGTTGTTGTTGTTGTTTTAATTATTGTTAACACACGAAATGCACTTGAAGAAAAATAGGTAGTCTTTTAGGGTTTGCTGATTTGGATATGTAAACTGGCGCTGGTTGGTTTGCTGAGAGACTGAGGAACTCTTCTCGCGGACACTACTGTTCACGTCCAGGCACAAAACCGAACTGAACCAAAAGTTGCGCTAAATTCGACCAGCTTTCTTTGTTGAGCAGCAGCGGCAACGGCAGCGGCAGCGGCGGCCGCTGCGAGCAGACACCAGAGACCCGATAACCGAAACCGAAGCGACCGACGCGACGTCAGTCAGAGACAGAGCCAAAAGACCATGTGAAAAACGAACGGTACGTAAGAGAAAACTGAAGACTGAAGACCCAGGCCAGACCAGGCCAGGCCGGGTCGAGAGTCGGGTCGGGCCTCTGACTCTGCGACTCTCTGTTCAGCTCAATGTGTGTGTGTGTGCGTGTGCGTGAGCTGCGCTGCCTGCCAGTCCATTTCCATTTGTCTGCCTGCCGCCTGTCAGGCCTGATCGAGTGTTGTCCGCTGGACCTGCCCCGCTCTTTACCAATGACTGGGACTCTGCCGCTGCCTCTGTCTGTGCACATACCTGATATCCTACACACACACACACACACATACTGAACACCAAGAAAAGGCAGGCCAACCAGCTAGTCGAGCATTTTTTAAGCCGGTCTTTGCCTGCATGTGTGTGTCGCCATCGCTGTCTTGATGGGCACCAGGCTCACGTTCAGCTTATCCAATGAGAAGATTTCACTCAAAGCGCGCTCATAGAAGTCAATCTACCTGCCCCAAGGCAACAGCTGCCTCTCTCACTCTCTCTACCTCTCTCTCTTTCTCACTCTCTCTGATATGATGGATCAGTCTCTTGAACTTTCATTCTCTCTCTCTCTCTCTCTCTCTCTCTCTCTCTCTCTCTCTCACGACCTTGGCTCGCCAAGTTAGTCAGACCCCAAAAGGGCTCAAAACTAATTAACCTGGCTAAGAGCTGAAGCCTCGACGCCGCAAAGTATGCTCAGTTTGCTTAGTTAAGCCATTTAGGCATATGTATATAAATATACAATATCCCATACGCATTGTATTATTGTATATCTAAATCAATTAAAGAATGTGGAAAACAAAGCAAAATTGAGTTTTAATAATTTTAACAAATTGTAGGACAACAAAAGTGATTTAAGCATAAAACTGATAGAGATCCATTGAACAACTAGAAGGAATACATAGAAGTTTAGATACTATTCAATTAAACTCCTTGAAATTATATATTATTTATCCAATTTAACCATGTCTGAGTTCCTTCGAGTTAAGATTGAAGACACGTTTTTTGGCTGCAACATAGACGAAATTTGTTTGCTTAATTCTCCTACTTGCGCTCAACTCATCTCAGCTTCGGCTGAGCTCAACTCACCTTGATCTCATTCTCTCGAATCGACAGTTTTTGGCACACTGATGAGATCGCAGCGTCAATTTGCATATTTATAAAGACTCTGGGCTGAGGATCTGAGCAGCTGGCCGGGCCGATGCTCAGCTGCAGTTGGCGGCAGGTCGATCGTCGGATCGATTGGCCGTTTGTTGTTACCTAGGGCGAGCATGCCCCATGCCGTAGCGGACGGGCGTTACCTGGCCTCAATTGCTGGGCGGTCGCCTAATCAAAGCTGACCTGACTCTCACTCTGACTCTGACTCGAGGGTATGGGATACTCCATCCAGCCCGATCTACCTATGTTTGCGTGTTGCCTGTCTGCCTCGAAGTGGGACAATTGACGAGCTAATTAAATTTAGTTGCTGCATTGTATTGTCTCGCTGACTTTGTTACAAAATTATGGCCACATTGTTTGGCCGTTTTGGGCAGTCGAACGGGCGAACAGCTGTAGCCTGGCCGTGGCAGTGGCCGTGGCCGTGGCCGAGAGTCCTGCGTCTAACCGTAAGTGCAATTGTTGACTGGGCCGCGCAGCAGCAGCAGCAGCAGGAAGCAGCCGTGTCGCGCAGCGGGGCCACTCGCCTTGATTTTCGCCGCGCGCCACACCGACACCGGCACGGCACAGGACTCAGGACACAGCATCCTTTGTGTGCCGTCCCCTGGGATGGGATGTGCATCCATCTACAGCCACGTCTCTATCCATATCTTGGGCTTGTATCTCGCATCGGTATCTGACCAATTCGCACCAAACAACTTCATCTACATGGACAACAAACACGATTATTGCATTGATGAGCTCCTGCTGCTGCTGTCTGCATACACAGAGTGCGCAGGCGCGGCAGGACACCGAGCCGACCAACGGCTGCTGCCACCGCCGACACACATAGTCCGTGTCCCATGCCCATGCCCATGCCCATTCCCATTCCCATTCCCATTCCCACTGACCTCGCTCACACTGTGTTTTGTGTTTTAGTTGCGATTCGTTCTGGACAACAAAATATTTTGCTACAAAATTGAGTTGTTCTCTGTGCGGTCCCCGGATCCGCTGTCATGCTGTAATTTTTTTTACCGGCCGTATCAAATCGAAAGGATACGCTTAAATTGCCGCTGCCAACGCCAAAGGCGGCCGCTGAACACCTTCCCCGACCTCGCTCGCACACACTGAATGGTTAGCCGAGCGGCCAACTGCCACCAGTTGATCGACGGCTAGTTACCCTGTAAATGTTTGGTAAGAATGGGCAAAGCATATCTGAATAGATCTATTTTTACCTACACTCATCGTCTTTTACATTTATCATATATATTTATCATAATAGTTATCAACTATATATGTCTTATTATTATTTTTTTATATTTTAACTTTTTTTAATATTATTTTTAGTTAGATAAAATTATAAATAAATATCATGGCTACGTAAAATGTTTGGAAATTGTTTATTTAATTCATTTTTGTTTTTATGCTATATTTAACTAGATAAAATAAAAAATCTATATACCTAATAATATAAATAAATAAAATAAATATATAAATAATAATATAAAAAAAAAATATATATATATATTAAATATTAAATACAACATATATATTTTTAATTTATAGAAATTTATAAAAATATATTTAAAATTTATTTTTTTTCTCACTTTTCATCTAACTTTTTTCTCAGATATTTAATTTTTTGTATATATATTTAAAATATTTCTTTTATTAACTAAATGTGTTTATTATTTTGATAGACTTAACAAATTGCAATTTAATTTAATTTAATTTGTAAAAATAATATGATGTATTGCATATATTTTTTAAATAATTGTTTTTAAATATATAAATATTAATATTGTATATATTTTATATTTCTTTTTAATTTTATTTTAATTATATTCACATTAAATCATATAAATATTATCTACAATTCATACAGGAGCTATATTTAGCTGCTCAGCATTTTCTTGACTTACCTGTTGCATTTGTCGGGAGCATATATTCCCGTTGCTGGCTTGCTGTTAGGGTATAATCATTACACGCCGCTTAGCTCCTGTCCCACACAGAGACCTGGCCAAATCGGCAACCGTAACCAAAACCGAACCCGAACACAACCCCTGAGCCCGTGTCTCTTCCTCTCTCTCTCTCTCTCTCTCACTCTCACTCTCTCTGTCTCTCTCTCTCTCGCTCACTCTGTGTTGTTTTGTGGGTGTGCAACTTGTGTGCCGAGGTGTGAGTTTTTAGAGGCTAGTGCTGTTTTGATTATGCGTAAAATCGCTTCACTTTATCATGATTTTTACTGCCAATTCTCACATTGAGGCCGTGTCTCAGGTGTCCTACTGCACAGGCGGCACAGGATTGCAACGCTCGGTTAGTTAATTCGTTTGTTTGCCGCCTCTGCCCGTTTGTCTTGCCAAATTAGCGTCTCAATTGCCATTGGCTCTGGCCACATCTCAAACAATCACTTCACTACTTGAATGAGCATCGCATGGCAACCGGCATTCTGCAGCATCATTGCAGAACAAATCAATCGGGCTGCAAGCATTAACTGACTCTATTTGGGCATCAATAATTTGGCCAATAGCAAAAATATCTTTTTTGATTATTTTTTCTTCATTTTAATTCATTTTTTAGGCAATGTATTTAGTTTCTCTGTGTAAAACGCACATTATTTATTATAATATATCAAATTAAATGACCATAAAAAAATGTCTTAAAATTTATAGGATTCTTTATAGTAAGCTAACAATATATTGTCAAAATCATATATAATAATATTATATAATAATAATATATAATGTAATATATAATAATAATATTATATATATTTCAAAATTATTTTAGACATTCGTAAAGTTTATTTAAAATATAAAAAAATTTAATTTAGTCTATTTTTTTTTAAGTTTATTTATCATAATAAACAAAATTATTTTAGATTTTAAAAGAAAATAGATTTTTATATAGTTAATAATAATTAATTATTAATAATTAATAATTTTAGATATTTTATAAATGTATTTACTTATTTTTATTAGTTTTTTAATTTATTTGATTTATTCTTAAGACTAATTTCAAATTTATTTTAAATTATCGAATTTATGTACAAATCAAATTAATATAATATTTAACATTAATTTTATATAGACTTAAATATATATTTAAGTTTTTATTAATTTTCAAAATATGTTTTTTTATTTAAATAAGTAATTTCCGTGTATTTTTTCTCAACTAATATATAAGATTTCATAATTTTATGCACAAACTGCCTGTAGATGGGAAATAGCTCTAAATAGGCGCTCCGCACTGTTGGGTAATTCCAACAAATTCCAAAAATCAAACTGGGAATTCGAGAGGTAGAGCGGGAGTTGGGCGCGGTGCGCTGCAAAGCTGGGAAATCCATTGCACTCGGATAAGCGATAAAAATATCACCTAACGTTAAAATTGACCACAATGAAATTCCCAGATTAATTCCAATTATTGAACTTGACTCAGATCCCACGCAAACTGAGCGCTTGCATTTGGGGCTGGGGCATAACAACAACATGGGTGTGAGAGAGGGAGGCAGAGAGAGAGAGAGAGAGAGAGCGAGCGAGCGCAAGTGAAAGCGAAAGGGCACTAGCGGTTATGCACTGACCTCTCCACATTCGGCCCTGTCTCTGTGTGAGCGCGCGTGGCTGTGTTGGTGCGAGTCGCAGCGCTGATTGGCGCACATGTTGCGCTCAATTGCTATGCGAGCGGCAGACAATGGGCCAATGGCAGCGCAGCCAGCGCGCTCAGACAGCCGCTCTGGCTGAGTGCCGAGAGAGCGAGCATGGGTAGTGGTGTGAGTGAGTGGAAGAGCGCACAGAACCTGCTTTATGCTTGCACTCGCTCACACTGTGTGTGTGTGTGTGTGTGCGGTCACCTGTTGCTTCGTTGCTGTCGCTGTCGCTGCTGCGGCTGCGGCTGGCGTCGCTGTCGCTGGCGACGCGGGTGTCGCGACTCGTTGAATTCATTCAAAAAAATTGCGCTGCCAGCGTCGACGCCGCTGCTGCTGCTGCTGCTGCTGTTGCTGACTCAATGGGCACGCGCTTGGGTAAACAGTTAGCTCTAATTAGCTTAGAGACTCGTTGTCAGTGTGTGGGCTGTGTGCGAGCGAGGGGGTTGGGCAACGGTGACGTCGTCGTCGTCGTGCGTGTTGGCCATGCCACGCGCAGCGTCCAACCGCACACCGATCCGATTACCGATACAGGATGCTCGCAGTCCAGAGTCCCGCCGAAGCCAGCGAAGTGTGACCAGCACAACGGTAAATCAATGACAGTCTGCGCCAATGGCGCCGGCGCTAAGACAACTCCATATCTCTCTCTCTCTCTCTCTCTCTCTCTCTCTCTCAGTTTTGGGGCATACTCGCATTCGTTTGCGCACTCGTTCCTCAGTTCCCACATTCGCATTAATTTTTTAATGGATCACTGACTCACCTGCCAGCACCGTTTTGGGGTTTTTCACACACTTGTCTGAATAATTGTGACTCTGCATATAGGTATGTATGTGTGTGTGTGTGTGTGTCTATCAGTGGAACGTGCTCGCGTTTTGTGGGTGGGTCAAGGCAACCAATGTTGGATTGCCGCTAAATCTGGCGCCAAATGCACACAGGCAATGCCAGAAATAGAGCGTAATCGACTGGCAGATACCCTGTAATACATTAGTTGTACAGATATATGTTTATATACTACATATGTACGTACACATATGTTTATACGGACTCAAACAAGGAGATGCTTTAATAAAAAAAGCTTTTTCAATAATTAATCATTTTTATTTAATTTTTAAATTGCCAAATGTAAGAAATTTGGCTAAATAAAAGCTATTTTTAGTCAAATTTTGATTATTAGAATCATGTTATAAATGGAGTATTATTATTAAATACTTTACTTAAAACATTATTATTGTTATTGATTACTATAATTATATTCTAAATCGAAGGAGTCCAATGAGAAAAGATTTTCCATTTGGAAAAAAATTGAAAATAAAATTGAAAAAATTATATTTTCTGTATTTTCTTATCTTCTTTAATTTTTACAAAAGAATACAAAAAAAAATAAATTAAAAAAAAAATTAAATTAAAATGAACAACATTTTTGCTCTCAGTCCAACAAGATGAGATCGTCTCCGCTTCGTCGCCCTAATTTAGTATATAATTACCTTATGGCTACATCCATTGAGACTATTCACATTGAGTGTATTTCACACACTTGCACGCAAAACAAAGTGCGCCAATGCCAAATTAGGCTAATACCAAGCGGAAATAGCGATGCGAGTCGAGTACCCTCGCCCCTCGCCCCTCCAGCCCCTGTCCAAAGCAAGCGAAAAGCTAACCAGCAACTGCAGCAATTATCTTCGGCCAAATGCCACAGACGGAAATGCCAGACGAATATTGAGAGATATATATATATTATATATACATATATTTATTAGAAAATAGATATATTATATAGTATATTTTATATATATCATTAAAAGATATACCTGGAATATGTAAGATATTTTCACCATATTTAACTATTGCTAAAGTAGCTAGATAAATCTATGAGATAAATCTATAAGATATTTATTTTATATATGCCTTTCTAATTCATGCACTAAAAGATCTTAAGGCATCTGTTAAATATTTTCCCAGATATTTAACTATTGCTAAAGTAGATAGATATATATACATATACATATATACATATGATATATGACAAATTGTTTTTATGTATTTATATGCATAAATTCGTTCATTCGCTGATTGATCTATAAATATCCATGTCTGGAAATATTTCCCTCTATATTCGTCTAAATTCCCATTTCCCATTTTTAATTAATTTTATATCTATTATCTGACATTCATTCACTGATAGCGCTGTAGGTATCTACATATATGTATATATTGGGAAATATATAACAAAATTTTCCTGCTTCGCCCAGTTTCAATTATTGCTAAAAAGTAGCTAGCCATCTATGTATGTATATACATTTTAGTTTATTATTATATATACATACATATATTTTCCTTCACTCATTCGCTGATAGATCTATGAACATCTGTAAAATATTTATAAAATTAATATCTGGATATATGTGAAATATTTTGCTCGATATATAAATTCGATTAAAATAGCTAGATTTCTGAATGTGATATATATTTAATATATGTTTATGGTATATGATAAGCGTATATATATTATATTTTCAGAAAGATCTCCAAGTCAAGATAGAGCCCCTCCATCCACAATTGACCTTTTTCCCTTCTCCCAAATGCCAGCCACAAATCGAGCTTTCTTTTCTTGATTTCGCATTTTATTAGTTGATAATACTTTTGGGGCTTACAGCTCGTAAAAGGAGGAAAAGGTAGAAAAACAAATATGAATCGAACGTAAAAATTATGTCGTAGATAAATAAATAGAAATGTTCAGCCGAGGATATGAGTACATAAATATAAATATAAATATAAATATAAATAATAGTTGAATGGGTGAGAAATTTCGAATGGTAAATTAAATTAAATTAAATAATAAATAAGGGGGACTCAATATACTAGCTACTACACGCTATTAGTAAACATAGATGGCCTTCGGGCTGTATATATGTGTGCCCGATCTCTAGCATAATGATGCGCTGATTCGCTGATTCACTTAATTTAAGTTAGTTTTGATTTGCTTTCTTCTCTTTCTGGTTTTTGGCATTTTCTTGTACAGTTGCTGGTGGCATGTGGCATGTAGCTTGTGGCATGAGAGTCGTTAGGCCTCCACCGCCTCCTCCGCCTCCACCGCCTCCTGCTGCCGCAGCATGGCGCGATAGCGCCGCTCCAGCACGTGGAGCAGCCGAACGAACTCGTTGACGATGCCGTACTCGCGATGGGGATGCCTGTTGAAGGGATCCGGTATATGGTCGACGCCCACGCTGGGGCAGCTGAGGAACTCCTCAACGATGGAGATGTTGTGCTGCACCTTCTCCACGAAGTACTGGAAGTATTCGATGCGCGTAGAGCTATTGACCTTCTCGTTCACATCGATCAGGACTTTGCTGATATTGACCAGCGAATGGTAGATGTCCAGCAAATTCTTCTCGGTCGAATTGCTGATCTCGTCGTCGTGCTCCCAGTTGTCGACCGCCGTCTTGAGCGGATAGTCCAGGGTCAGGTTGTGCAGGCGATAGCGGAGTGCCAGCTCCTCCTCGGTCGCATTGAGCTAAAGAACGAAAACCGAAACGGACGAACCAATGCGGATCAGTAAGGATCAGCAAGAAGACGGTCTCAGGGCACACACCCGAAGGCGGCGGCTACTCACATAGGTGGTCAGCAGGTCAATGGTCGACTCCCGCGTGCCGATGACGTTGTTGAGGGCCCGCCTCAGGTTGACCGCGCTGTAGTTCGCCGTGTTCATGCTGCAGTTCAGCTTTTTCGCGTAGACCAGGCTGTGCGTCCGGTGCTTGTGCTCCTGCCCCGCGGATCTCAGGTGCACGTGATGCCGGTGCGGCAGTATCAGGTGGCGGCCAAGCGCGCGACGCGGCAGTGCGCTCCCGCTCGAAAAGTAACTGGCGCTCAGCACCACCAGCAGCAGGACTCCAAGATAACTGCCGCAAGCTGCAACCAAAGCAAACAACAAAATTAGTATACAAATTGAAAGTGGAGCTAAGGAGATGATCAATCCTAAAAACTAATTCAAAGTTTCTAAATTATTAAAAATATTTTTTAAATATATTTAAGTTTTACGAACTTCTTTTTGCATCAAAAATATGATTGTATATTAAATGAAATATTAAAAATATATAAATATTTTATATTAAGCTAGAGACTCTTTTTGATATTCATTGCAAAAAAGTCAAAGACAAAGCTGAAAGCTTGTCAAATTGACCGAACACAAATACCCTGTAATATGAAATACTCGAAAGTTGTCTATTGTTCATAAATATATGAAGAAAAACAAATAGTCGGGAAATAAAGTATAAGACTAATATATCTTATTATATAATTAAAATATATACAAATTAGAGATAATTAATATACATTCAAAAGATATATTATTTGCATATAATAAATAATAATTAAGTTTTTAAAATATATTTTAATTATAATATGTATCATTTACATATTATATTTAATATATATTTAATAAACTAAACTGGTTATATACTTATATGCATATAAGATACATATGTTTTTAGTTTATATTTCCTTTTTTTATGTTTAGTTTATAATTTATTTACTTTTATGTTTTCTTGTTGTTTCTTTATTTCCTATTTTATTTATTTTTATATAAATATACTATATTTAATATTTTGAATTTAAATTTAAACAAATAGATTATTTTCAAATTCTACTCTCTTATAAATATATATTTAATATATTAAATATATATTTTATTCTATTATTTTTGAATATTTATTTTTATATTAAAATTAATATATTTAATATAAATTTGTTTTTTTTTGTTAATTCCCTGAAATGTATTTTAATATACTATATTATTTTTTTATAAAAATAATAAATTAATATATTAAAATTATTGATTTTGTATATATTTAATGAACAAAAATCTCAAGAAACAGTTTCTATGAAATGAATTTAAGTATTTTATAGACATACACACGCACACACACATATGTATGTATATGTATGTATGTACCGGCAATGAGCATTTGGCTTGACAAAAAACCCGGCACAGTGTTGGCCATTATTACGGCAACAGTGACGTATGCCTGTCTGTGTGTACAAGCATTAACTGTCATATCACAAGCAAACACACACACCGACACACACACACACACTCGCACAGTGAATTGAAAAAATATGTGAGATTAGAAGTTGACGGAGTGAATCATTGGGATGCAGCCGCAACAATTGATGCAACAGCAACAGCAGCGGGAGGAGTCGTGGGACACGAACTTACACATGAGACTGTAGGGCTGTTGGGCGCATAGGCGTGGGCAGGCAAATGTAGCACTTGTTGTTGTTGTTATTGTAGGTGTGGGTGTTGTTGTTGTTGTTGTTGTTGTTGTTGATGCTGGCTGCTCGACTGGGTCCTGTAGGCGATTGCTCGAGGACTCAGGGCGAACGGACTGCAGCGAGCTCTGCTCGGTTCTGGCCAACATTTGATTGTTGCGGCGCGTGACAAAGCCGCCACACTTGCTAAGCTCTGTTGTAGACATTGTTGTTGTTGTTGTTGTTCTTATTGGTTTGGGCACGCGCACTGTGTTCACGGACTATGCTAAGAGAGTGGGAGAGCACTCTAAAAAAATAAGTCAAGTTCGATTTGTGGCTAAGTCAGCGGGTCCGAGTGATTGAGGCGTTTACAGTTACAATTGCCGTTGGATTGAACGAACGGTCCCGGGGCACAAGTTAACTCTTCAAGATCTGTTACTTATTTAATTTTTCCTCGCGCGTGCGGCATATAAATAACGCGCGAAAGCCCGAACGCGAAGCTCAGCCAGCCGCACGAGCGCGAGCATCTTGGGCAACCGCAGGGGCCCCTTGGGATGGCGAGCGGTCGGCGGGCGACAAGTGATGACGACAATTTGGGCGAACTTAATTATCAGCCAATCATGTGTGAGCAAAGCGAATACACTTGGCGCACAAACACACACACACACACACGCACACATACACACACGCATACACACACGAGGGCGCGCGCGCAGACATGCGACCAGCTTAAATCACGACGAAGTTTGCCGAGGGCCGCGGTCGTGTGTGGGCACACACACACACATACTCGCCCGCGCAGAGTCAGGCAGATGCGAGAAGTGCGCCAGAAGACAGCCAGAGCGAGAGGGAGCATCTGAGAGTTGGCGCGAGTGTGTGTGCGTGAGAGAGTGTGCGAAAGCAACTGCGAATGTGAATGCGAAAGGGAGTCTGAGTGTGAGTGAGAGTGCGAGTGAGAGTGTGAATGTGAATGTGAATGTGAGTGAGAAAGCGAGCCGCGTCGTCGCAGACTTCGCGACGCTTTTTACGATTGCTTCAAGTCGGCCACGCGCGCTTTAAGAAAACTGCGATTACTCTCTCACACACACACACACACACAGACTCTAGCCTAGCAGAGAGCGTGAGAGAGAGCGAGCGAGAGGGAGCGCGTGTATTTGACACATCGCCTGCTTAACTATGACTTTGTTGACCATCTCCCAGCCGCAAGCGCTGCGCGACCCACTCCAGCCCTTCTCTGCCGCCCCCCGCAGCCAGCGCTGGATCTATTTATGGCACGCGACAGCTAAAGCTTGAGCGGCTGAAGTTCAATCTGAAGCAATGCGCTGTCGACGTAGACGCCAGCAGCGTGACTCAACGGCAATGAGCATTTGCTAAAGTTGTTGTTGTTGTTCTTGTTGTTGTTGTTCTTCGTCTGCTTCTTCTTCCTCTTCTTATTGTTCTTTTGCCTGCTGTTGTTTCTGCTTAGTTTCTTCCTTTTGCATTGAGAGCGTTTTAATTTATGCGCAAAAATTCATGCCCAAAAACGGAAGTCACAATAATGCCTCCTTCACCGTTGTTGTTAATGTTGTTGCTGTTGTTGTTGTTGTTGTTGTTGTTAATGTTGTTGTTGTTGTTGTTGTTATTGTTGTTGTTGGCATAGCACTGCAGCCACTTTGCTGCACTTCCGCACTTCCGTTTAATGCGTTTGTCTAACTTTCGTTGCCATGTCTCTATGCTCTCTCTCTCTTTCTTTCTCCCTCTCTCTGTCTCTCTCTATCTCTCTCGCTCAGTCTTCTGTTTCAGTGTTTTTCAAGTTACTATGGTAAATACCCAGTTCTCTAGTCTTAGTTTCTTATGAAAAAGTGATCTATAAGGTATATACAAATAAGTGCAATATAAATATATCTACATATATGTATGTATATAGGAAATCTTCGATATGTGTAGTATACAAGTCTATAACTTTGTATACTGTATACTATATACTATATGGTATTATTTATACTAAATCTACATATTATATATTGTAATCTTCTATAGTATATGGTATACATACATAGTTATAGACTTATATACTGCATAAGATTCTATATACTAATTCTGTATAGTACATACAGTATATAATAATCTATAGAATCTTAGTTAGCATATACTTGCTGAGATTATAAGAATTTATATACTAATATTGAATCTTACATATAGTAATATAGTACACAGAATATATATATATATATATATATATATATATATATATATATATATATATATATATATATATATATATATATATATATATATATATATATATATATATATATATATATATATATATATATATATATATATCTCATAAAGTGTATATATAAGCTGTATAGTAACACATATTAGAAAGTAAAGAGCATCTTATATGGTATATAGAATATCTTATATATAGTAGTAAAGTATACATAATTTATATGATATACAATAGCTTATCTAAATTATATAGGATTAGCAGATAGAGTCTTATATAGTATGTAGTCTATAGTGTTCTAGTAAATACAGCTATATATAGTTATATTTTATATCTGATATCTTATATCTTATATCTTATATCTTATATCTTATATCTTATATCTTATATCTTATATCTTATATCTTATATCTTATATCTTATATCTTATATCTTATATCTTATATCTTATATCTTATATCTTATATCTTATATCTTATATCTTATATCTTATATCTTATATCTTATATCTTATATCTTATATCTTATATCTTATATCTTATATCTTATATCTTATATCTTATATCTTATATCTTATATCTTATATCTTATATCTTATATCTTATATCTTATATCTTATATCTTATATCTTATATCTTATATCTTATATCTTATATCTTATATCTTATATCTTATATCTTATATCTTATATCTTATATCTTATATCTTATATCTTATATCTTATATCTTATATCTTATATCTTATATCTTATATCTTATATCTTATATCTTATATCTTATATCTTATATCTTATATCTTATATCTTATATCTTATATCTTATATCTTATATCTTATATCTTATATCTTATATCTTATATCTTATATCTTATATCTTATATCTTATATCTTATATCTTATATCTTATATCTTATATCTTATATCTTATATCTTATATCTTATATCTTATATCTTATATCTTATATCTTATATCTTATATCTTATATCTTATATCTTATATCTTATATCTTATATCTTATATCTTATATCTTATATCTTATATCTTATATCTTATATCTTATATCTTATATCTTATATCTTATATCAGTCGTATACATAGTATAGGACTCTATATAATACATACTCTATATACATTTTACTACAATATGTAAATAAGGTCTTTTACTATATATACATATATGTGTCTTATAATCTGTATATTATATTATAATATATACATATAATATTATACATATAATCAGAGCTCGAATAACAGTTTTCACTGAGTATTTGACGAAAATGCTCGCGAACGACGGAAAAACGGATCTTCGCTCAGTTCGCTCGTGCTCGGACTACAACTGTTTTTATACCCTGAACCCATTGAAAATGGGAAAAAAGGGTATAATGGTTTTGTGAAAATGTATGTAACAGGCAGAAGGAGGCGTGGCAGACCCCATAAAGTATATATATTCTTGATCAGGGAGAGAAGCCGAGTCGATTTAGCCCTGTCCGTCTGTCCGTCTGTCCGTCCGTCCGTCTGTCCGTCTGTCCGTCTGTCCGTATGTTTGAACGCGTCGATCTCAGAAGATATAAGAGCTAGAGACTTCAAATTTTTTTGGAAGTTCGTGTATAGTACGATTCGATCGAGTTTGTTTCAAATATTCGATAACTATAATCGTTTTAATGTTATCGATTAAAAACCGATATCTTCATTTAGTTATAAAATTCTATTTAATTCATCTTTATAGTAAGAGTCTCCAAATTTAGCACTTAGTGTTATGTGAGCCTTCTGCAATTTCGGTTTTTGTTAAATTTTGGATGCCACGCCCTCAAATTGCTCCTTCGCCTCAAATTGCTAAATCACGTATTTCAAGTACTAGAGACTTGTGCTTCGGCACATACATACATATGAATGTCATGATCACGCCCCACAAATTTGATCAAAATCGTTCGACTAGAAAAAACATTATTAAACATTTAATATCTCATATTATCGGCGTCTTGCAGCAGCAGCGAAGCTGATGAGTCATAATGCACAGTTAGCAGATTGTGTGTTGGTGCGTGCGTCTGTGTGTGTGTTCTTGTGCGTGCGTCTGTATGTGTGTATGTATTGCTTGCTACATATGTACATACATATAAAAGTAACGGAGAATGTTAGCGGCTCTTAGGAATCGCAGTTCTTCGCAGGGTTCAGGGGATCTCTTTGTCGAGCAGTCTCGACTAGAGCACTCTTACTTGTTTCCAATTAAGAAAAAGGTCTTTATGCGATTGATGCATGTCCATATGCGATGCAAACGTACTTTGTGTATGGTGTTACTCAAAGTACGCAAATATTCTTGCGTCGCATGTGTATATCTTAATTTTACTAAATATTTTAATTTTTTAATGTTATCAAGCTTAAACATTTAACTGCGCTCGCACAGGTAGTTCTAACTACACCAGGAACGCATTTTCAGCCCTACATTTCATATTAAAATAACTATGAAATTCGATAAGCGCAGACAATTTAAATGCATTATTAGTTATTAAACTTAACAATAGGTAGTATAAGTATAGTACTAGTTAAATAAATTCTTAATACAAAAAAAAACACATTTTTTTCGCTCCAGCAAGCATTGCATATAATATTATACATATATTAATTACTATATGAAGTATATATAGTATATACAAACTTAGCCTATTCAGTTTTGAAGATTGAGTCAGTTATTTAAGTGCCATATATGTATTGTCTTATATGTTGGTCTTATACTATGATCCACTCTCTCTCTCTCTCTCTCTCTCTCTCTCTCTCTCTCTCTCTCTCTCTCTGTCTCACACACACATACACACACAGTTATGCTGGGCGTATACATACATAGTGATATGTACGCTAATCGAATTACACAGATTTTCATTTTGATTTCAAATATTTAATGATGAATTTGTTTTTGTATTTGATTTCGATTTTGATTTTGATTTTGAGTACACTCGTTGTTAGCATGGCCAAGACGATTTGGTTGGATTGCATTGCCGACGACTGGTGCTGCTGCTAACGCTGCTGCCGCTGCTGCTGCTGCTGCTTTGGCATTTCCGATGCGCGCGGTCTTGCGGTGCGTGCGAACTGAACACCAAACAACAAACGGCGAATTGGCAAACGTAAATAATGAGATATGTAAAGTGGGCATAATAAACAATGCGAGAAGGAGAAGCAGAAGCAGAAGAACAAGTATTAAAATGAAAATAATGAAGGAGAGAGTGGCAGAGTGGGAGAGTGGGAGAGAGAGAGAGATTAAGAGAGAGTAAGAGGGAGAGAGAGAGAGTAGCAGCATTAGAGCTCTTGCTGGCGACCTGACTCAAGTCCATTTCACTTAAATCGACTCTTCTACGAAATGCAACTTCATATTACTCATACGCACAGACGAAGTGGCAACTGCAGCTCTAGCGACAGCATTGACTGCCCCCAGATATGCAAATGTGTGTGTGTGTGTGCACAGACAGCCCTTCGCATGATTATATAAGCACTGCAGTTGGCATCAAGTCATGCAACTTGCTAAATTGTGTCAGTTGTGACGTGCATCTACATACATATATGTATATGTATATCTGATATCTGTTGTATCTATATACATATCTCTGCATATCTGATATAACATCTATATATATATCTTATCTCAGTCGCATTAGCAAATCAAACAATTATTAAACAAATGTATACACATGTACATGCATATGTGTACATATAAATATATATTTTTTATTTATTCATTTAATTTATATATACAATTTATATATACAATTACAATTTTCTATTTATTTTCGAAATTAAAATTGACTAAAAATACTAAAATAATATATTTTTTGCGCATATTTAATATATATTATAAATATATAAGTGTATATTATGATATATAAGCAAATAATGCTTATATCTTTTGTACAGAATATAATGTTTAGGCTGCATCAAGGGCTGCCACTCAGAGCTTTGCCCAGACAAACTAGTTATTGAATAATTTCAAGACTAGATGCAATCGCTCAATGTTCAGTGCTTGAGGTGTTTAATATCGGAGCTATTTAGTAGTTAATTAATCCAGTCATTATGGACATTCGTCACCATTAAATCTCTAGCTATAAAATCTAAAGAACTGACGTGGTATATTTTATGACAAATGTATAGTAAGAATATATATGGTCTAAGGAGTCAGTCTTTTT
This sequence comes from Drosophila paranaensis, assembly GCA_035047545.1. Classification (NCBI taxonomy): domain Eukaryota; kingdom Metazoa; phylum Arthropoda; class Insecta; order Diptera; family Drosophilidae; genus Drosophila; species Drosophila paranaensis. The sequence continues at coordinate 451,276 of JAWNPL010000031.1, forward strand.
CCTATATGCTGCTCAAATAATTGATTCATGTTTAAATTGATTTAAATTATGAATGAAACTATATATGTATGTATGGGATATGGGATAGATTTTAAATTGTAGTTTTAAATTATTCTATTTTTTATATTTAATTATTTAATTTGTATTTTAATCAAATTGTTCATTTATGGTTTTTATTTTATTTATTTTTGCAAACTATTTTTTTTTATTTTATTTACTTTATTAATTTTTTATTTTTAATGTTTCAAATTCAATTTATTTGCCGCTTATTGTCAGAGACTCTCTTTATTAATTATTAATTATTTATTAATTATTAATTATTTATTATACATAAGTATATAATTATTTTTTTTTTAATTATTATTTTAATTACTATGTTTGCTTATTTTTTATCTTTTTTTTATTTATTTTATTTATGTTATTTTATTTATTTTATAGTTCTCATTTTTTGGCTTTTTTATTTATTTAAGTATTTTTTATTATTATTTTAATTTAATTATTATATAATTTATTAAAAATCAACTTAAATCTATAAACTTTCATTGTACATAATTTGTTATCCCGATTACATAGGCTCAAACTTGTACACTCTACCTGCGAAAGAAGCTTTTGGCCACGTTAAAATCATTACTGTGAATCTAGCCTAGGGTTTGTCCAGCATAATCAACAAATGCCTGGAAAATACGAAATTTTGGCTGACTTCGGACAATTGTCGGAATGTTGAGAACTTTCTTCTTTTTACTTTGCGGATGTGACGAGCTCGTTATTATGTTATTTGTACTTATGTTTGGCTGCTGGCAACACACCTACACACCTGGCCCACCTGCGCCCGCTCACCTTGTCAAGGCGTTCATGACAAGGCAGAAAATGTGGATGTTAATTTTCGCACTTGTGAAGCGAACAGACGGCGCTGAATACATCAGTCTGTCTCGCTCTATAGTTTTGATCGAATATACCTATATATTTAAATATAAATCGTAATCGTGGCGATGTCCATCAAGAGGTCGCCCGATGACGCTTGAAGCTTAATAGGACTGTGTTGACTTTCAATACAAATGAGACTTGCATCCGCATCCGCATCCGCATCGGCAATCGCAAGCTAATAGTAAGAGCGATTGCACACTCATTCATGAATTGAACTGCAATGAAAATAGTAAAATCTATGGGCCTTCCCACAAAGGCGCATGAATAAATCATCTGGATTACTCATAATTGCCTGTAGTTATGTCTCGCGAAGCCAATTGAAAATGCCCTTTATTTACTTGTTTATTGAGCACTTGTGCTCGCACTCGCAACGGAAGCGCCCAAGATAATGCAATTTTTTGTTTCAACGACAACAGGCCAAACATTTGCACAGTGACTGATGATCGTATATATCAGGTGTATATCGCTCTGAGCTTTATCAATTATTCTGCAGTCTTGTCGAGGTATCAATATTGGGCAAGCGCACTTCAGCTGATCAGCTATCTATGTATAAATCTTATGCTAAATCGGCTTGAAATAAATCCACTTGCTTATCAATCGATATATTCATATATAGAAGTATCTATACAGACAGGATGCAGTCTATCTGCTTATCTCCCGCCAACTAGCGGCTGTAATCGGACAGATTGCAATCACATATCATTTCAAGAGACTTTCAGTATTGGCCATTTTCTGCTGCCTGCTCTCGGTTACAGCCCTAGGGCTATATAATCTACAGGCAAGCTCTAGTAAACTCGGCTTACTGCTGGAAGATAACAGCATCCTGTGAGATGAGTGCGATTCGGAAGTGTCTGACTGAATTCAATAAGCATTTACTTGACTCAATATTTATTTATTAATATTTGTATTTATTTATTATTTTATAAATATGCATTTATTAGAGCATATCTAATTTTTTTTTAATTTTGATTTTATTTATTTCATTAATTTTCTTTTTTTTAATTTTAATTATTTAATTTTGTATTTATCACATTTTGTTCTTAATTTTATTGACTTAACTTTTTTATTATATTTCCTTTTTTATTATTTAATGAACTTTTTTTTCATTTTATTTTATTTAATTTTTTAAGTTTATTTTCATTTTATTGATTTATTTTATTTTACTTGTGTTTATTTATTTATATTTACATAATTTTTATTTGACCTATTTTATTTATTAGATTTATTTTAATTTTATTTTATTTATTAAAATTTAAAATTATTTTCTTTTTTCATTTTATTTTATTTAATTTTTTTTAAATTTATTTTTATTTTATGTAATTATTTTATTTTACCTTTGTTTATTTATTTATATTTATATCATTTTTATTTGGCCTATTTTATTTATTAGATTTATTTTTATTTTATTTTATTTCATAATTTAATTTTTGTATTTATTTAATTTTATTTATTTGAATATATATTTTGTATTCTTTTTTTTTTTGTCCCTTTTATTTCATTTGTCATTATTTTAATTATTTATTTATTAATTATTATAATATTATGTTCTTTACTTCTCATTTATATCTCATACTTCATTTTCGTCTTTTTGTTTGAATTTTTCCCCATTTATTCGATATTCGAATTATTTATGCTAATGCTTTTATTTTCATTCAGTTCAATCAGAAGATTTCCCCTTTCTATGCTCATGTATTACTCCCCCAACACCCAATGCCATAAGTCGAAGCGGAAAAGTTCAGATGCATAAAGTTTCAGATGAAAATGAAACATATCAGATTGTAATGTTTGATAAGTTTCTTTTTAATTCGAATCAATTAATAGCTCAATTTAATTTATTGATCGTTATCTGTCGTAAAATAACACAATGACAAGTGACAACGCAGACACTCGACTGCTTAATACTCGCTCACGACCCACAAAAATTTCAGCTAATTTAAAAATCAAATTGCCACTGCCCAGCTGATTTATAGATCTCAGTAGGCCAATCCTGAACTACGAATACTTAGACAATATTGAGAGGCACAGGAACTCAGCTGCCAATTTAGAGTTGCTGACGATCCATCTGGGACTAGACATATTTCAGATTTTATTAGATATACATTTAGTCCTACTTTGTCTTAGCAAAAATATTTATAAACAAAATTCTTAATATTTAACGTGGGCTGATATACTCTGCTCTCTTCGTTGAGCGAGCATTGCATTTCCTTTTTCAATGGCAAATAATGAGCAGATTACAAAAATGTTATCAGCACTCGACAGTGTGTCAATGACTGAGTGCCGCAGTCAACAGGTTGACGTGCGATACGTACACGATTAAGCGATTGTCTCTCTCTCTCTCTCTCTCTCTTTCTCTGTGTGTGTCTTAAGCTGCTCTATGGCGGATGCTAGCCGAACGATGACGATCCATTGGCTATTCTTGAGAGCCAGCTAGCTACCTGTGCGGGGGCGCTGGGTGCGGCGGTGAGGAAAGTTTTCGCTTTGCTAAACGCTCAGATGACTTTTAGCACCAACGACCCCAAATCTAAGCAGCTGGCGGATACTCGCAACAGTCGCTGTATCACCTGCCCAAATCACGGCACGAAAATAAAAACTGAATAAAATAAAACAAACGGCAATTGAATTTGCCGGCAGGTGGAAATACCCCAAAAGCGTTAAGCTCATGCCCAACCGAACTGACCACAGACAAACCCGACTGCCAAGCGGTGCTGCTGACTGGCAGCTGACAGCTGTCGGTCGACAGGTGACCAGCAGGTGAATTACCGACCGAGCGACCGACAAACAGAGATCAAAGCTCAATATTTGCTTATGTGCTTAGCCGTTATACCCTCGACGTGCTATGCACTGGCGGATAGATCATTGGCACTACCTCCGTGAAGCTTGGAAAAGCTGTTCACTTACTGAGGTAGCTCCAACTGACCCTTGCACTTGCATCTGCCTAACAGCTTTCAGTGACTGTCTTAGTCTTTGACTTAAATGGCCTAAACATTACTTTGCTTTGTGCAGTTTTCGTTTAGTTTATTTATTCATTTATTTATGTATTTATTTATTTAATTATTTTTTTATTTATTTATTTATTTAATTATTTATTTATTTATTTATTTAATAATTAATTTATTTATTAAATTATTTATTTATTTATTTATATATTTATTTATTTATTTTTTAGTTATTTATTTATTTATTCATTTATATATTAAATTATTTATTTATTTATATTTTTATTTATTTCTTTCTTTATTTATTTATTATTTATTTATTTAATTTTTGTTTTATTATTTTATTTGATTTATTTTATTTGCCTTCTTTTTTTATTTATTTATTTGTCTTATTCATTTTATTATTTTAATAAATTTTTTAAATATTTTAGTTTAATTTTACTTACCTGTTTATTTTTATATTTTTTTTATATTTTTTTTATTTTTGTTTTTTGTTGTTCTTTTATTTGTTTATTTATTTATTTAATTTTCTTATTTTATTTTTTTTTGTCATTTACTCTAATTTATTTATTTATTTTTATCTTATTTAAATTACACATTTTTTTATTATTTATGTATGCTATTTATTTTTAATTCTATTTTTTTCCTTTTATTTGTTTTATATTTATTTTGATTGATTTTAATTCAAATGATTTATTAAATTTTTTTATTTTATATTATTTATCGGTTACTTAATTTATTTTTATTTATTTATCTTCATTTTATTTTATTTCTTTAATTTAATTTAATTTTATTTCATTTTATTTATTTATTATTTTTATCCCATATTTATTTTTTTAAATTTTATTTTTTTCTTATTTATTTTACTAATCGTTAACTTAATTTAGTTTTTTTTTTATTTTTGTTTAATTTTATTTGCTTATATTATTATTTATTGATGTTTCAATAAATTAATTTTTTATTTGTTCAGCTTAGCATGACAAATGCTAATGGAAGTATCAGGCCATTAAGTAGTAAAATAATCTACATATTTATATTTATTTATATATATTCTTCTGTAGTTATATGGCTCTATATTATATTTGAACTGAACTGACTTAAGCCAACAACTAGTGAATCAGAAGTCATGAATCACAGTCAAAGTGGAAAAATGTTTGAAAGCGCAACTAGAGCAAAGTCCAATGCAATATTAAGGAATATATAACGACTCTGCCTATCCCCAATAACTAAAACTAAAAAGCAAACTTTGAGAGGGGAAACAGGAAATAAATACCCCATAATAGTAATATGTAGGGAATATAGATCTTGAGGTACACATAATATAAGCTATAGATCTCATGAAGATCTCATGATCTATTGCTGATATAATGGGTATTATGTAGTAAAGGCAGATTTATTTCATGTCCGGGGTCGATCGACTAGTTAGTTCGTCATCATATTAATATATATATATATATTTACATATATATATACATATATATACAAATACATACTATCATCAACACAACTAACTGACACACTCAATTGTTTGCCATTGGCATTAGGAACGGGGACTTGGGAAGTACATGCTGCTGTGCCGCATGTGACGTTGCCGAAAGCCGAATTAAAGTCGAACAAAGAAAACAGCACTCGAGCACTCGCCTAGTCGAGCCCATCTTTGGCCGCATGAAGACAGCTTTTATTTTTGGAAGCACACAGAGATCTAGCGAACTGCCAACTGCTGCCCAGCCGTGGGGAATCCGAATTGTTTACATGGCAAACAGAAAACGAGTCAGAGACAGAGACATAGACATATAGAGAGAGAGAGAGAGTGAGAGAGTGAGAGGAATTTAACGATTTGCCGATTTTGCCTCTTTTTTCATTTCGACTTTTTTTGATGTTAGTCGTGACGCATTTTCGAATTCACGCAATTGTTCACGTATGTAATACTAACTTATTATGGCACATTACGCATACGCCACGCTGTGCTCGACACAAAACAGCGAAAAATGCAAGTCAACTTACCCTGAGATCGAACGGCGGTCCAAGCGTTTCAGGCGTCGGCGTCGAATTCTGGAAATGAGAAGCAAACAGTTAAATATTGAATTAGTCAATTAGCTGGAGACATTAGCTTTTAGTACAACTGTTAAGTTAGTTAGTTCAGCTTTAATTGTGACTTTGGATTCATTCATACTTTGCGATACTACAAATATTTTCACTGTTTACAAAATTTGCATAGATACGAAAACTGCGTATGTCAATCATGAGATACCCTGTAAACACTTGTGAATGGAATTGCGTGTGGGACTTGATCTTTATGCCGAGTGCTCGACTAGAAGATACCCTAATTGAGCTAATGCTGCAAACATCTATGGGCTTTTCAAAGCACAACTACTCTCGAACAGGATATAAATCGATTTCATGAAAAACTTAAAGTAATCGATACCTTAAGAGAAAGTCCGAGCTAGGAAAAGTTTCGTGAAATGATCTAAATCGAATGAAAACTAAAAAAGTTATCGATGGCTTGAAAGGAAGCTCCAGCTCTTTCACGTTCCGAGATAAGCATACAGAAGCACAGTACTGACCTATTATTTATATATATACAGTGACTGCTTAGACAGTTGACATACACTTGGCGAGGTCAGCTCTGCCTGCTGCTGACTAAAAGCCAACTTTACAGTTATTTACAAATATCTAAATTAAATATTATATAAGCCCATCAAAATGTCAAGAAATCATTTGATAGCTAAGGACGCGTGATACGATTTACTACCATTATTCACATTATAAGGCAAGTTATAAGCATACTCAATAAAAACAGATCATAAAAGAAGGGTAAATATAGTTGGCAAAAAATGCACAAGTTTTATCAGTTCCGTATCATGTGGCACACGTCATGCGGTGCATGCATATCAGCTGCCTTGCAATGGGTTCTTTCAGTAGCTTGGAATCTAGTTCTAATTCGCTTTTTTACTGTAATTTGATTCCAGTTAATATACTTTGAATATATAAATGTTCAGTATATCTAATCAATATCAAACCAGTTTCATTTCGCGCCTCGCAAGCGTAACACAAATTTCGTTGCATACTTTTAGGGCTTCTGTGAAAAATCATTCAGAGAGCTTTTTGGTGTGTGTCTTGGCTGAAAAAATGACACTCGCCTCGTATACTTAGTATAGAAAGTACCGTTACACAAATAACTTAATATCTTAAAGCTTATGGACCGATTATTGGCATATAAAAGTAGTATTTATATAGCATATTTAGTACATATAGAAGCGACTTCAATAATAAAGAAAGGAAATAAGAAAACTTTTTTGGGAATCAACATTTTAAGCCAATATTTTATTTAAATATAAATTTACTATTATTATACGTATATATAAATGTGTATATATAGTGAAACCTCGATATAACGAGCTTCGTTATAACGAAAAACTCAACATAACGAATTTTTCTTTAGTCCCTTGAAATACCCTCGCTTTTGCTAATAAGACCTATAGCGAACCAATAGATGTAACGATTTAGATTCGTTATATCGAGGTTTCACTGTGTATACATATATTTATTTTATTTATTACCTCTTTTTGCAACAAACATACATGAGAGTTATGTGCAGTAAAACAAATGTTGGCTTGATGTGGGTTGAATAGATGAAGAGTTGAAGATGAGTTGAAATGATATAAATTTTTAAACGTGTGCGTGGTATTGGTGTAGGTAGTGTACGAATTGGTAAGTATTCCAGGTGGTCTCTTTTTATAAGCATAGATTTATATAGACTAAGCTCAGCAACCACAGGGCTACTACAGAATTAAGAGTTGAATATATTTGTTGTGGTATTAGTGTAAGTCTGAGAGAGAGCTTGTGAAAATATTATCCGTGTGGGCTTGCGTCTTGGCTATTCGAATGCTCCCTTTGTGTGTGTGTCTGAGCGAGAGAGAGAAAGAGAGAGAGAGAGAGAGAGAGAGACAGACAAAGCTGTTGCTGAGTGAGAGGGAGATGACTGCGTAGCCCATTCCGAAAGGACCGTTATGATACTTAGTAGACGACCAGAGATTGAGATTCTTAAAGACTGCTCTGATGAAGACACACCATATGAAACTCGAGTGGAAGTTGACCAAATCGACATAACTTTAAAACATATATACACATATGCTCTTCATTCTGATCAATTTACTCTGAACTAGGCCCATTATATATGTTTAGTATAGATTGGAGCATCGTAAGAATGACCAATTTCAGAGATACGCATAACAGCGCATTCCCGGAGTGCTTCCGTCTCTTCATAACTCCTCTCTGATTATCTCCGCTTCTCTAGTTGCTTCTTAACTTCAACTGACAGACATAATGTTCCTGTCAGTCAGCTCAGCAACAGCTATCTTTATCCTTTGACAAGGATACTGAGAAGCGTTATACCTGAACGACAACTCCACAGCAGCCTTACTGTAACAGCACGATTGAGTAATACTCTGCTAATAGATGGTGTCTTTTAACAGTGGACACTCTGCTGTTAGACTGTGCTGTTAACTTAACAGTCTCACTTCATATTATATCAGTGATGCGCCATATAGCTAGTCAGCTAGCAATTCTGCTCTGTCCCTTCATCTAAAATATGAGCTTAGTTAAACCCATATAAATTATTAAATATCTAGCCAGATCGATCATAACTCGAAGACTCCAAGTGCTAGAGACACGAAGTTTGTCGAGTGAGTTCCTAAACAAATACGAAACTTACTTCCAATAGCATCTGTTATATTTTAATAATATACTTCAACAATATCTCTATAGCTCGATCACGCACAGCCCTAAGTAAGCAATCAAATTGCCATAAAGATCTTCATCAAATGGAAATTTGCCAAATTGATATTGAATACGTTCCGCTTGAGCGTCGAGAATTTATTAGTGTAATCGAAACGAATTTTCATTGACTGCTTAGAGATACATTTATATCAATACCAAAAAGTAGAATTGAATGAAATTAAATTCGAAGAATATTATTGAAATGCCTCTAAGTTGCACCATTCATGGAAAATCATTTGAAATTTATTACATTATCACGTTCATCTTGCAAGCACGCTTGGCTCATTGAAAACAGAAAATTGGTGTGTGTGTTGCCTGTCGAGTGGGCGTGCCAAATAATAGCCAAATTTCTGTCTGTTTAGTCTTCAATTTGATACATGAGATTAGAGACACCGAGTTTTGGTCGTAGTTTCAATATTTCGAGATTTAATTTTCATCATATCGATATAAAGGAATGGGGCAAGGCATCAGTGCTGCCAGTTTAGCTAGTTTCCCATCAGTTCAGTCAGAATGCTACACCAATTGTGATATAGAAGCTGGCGGGAATTATAGCTATATTTAATCATTCATTACCTTTTTTGGCTTGAACAAAATATGGGAAAATGTCAAAATTTCATGTTTAGCCCTTAAAATTCTAGGTGAAAGATGCGCAGAGTTATAAATCAGAATTTGTTGAAACATAATTTGATTTCTGTTTGGTTTGAATAAGAATTTCAGACTAAGTAGCAAAAAATAAAAAAAAGGTAATTAAAATCGAAATTGATCAAATATAAACTGATATCAAAAGTCGTTCAAAAATGCAAATCAACTTAAAAAATGTTTTTCTAACATATCCAATTATTGTCTAGCTATTTCAGCTTTTTCGACTAGTTGATAGTTGAAAAGCTGGCAGCACTGCATGCTGGAGAAATATATGGAGCTCTATAAATGCTGGTTCGAATGGGCTTTTCAGGCACACCCGTTCAGCGTTTAGAGCTTTCCAAAACGAAAGCGCAAAAATATATTTCTTGGCTGATATTAGGGTAATTTTCAGAGTTCAACCTAATTAAACTTTATTTTCTTTTCCACAAATTTTACTCAAACTAAATTCGTGTATAGAAAACCGAAATATAGCTGTTTTAATAAATGCAAACAATAACTGGTCGAATAGCTATGTCAATACACACATGTCTAACATTGTACGCGTTTTATTGCCAATAAAAACAAGTAAGAGTTAATCTAATATACTCTCTCTCTCTCTCTCTCTCTCTCTCTCTCTCTCTCTCTCTCTCTCTCTTACTAGGGATGTGCGTGTCTATATAGGCTTAGTCATAAATTCTCTTTATATCTTCGCGCTCCTCGCACAGTGCCCTACTCTGCGATGCGCATTCGCCTTTGAAACTCTCTTTTAGTATTTATGCTCGTTCGGCAAGTAAGCGGAGTTTATTGGTCTTATAACATGTCGATGGTGCTATAGAGCATATATCTATTGTGGTCTCAGCTTGTCTGCTAATGTGGAAATACCTAATGTGGGGAAATACCTAAGCCAGCTCTCATCGCAGCATAATCAGCTCGAGCGAGGTCTTACCACCTCTGAAGTGTTGTTGCCAGATTGGCGGCTAACGGGTATTTTAGCTATTTTAAACAGCTTGAACAGCGGGACAAAGTATAAAGAAAAGTGAATGTGAAAAGCATGGACTTGTCAGGTAGGAACCCAAAACAGAATTGAGCATGATTTTTGCCTGGCTAATGAAATGAAAAATATTGCAAATCGTTTTTCTAGCTATTTCTGGCCATTTTCATTTATCTGGCGAGTTAAAGCTCTCTGCGTCTCTGCGCTGAGCGGTGTGAGGAATTAATGAATGAATGCTAAGCTGCACTATATATAGATCTAGAAATTTATATATATATATATATATATATATATATATATATATATATATATATATTTTTTTTTTTTTTTTTTTTTTTTTACTAAATTCATTTAGCTTTTTCTCTCATGTGAAAGAGTATTACGCAGTCAGTTAAGCCCATTTGATAAGTGCTTAATTTTGGTCTCTCATTTGATCGCGCTTCACAGCTGCTGCTGTTGGTGCTGTTGCTGATGAGTTAATTGACGACTTTTAACTAATTGTGCGACATTATATATATGTACATATATATGCAAATATGTCTATCTGCTCTGATCTGTACTTCAACTCTTGCAAGCACTTTGAAAATTATTCACTTATTTTCCCGATAATAGACCTGTTTTCGCGCTCACTTCGGCTACAGTTTTTCCACTTGATATAATATATATATTTATATATTTATATATATATATCAGGTCCAGCTCATGTACATGTTTTAGTGACAGCTACTGTTATTAACACGCTGCCATACACTTAATTTGTGATTGAGATTCTGATTGTGCTTTATGAGTTTTTGTCACGCAGCTCATTTGCCTTAGGGTCTGCAGCCGGCGACAAGTTTTCGTTTTCGTTTTCGTTTTTTGTTCTTTTCGGAATGTGAGAAAAAGCTTTTGGTTAAAAAGCTTGCGTGTGTGACTGACTAATGAATGGACGGACAAATGCTTTATTTTCTAAAGACTTTTCTTGCAGCCCAAGCAGACTTGGGCATGCCCTGACAGGGCTGGAAAGGCGCCCAGACAGAAATATGTTTAAATAAAATTAAATAAATAAACAGAGATAGAGAAACAGATACAGAGAGAGAGAGAGAGGTGTGCAGTGTGTGCTCGTATCTAATCTATGGGAACATAAGTTTGCCCCTCGACTTAACGATGTTTGCTGAAGATAAATCTGATTGCCAGACTGAGCTTAGCCATAAAAAGAGTCTAGGTTCAGGCAGGGCAAGCTACAGGGTATACAGAGCATTGCTAACATTTATCACACAGTTTCTTGGGCTGCCCAAATACGCGTGGAATGCCATCGGGCTGTTTAATGTTCAATTCGCTCAGAGCGAGCGCCGCTCGAGGGTGCGGGGGCGTGGCGTGGCGTGGCGCGGGGGGCGACTCACCTTATGCTGACAGCTGTTTTGACTACAACTCAATCGATTCAGTGATCGCGCGGCACACAGAAGGCAGGCACAGGTAATTTAAGGTATTTTATTGTTGACTCTGCTTGAATTTAGCAATTGCGTGTGGGCTAAAATCGATTTGGGAATTTGTTCAAAACACACAGAGAAAAAAACGTAACTAGAAAAAAAAAGAGGCGCGCGAGCCTCAACCGACTGCGTCGAGCGTTTGAAGCGAACTGAGACGCGACTAGCGCTGCCTCCCAGCGACTAAGAGTCAGCAGGGTCAGTCAACGGCAACAAGAGCACGCTCAAGAATTAAAGGGAAACGGCAAATACCGCGAATCACCAATACTAATCGGAGCAAGATATTAATGAGTACGAGGGAAAATGGAAGCAGGAGATGCCCAGAGCAAAATAATTCGTAGAATCAGTCAATAGCGCGAGCCCGATAAAATATTATAAACAAATGAGCGTGTAAATAATATCAGCAATTGAAAAGACTGACGATGACGGACGTCACTGTATGTGTCCGCGCTAAAAGCGCCTGGCGAGTGTCTCGACTAAGCTTTACTACTGATAGACAGGGCAAAGCTTCGTGTGGAAAGCTCAGCGAATTGTGGCGAGCAGCTAAATTGACGTTGATAACCTCTCATCAGCAAGCTCAACGAGCTGATGATTTGCGTGCCAAAACTTGACTCGGCCCAGTCGAGCACATCCTCCACAGTTAATTGAACTTTAAAAGTTTTAGATTAGTTCGAGTAGCACATGAACGACTCGCAGATACTAGCATAATTTCTTGTAATTTCTTGTTTCAAGTTAGTACGCGAATGAAGTTTGATATGAGCTTCTTAACTTGGCCAACAAGCAAAAACCCACTGAAAGCTTTTACTGTGACCCACAATTTCAACAAAATATCATCAACTTGCATGTAAATGTTAAGTTAAGACAAGACTGACAGATTGCAGATATACACTAAGCCATAAAATTCTCAAATGGCTAGAGCCTTAGGCGCGTAGAGACTGGCAGCGCGGCCAAATCAGTTCGCATTTAATCTGGCAAATAAAAACAGGCGGAGACTACAAAGACGACGTGCTCTGTGATGATGAATCAACTAAATTTTGTTATATTTTAGTTTAGCTTAAAGTTATAGCTTAAAGTTAGTATAGCTTAAAGTTATAGTATATAGCAAAGTCTAGGAATCACAAGGAAAGCATGAGCAACATGCGCAAAGTGGGTTACATGGAGCACATGGGGTACGCGACAGACATGGGTCACAAGAACTACATGAGTCCGACATATCAGAGCATACTGAGCTACTCATTAGTGAAGGCTTAGAGCTCAATGCGCTGCAGAGTTTTAAGTAAAAAACAAATCTGCTCTAAACTATTAGCAGTCTTTCAACTGCTCTGATTCCTATTGTTCTTCCCTTGCTTCCCTCCAAAAGCAAGTTGGAGATATGACCTCTTTTAATACTGCTTAAGTATTTGTTGACAGTGAAGGACTCGACTCGAGTCGACTCGAGTTGGACTCCAGCAATTGCATCTCGAGCATTGAGCTCGAGCTGAAATTTTATTGAGCTATCGTTCACGCTTCTATTCGAGACTTAGTGATTTATAAAAATTAAAGCTCTATTTTTATAAATCACTAAGTAAATTATAAAGCAGAATATCATAACTGCTTTGCACTTTCTACTAAATCTATCAAGTCATCAATTATTTGTAATTTATTTATTTATTTTTTGCAATTGAATTGAAAAATGGAATAGTTTTTAAGTTTTTTACATTAACTAACTAACTCTAAAGGCTTATATTTATCCTCAAAACTAAACTATGCTCAAAACGGACTCTTACTCTTTGGTTTATTATATATTGCCAATTAGTTTTCATATTTTTTTTTACCAAGTTCAAGTGAAGATGGGTTGACCGAACGCCCACCAATCCCAAAATTGATTTGCGAAATTTCCTTCCGGCAATTCCAACCTTGAGAAGGCAACACATCCTTGAAGGCCTCTTAAAGGCGGTGTCTATGTGGATGTGTTTTTGAATAACAACAAAAGCTATTGGATCAAAGTGGGGAATACAAAATTTTATAAAATTGTAAGGCGGCGATAAATCTGCCGCCTCACATTTAGTAGTAAGCTAGTCATAAGTTGATTTTGTATAGTTAATAAGTATAGTGAGTAAGAGATTTGATTAGAAGATGAATTATGAAGATTAGGTGTAGGCGCGTAGGGCCCGCCCTTATTAGGTTTAAGTTAGAAGGCGAACCCCCCTTATATGCGCGCCGATGATCGGCAATGTAGTTAGGCGCGCCGCGGCAAATTGAGAGCTTCGTGGTGGAAAGCAGCGGCCGCGACAAATTGCATCGCCGAGGTCGGCGCGCGATCGTTCGAAGGGCGAGTAGAGCAGTCAGAGAGGAAGTGAAACTGAAAAGTGAAACGTGGGGAAAAGTGGAAGAAGACAAGGGAGGAGATACCAGAAAAGGAGACACGGGAGGAAGGTCGAGGAACCGTGAGTTAGATAAGTGAAATAAAGAAGAAACCGAAATCTTTGCGTTTAAATTTTGGAGAAACATTTGCATAAGTGCTAACGAACGCTAGATGCCCTACGTTCGTGCTTTGTCCGTCAGAGTGTAAGACCAGCGGGCAAGTTCGAACCTGCTGCCGCAGCCAAAGTTGACCGGCGCGGTGCAGCGATCGTTGTCGCGCTACTCCCAGGCGAGAGCAGCTCCGCCAGCGGCCGTGAGTTGCCGTATTTCTCGTCCCCTGCCCCAGTGCGTCCCAGCATCCTATAAATTATCTTGTGGGTAACCCTGGGCCAGGCTGAATCTGCCCCAGCTGGAAAAACGTACCATCACAAAATGTTTGACATAATGACCGAAATGGCTCAGTGAATGACAGAATATTGTATATAAAATGCATGTATAATGAGCATATTATTTATATTATTATATATATTCACACAAAGGAGTGTGAATCGAATATGGAACATTATTTCATGTGTTCCATTTATTTGCTATTAGTTTATAGTAGCTAGTCCGATAATATATATATATATATATATATATATATATATATATATATATATATATACGATATCTGCTACTCTCGATTTACTTTTTAAGAGTGTCGTGGCTCCGCAAAAACTTCAAGCACTGCTCCTCATCTGCCGCATACATCTCAACCAGCTCGACCACGGTGTCTATCAGCTCGTCGTCCGACTCGGTTAGCTGAGGCACTTCATTTACGTTACTGGGATTCGGATTGGTGTCGATCTTCTTGTAATCTTCTACATCTTTGGCCAATTTATCGACTTGCTGATCCAAAACCTGAATGCGTTCGTTCAGTGTGAGCAGCGCCTTTTGACGGCGAGTCAGCATTGGCTTGTTATACGACTCCATCTTGAGCTTCGCTGTTCGGATATAATTTAGATATCATTAAATTATATATTGTTGCCGTTTTTTGTGCACGAGCTTACATTTCTTTGGGTTTCTCCCGTTCAGATCACAATAGGCGAATGTGTCAAAGCATGAGGTTTGACAGAAAACGTTGAGCAACACTGGAATCGAGCACGCAGCGTTGAGCTCTGAATGCCGATAGTCGTAGCTGACAGCTGCTAAGGAGACCATATTCTTCTGTCAAAAGTGGCAGGGGAGAACATAACATTTGCTAAACTATATTTATATTTCATATAAAATAATTCAATTCACTGAATATGAAGTCAAGAGTTTGGCAGCGTGGGCATAGCCAATACCTCGAATTGATAATGTGGAAGTGAGGATGCGCCTAGCTGGCGCCTGACCCAGTCTTCACAGCGGAAGAAGTGAAAGGTAAGGTATAAATAAGTTCAAGCTAATATAATTATATTATATATTTTATATACTGTATATATTAATGGAAACATTGTGATACTTTTATACCATGCAAAGGAGCGATACGCTCAACTTATGCATACAATGCGCTAATTATAAAAGTCCTACTTTTTATACCCTGAACCCATTGAAAATGGGAAAAAAGGGTATAATGGTTTTGTGAAAATGTATGTAACAGGCAGAAGGAGGCGTGGCAGACCCCATAAAGTATATATATTCTTGATCAGGGAGAGAAGCCGAGTCGATTTAGCCCTGTCCGTCTGTCTGTCTGTCCGTCTGTCCGTCTGTCCGTATGTTTGAACGCGTCGATCTCAGAAGATATAAGAGCTAGAGACTTCAAATTTTTTTTGGAAGTCCGTGTATTGTACGATTCGATCGAGTTTGTTTCAAATATTCGATAACTATAATCGTTTTAATGTTATCGATTAAAAACCGATATCTTCATTTAGTTATAAAATTCTATTTAATTCATCTTTCTAGCTAGAGTCTTCAAATTTTGCATTTAGTGTTATTTGAGATTTCTGCAATTTCGGTTTTTGTTAAATTTTGGATGCCACGCCCTCAAATTGACCCTTCGCCTCAAATTGCTAAATCACGTAAGTACTAGAGACTTGTGCTTTGGCACATACACACATATGAATGTCATGATCACGCCCCACAAATTTGATCAAAATCGTTCGACTAGAAAAAAAGTTATTAAACATTTAATATCTCTTATTATCGGCGTCTTGCAGCAGCAGCGAAGCTGATGAGTCATAATGCACAGTTAGCAGATTGTGCGTTGGTGCGTGCGTCTGTGTGTGTGTATGTATTGCTTGCTACATATGTACATACATATAAAAGTAACGGAGAATGTTAGCGGCTCTTAGGAATCGCAGTTCTTCGCAGGGTTCAGGGGATCTCTTTGTCGAGCAGTCTCGACTAGAGCACTCTTACTTGTTAGGCATAAATTCTAAATCTGGAGCTAGAAACTTGAAAGTAAAGTTTAAATTTGTTTTTTTTTTTTTTTTTTTTTTTTTTTTGTAATTTAGCCACGCCTTCAGCTCTTTTAGTATATTTCTGTGTTGGCCTTGAGTCGAAAAGTGAAGATGCAGAATTCAAACTTAGCTTATTTGGCATTTAAAGTGCCGCAAACAGATTGGCCTTATGATACCGCTCACAAGGCGGATACGAACCACTGCTGTGGCTCACAGCTTATTTATTTGGGCGTCTATAAAATCTAAACAAAAGAAGATATTTAACGAATTTAGGTTACAGTTGCTAGTCTGATGTTTTAACTTATCAGATTTGAGCTCGCAAATTAAAAAAAATATATAAAATATGAAAAATAAAGAAATGTAATAATTAAATACTAATAATTAAATACAAAACAAGTAAGAGTGCTCTAGTCGAGACTGCTCGACAAAGAGATCCCCTGAACCCTGCGAAGAACTGCGATTCCTAAGAGCCGCTAACATTCTCCGTTACTTTTATATGTATGTACATATGTAGCAAGCAATACATACACACACACAGACGCACGCACCAACGCACAATCTGCTAACTGTGCATTATGACTCATCAGCTTCGCTGCTGCTGCAAGACGCCGATAATATGAGATATTAAATGTTTAATAACTTTTTTTCTAGTCGAACGATTTTGATCAAATTTGTTAGGCGTGATCATGACGTTCATATGTGTGTATGTGCCAAAGCACTTGAAATACGTGATTTAGCAATTTGAGGCGAAGGGTCAATTTGAGGGCGTGGCATCCAAAATTAAACAAAAACCGAAATTTCAGAAGGCTCAAATAACACTAAATGCAAAATTTGAAGACTCTAACTATAAAGATGAATTAAATAGAATTTTATAACTAAATGAAGATATCGGTTTTTAATCGATAACATTAAAACGATGATAGTTATCGAATATTTGAAACAAACTCGATCGAATCGTACTATACACGGACTTCCAAAAAAATTTGAAGTCTCTAGCTCTTATATCTTCTGAGATCGACGCGTTCAAACATACGGACAGACGGACAGACGGACAGACGGACGGACGGACGGACAGACGGACAGACAGACAGACGGACAGGGCTAAATCGACTCGGCTTCTCTCCCTGATCAAGAATATATATACTTTATGGGGTCTGCCACGCCTCCTTCTGCCTGTTACATACATTTTCACAAAACCATTATACCCTTTTTTCCCATTTTCAATGGGTTCAGGGTATAAAAAGCACGAAAAAGCTCTAAATGGTGGATGACATAATAAATATTCAAATGTAATAAAAAACTTGGCTTTAATAATAGCAGTGTAAATAGCTGGCATGTGGAGCAGTTTTTTGTTGATTTTTTAGCATTTAATTTTTGTAAAATGTTTAAAAAATATTTAATGGATAAATAAGCTTACATTTCATAAGTTAAAGCACTAAACTGGCAATTGCCATTTCAATTTTGTTCTTTTATTCGGATTTTATAGAGCTGCATTGTAGGAGCTGCTTGAAATATGCTGTACACAGTCTCTGCTTTTAGGTCAAATGAAAGTTATTATATTAGTATGATATATATTAGTATATATTAGTATGATTTGGCGTAAGTGCAGCGAGTCTCTTAGCCAGCCCAGACACGTCAGCATTGCAATGTCATCTGACAATACCGTGAGAGACCCTCTCACAAATTATATGCAACGGTTTCTAACATTGATATAGTTATCGATAACACACTCTATCCCAATGCGTATCATATCTCCGATATATGTATGTAATATATCTATACTATTATATAAAACTAAATATTTGATTGCTTTAACACCACTCAGCCGAATGCCATGTGCTGTGCTTCTGGCTCAAGTTTCACTCATTCATACTTCAGCTTTAGTTACTGAGTTGCTGAGCATAATTCACATATGCTTCATATATTTAGTATATATCTATTTGACTACAGCCAAATCTGTTGTCTCATTCCGCAATATCGAAATTTCTTGCTTACACTCATTCAAGCTACTTCTTTGCAACTAAGAGACCTCTGAGAACTGAGAGCTCTGCGAAGAAACGACTACGACCTACGACTCGTTCAAAATAATATACGTCTCGTGATTTTCTGATCTGATCCTAAGCTAGTATACCTAATATTCATACTAAATATCCCGCCAGAGTCACTAAAAAGTCTTTTGGCCAAGAATCATTCGCTATCTAGACATTTTCGAAGCCAATATACTAATTTAAATACCTATAAGAAATTAGAGTAAGAAAAGTGATTCATCCTATAGACAAAGATATATTTTACCACCGTCAGGCCAGATTCCGATCTATAATCTGCTATATACATAGATATCTACTGGTATTTAGCTTTCTGTTATACATTATATTTTATTGCTTTTCCAGTCTAATCTTTCAAATTCATGAAATCTTTCAGCACTTTTAGTTTTCCGCTCTAGATCAAATTTACATAGAAATAATTAATAGCTCGTCTCGCCTCGTCTCGCCTTGCCTCGCCTCGTTTCGCCTCAGCACACCTAGCCCCATTTCGATTAATTTCGTGGAATTGGCATGCAATTGACTCGTATTGCACGCACAGATCATGAATATTTCTGGAGGTTTCCATGCCAGTTTTGTGTATTAATAAACTTAAGAACTCGATGGCCGATGGATAGTGCAGGCAACAGTTGGCAGCGGCTGTCCGTTCGCATTGAAATGTCCGTTTATGTAGCTGGCTGCTGATGTGATGATGCGAGCCCCAATGCCAATCCCAGCCCCAATCCCCACGCGAACCACACACTCAAGTGCCGTCGCATATCCCAGCAGCCGCAGTAGGCGCGCTCCGCATTGCATCCGCATAGCTAAATACAGATTGGCACGCATCAGCGTGCAGCAGCAGCCACAGCCGCAGCTTCGCCAATTCGATTCGTCTCTCTCTCTCTCTCTCTCTCCGCTACTTTTCGTCCACCGAGCTGTCAGCTGCTAAATGCTATCCGCAATCGAATCAAATCAAATCAATTCTCTCCCTCTCTCTTTCGTCCTCCCCTTGGCAGACTTTCCTTGGCCGAATTTGCGTTCGCTTATTTGGAATCGAGTTTGATTTATGACCTTTTGTTGGCCGCTGCAACAGATGGTCGCAGTTTCAGGCACTCGATGGCATTTGCCGTCTGCTGCTTGCCCCAGCTCGTTCAATTATTCATAAGTCAGGCACACGAGTTGGCTTCGAGCAAGGACATTAACATGTTTCAGCAGCATAACTGAGTAGCTCATATGCAAGTGTTCGATAAGATAAGGTTTTTTTTTTTGCTGAATATGATTCGAAATGGGAATTTTTCGGGCATATTGCTTATTATTAAATGTATGTAGTAGGGAGATGGAGCCATAAATATCCTATCAAGCAATGTGCATCTCCTTCATCATCTTTCTTAGCTCATGTATCAACTCCTCTCTGTAGCCATCCATGAGAACTAGAGCTATCATCTTTCATACATACATACCTATATAAATACATTAATATATATTGCAGTTCTTCGACATTGTGAAAGTTAGAAAAATCAACGCTAGCCTCAGCTAAAATTAAGAGTAGAACTTTTAGGATTCAGATTCAGCTCAGGATATCTTATAGTCCTGCCTGTATTACACAAACCACACAAAATGCTGTCCGCAAAAACTCGGCGATTGTTCAGTTCAGAAAAGAAGCAATCGGAGACTTATGAGAGCATTCAAAAGAAAGAAATGTTTTCACGAAGTTCGAATCTGATGTCACTTGACCTTGTGCATAGAAGAGCTCAAAGTGTAAGGCTGTACACAAAAGAAGTGTTTGCCAACGTAGAGCTCTGCAACCAGAAAGAAATGCTTGGTTATAAAAACAAGTTGAATTTCTTGTGAAATGAAGTCCAATCGATACTCTCCATTTCAGATGCAAAATATGGTATATTTGCTTATAATATCGACAGGATGTACGAAACTAACCACCACCGCAGTTTAAGTGTATTCAGCTATTACTACTACTACTACTACTACTACTACTACTACTACTACTACTACTACTACTACTATTACTACTACTCCTACTATAAAGTTTCTATTGAAATAATTAGCTGATTAAGCGCACATCTAAGCTTAAACACGGCAGCCTCATAGCCAAAATGCCAGAGACTCATGTGCTGCTTATAAATAATTTATTTAAACTGATTTTCTGAAAATTAATCACCAACAAGCACAAACAATAACTAAAATCAATAAATATCTGTATTTATATTGTTAAAAAATATATTTTTTATTTCATACTAGACATATCTCCAAAAATGCATAGGGCTGCTGTTTTAACCTCATTTGAGTTCCAATACAAATATTAGTATTAGTTTATTATCAGTAAATCTCTTAAATATAATTAGTTTTATGTGAGCAGCATTTGAAGTTGGAGTTGTAAGTTGTAAGCTGGATTATCGTTCTGCCTGTGAACGCCGTATGCTGGCTCAGCCTATGGTTGCTGCTCTTATGTTCGATCTCTTCATGTTCGCTTTGGCTATGTTCGATCGCCTTCAATGCGCCAGCTGCATCTGAGCCACTGAACAATAATGGCATTATTAAACAGAAACTCAAGGCGGTCTGTCGTCATTTAGTTTGCTGCCAGATCAGAGGAACCAAGTCGCAAGTCTCATATCAGAGGAAGAAGTTCAGATATAGTTGCTTAATCAGGCTCATATAACTTTATTTTCCTTCATTGTTACTTACTCTTTACCAAGCGACCCCCACACACGCCTTAGCCACCCGCACCCCTCCATCCACCCCCAAATAAAACTCAAGGGTTTTACACATAACTATTTATTGGTATATAAGAGTAGATGTATATATGTATGTAAATATGCATTGGCATCCAAGTAGGTACGTGCATGTGTGCGTCAGACACACACACACACACACGCATACAGAATGCATGTGGGTACATATGGCTATGTATGTATGCGTGTGTCCGTGTGCATTTGCATGCGTATATCATAGTTGGTGAGCTGGCATACATACATAACGCTTATGTATGTAGGTACATAGAAGGTATATGTAAGTACGTGTATACATTCTATTTATAGGCTTGTATATATGGTATATAGATATGCATACATATATATATATATATATATATATATATATATATAGATATATATAGATATATATATAGATATATATATATAATATAGATAGTTGTAGCTTTTTATATTGTTTTCTTTATTGGTTTAATCCATTATGTGTCATATGATTGTTACATTCAGTTGCATTTTGAAATTGTTTCTTGTCATCGTTTTTTTTTTAGATTTTTTTTAGTTTTCTTTTTGTTATCGAAATTTGTTTTCGATTCATGTGTATACAAATGTGTTGCATATCTTTCCTACTGCCTTCTCTCTTCTCTTTCGCTCGCTATGTGTCTCGCTCTCTCTCGTCACGCATCATATGCGTAATTTATATAAACTTGTTATATAAATGCCTAGCTCTCTCTCTCTCTCTCTCTCCCTCACGTTCTCTCTCTCTTCCTCTCTCTTGCCAGTTCATCAACATTATTTACATATGTAGGTATATAAACATTTGGTAGCAACTATACATATATGTATATATATATATTTTATGTATACATCCATATTTATGCATATTTTATGCAACTAATATTTTTTTATTTTTTTCTTAACCATGCGTAGTTTTTTATCTGTTCCGTTTTCCCCCGGCTGTTCACCAAAAAAAAATAATTTTGACTTGACTCGATTTTACATTGAATATATATATATATATATATATATATATATATATATATATATATATATATATATATATATATATATATATATATATATATATATATATCTATATATATATTGAATTTCTTTGTGCTTCTTCTTCTAGTTGTTTTCTCTCTTTCTCTTCAGTGAATGCGTTCACTGCGCTCCCAAAAGTATGCTACACAAATTGAATTCTCAATGCTTGCCAAATATAAATATAATATATATATACAGCTATATATATTTATCTATATATATTATATATATATTAAATATATTTCTCAAATGCTCAACTCCGCCGAGAGAATGTTATTTCCACTTTGTTTTATTATTTGTTTCGTATTATGTTTTGGCTTCAGTTAACACTACTAAAGTACATTTAGTCGGTGGTAACCGCTTGCTTGATGTAGTCTTAGGCTTAGTCTTAGTTAATAATAATAACAACAATTAAACAACAACAATTAGATGAGAGAACAGCAAAAGGAGCTGAAATTTAATCAATTGCATCTCACGCAGACAACAGATCGGGTCAAGAGTGGGGAGCGGGAAAGCAAACTTGCCGCAAGCGCTTGCTGGCCAAGTGAACTGAAGTCTGCCCAGGAAATGGGCTGGGAACGGGTATGCCAGACTGACTCTGGCTCGATTTGCTTTGTGCAACAAAAGGATTTTATTATTTATTTATTTGGAAATTGAATTTATGCAAATGTTATCGATAACTATCGATAGCCACACCAATAGAAAAGAGTTTGGCAATTTGCTAAAAATATGGTTACGGTTGGCTACTGATTAGAGGGTATCTTTGAATCGAGCATTTATATCCTCTTCTTTTCATATATTTTCTTTTATTATTTGTATTTGCTGCTGGCCCTTATTCTATTGTGGCTTACTGGCACATTGTTTACTTATTGCCAAGCACAGTTGTACAATTAAATGAACAGAATCGAATATACATGCATATATATACATATAATTTTGTTATATATATATATATACATATATATATTTCTTTGACTACACACACATATATATGCCTGTAAAATATGATGTGTATCAAAATAAATTAGAGCAAGAATTACGTTTTCATTTTGGAAATGGGCGAACATCGAGTTATATAAAAGATTGTTATATTACTGCGCGCATTTTTAACTAGATATTTTTATTTTCTTTCTTCTCTTTTTTTTTTGTATATAATTGTATTTTTTTATTATTATCTTTGGATAGTTTTGAGAGTTGCAAGCTGAGAGTCTTTTCAAACAACTTTGATTGCATTTCGTGGTGGGCAAAACAGAAAAAACACATTTATTTTCGAGTATTTTACTGTTGATTTTCTTTTTTTGTTTTTTTTTTTAATATTTTTTTTTTATGTTTAAAATACAGTATACTACTATCAAAAATAGAACAAAGAGAACTTTACACTTAGTTTTGTTGTTGCTGTTTTCGGTTTAGAAATTTGTTTAACATATTTCGTGATCGTGTTTGTGTTCGTGTTTGCAATATTAGTTTTTAATACTTTTTTTGTTTTTTTTTTTAGTATATATCTTAAGCTTATTTTGCTGAATGACTTCTGTCAGTTGCTGCTGCAGCGAAAGTAGAAGGAGGCAGCAACAACTGCAACAACGAGAACAATGACAACAACAGTTGCAACTAACACGAGCAAAAAATGGACATGTAAAAACTAGAACAACATTTATTCGACTAAAATATATCATATATATATCAAGAGATATGTATTTACAGGGTGGGGCAAAGGTAATCATCCAATGTTTTGTTGCTGCAATTTTTCTATGTAATAAATAAACAAACAATTTATTTATTTATAGCGGACTTCACCGTTTCATGGCTTATCACTTTGTATTCTGCATTTGTTTACCCCACAAATGTCAAAATCGAATTGACATTTGGCGTCGTTTGTAAAATTTATAGCGTTTTCCAATTGGCTGTTTAATTACCACAAAAAAGGAAAGCAATAAAACATGAGTTGATTACTTTTGCCACACTCTGTATATACATATCTATATATATATATATATATATATATATATATATATATATATATATTTTTTTTTTTTTAATTTTTTTTAAATATATATTTTATATAAGTATATACATTTATAATTTTCTTTTTTTTAAATTTATTTTTGTTTTTTTTTTTTATTGAGACCAATATCGATCGCATTGACTTGTAAATAGTTGAAATACCATTGAAATGTATTCACATTCATATAAATATATATATATATACGTATATATATTTAGCATTGAAAGTGAAAGTTAACTTTGGGTTGACGCACAGATTTCAAGTATTAGTGAAACACACATTGGAAATCGATATACGTTAATTGGGCACATTGAGAGTTATGTATATACATATATATACATATATATAAATAAATAAATATATATATGTATGTATATATATATATATATATATATATATATATATATATATATATATATATATATATATATATATATATATATATATATATATATATATATATGTTTAGGTACATATGCCTCTAAATATTTATTGTAAAAATATGTAGGTATATGTATTTGTCTGTCTGTCTGTCTGCCGCTGACAGTGTTGAGCAGCGCATTCAGTGTTTCGTGTCTCAGTGTTGTGAAGTCGTCTTTTAGCGATTTAACTTCTTTAATTGATACAGCTAGCGCACATATGTAGCATATGCATAATTTATGTAGACATATTTTGTGAACTTAGAAGTATGATTGAAGCATACTTGATTGATTGCTGCCAATGTTGGCAAATTGCCAATTTCCCCAACTCGTCACCTCTTAAAGCTCTCAAAAATTAACCAACTTTCCAAACTTTTCGCGCAATTCAATTAGCAAAGTTATTTATGTACATATATATATTTTTTTTAGGGTTTGAGTCAACACACAGAGAAGTCGAGGAGAATTTAACTTCGTTTAGCATACATATATATATGTTATATAATTTTAACATCAATATGTAACATTTTTTTTTGTGTTTTTCTGTTAAGCTCAAATTGCACGTGTTTAGATTGCAACCAACTTGCAGTTCGCAATATGTATGTATCTGAGTACTGTTCAAGCAGCCCTCTATTATCGTTAGTAATATTCAGGTATATGTATTCATTATGGAACCTTAAGACCGTCTCCTAGTCGCCGCCTGCATCGCACTATTCGGGGCGCCAAAAAAAAAGCAAAAAAAGAAAACAATTTTGTGTGGAATTCTTCTGGAGCTGCACAATTCGAACATCTATAAATATTTATAGATTATTCGTATTCAATTTAAATTTAAATATTTTTGTTTTTAAGTTTTCTCTTGTTTCGTGCTCGTTTTTCATATGTATTCGTTTCCATTCATTACATATATTTGCTGTATGAATATATATATATATATATATATATATATATATGTGGTTATCTTTTCATATAATATGTTTAGTCTGATATGGGCTAATATATAGTTCATATTTGTACATTTTAGGATTGAAAACAATGAGAAAATTTTCCATTTTCCACTTTCCTTTGCATTTCACTTGATTACAAAAAAAAATAGTTTTCATATATTTATGTATATAAATATATATAGTAAGTTGACACATTCATATTGGCTGAGATTTTCACATTTAAAAAAAAAATAGTTTTTTGTAGTATTTTCAGTATGTTTGTAGTATTTTTTCCATTATTTTCGCTTTGCTTCTCGTTTAATATTGTTTTGTTTTCTTTTTGTTTTTGCCTTAGTTATTTTCTTTTTAGTGTTGATTAAAAATGTAAATACGCTTCGTATGTAAATATATATTTTATATGTATGTATATATGTCTTTGTATATGCATCATGTAAATGTGTGTATATTTTTATAGAATATTTTTTATGCCTTAATGTGTCTGTCTTTTGGGTAAATTTGTCGTTCCTGCCCACGGTTCTCCCTGCCCTGCGTTGTTGATCACAAAACTCACCTGCTCTGCTCTGTTGTCAATAAAAATTGTTTCTCTGCTATTGCTATTTACTACTACGTGTGCCCCCGTCTCTCTGGTCACTCTGATCACCTATACGATTTACCGTTATTGTTTCAAATTGTACCTTTAGTTCCGGCTTTTAGTTCCGCGCCTTCTCCTGATTCTGCTTCTGCTTCTGCTTCTGCTTCCTTTATCCTGTGATTTGTATGAAAAAATGATTTCGTTTCTTTGTGTCGTTTCGTGTCGTGTCGTGTCGTGATGTGTTCGAGATGCAAGTAGCTCGCTGCCGGAGGGATTACAAAGAGTAAAAGCTGTTAGATAAGGATTAGGGACAAGAGTAGCACTCTTTGACTGCTTACCTTACAATCCTTTAATCTGATTTGGCTTTCGCTCTGCTGTCCGTTTACTTGCGTCTCGGCGGCCCGATCTATTTGACAAATAGATCCTTGAGCGTGGCGCACAGCGAAGCATCGCACGTGTCCTTCGAGTCGTCCTCGTCCCCCTTGCTGAACCAGTTGAGCGTCGAGCGCATAGCACGTCCAGCCTGCGACTGGGCTGAGCTGGCGGCCGATGGCCGACTGCGTCGACCAGAGCCGCTGGCACCGCTGCCACTGGCGCCAGAGTCCTTGGGCACGGCACCCCGGCTGCCACTGCCGCTGGGCGCTGCCGCGCGACTGGCCGCCGAAGTGGATGCGCCGGCAGCATTCATGCCGCCGCCCATGCTGGCGTTCGAGCTCTTGCGCAGAAAGCCCTCGATGGCCGTGCCCAGGATGGTGGCATCGACAATGTTCGCCTTGGTGGCGTCGGCCCAGCTCTTCTTCTGCTTGCTGCGCGGCTTTAGCTTCGGCTTGCCGGAGTCGCCGCCTAGCGGGTCCTTCTTCTGCAGCCGCTCCAGCATGTCTTTGGAGAGGGCCATGGCGCTGCTCTTGCTGCGCACGCTCTTTTTGCGCGGCAGCGGCGTCGTCGGGCGCTTGCCGAACCAGCCCGATATGGCGGCCGAGCTGTTGTCCTGCGCCTCGGTCACCAGCTGCTTGGCATTGTTCAATATGGAGACGTCAAAGCTGTTGGAGCGCGTCGAGCGGCCAGCATTCGGGTCAAGCAGCATGCTGCTCGAGGCCTGCCCACCACTCGGAGTGGGCGTGGCGCTGGTGGTGCGTCCGCGAGCCGCCTGCTGGAATGTGTTGCTCAAGAAGGGGCTGGTGGCGCTGTTGCCCGTAGCGCCCGACGAGCTGGACGAGCCCCCGTCCGGATCCGGTCGGTGTGCGTCAGAGTAGCTGCCAGAGCCAGTGATCGAGCTGAATATGCCAGCGATGTCCGTGCGGCTGCCCAGCAGGCCCAGGCCGCTGCCCGACTTCTTGCGTCGCATCGAGGCACGCGCCGACAGCGGCTGTGGCGAGACGTTCGGCGGCTGTGGATGCTCTGAAGCACGGCGCATAATGCTGCCGCCACCCACCCCAGGCTGGGGGCACTCGGAGTAGCGGCGATTCGTGTAGCGTCGAGCCGGTGCCCCGGCGCCAACCTCCTCGACCGTCTGCACCTCGCACACCTTCTCATTGCTCGAGGTCCAGAGCTTCAAGCGAGCCTTGCGCGACTGCAAGTAAATGTCATCCATAATGTCCAGCTGCAGATTGTGGATGCTGCCAATCGGGTCCGTTGACGGGGGTCCTGTGTTGCTCTCCCGACGCGAGTTCAATACGCGGCTGCTCCTGCAATAAACAATCGAAATGGTCAAGGGCTTGTAAAGGTCGAGCCAGGACTAAGACTCTTCCGTCGGAAAAATCAAGGGTCGTCACTTTAGAAATATATTGCATGAAGCGGTGAAAGTCAAGACAGGACTAAGACCTTTCCATCGGAATAGTCAATGATAAAGACAATAGAAGTATTCTATTATATAATTATAATACTTAAAATGGACTTAGTCAGGGCGAGACTAAGACTCTTCCGTCGGAAGAATCAATCAATGTCAATACAGTTCTCCTACAATAGAATTTTATTACTTGTAAAGGTCTAAGGCTCTTCCATCGGCAGAATCACTGATGATCACAATAGAGTTCTAATACAATAGGATTAAATTACCCGAACAGGTCTAAGTGAATGAATGAAACCCTTCCA
The DNA here is from genome assembly GCA_035047545.1 of Drosophila paranaensis. NCBI lineage: Eukaryota > Metazoa > Arthropoda > Insecta > Diptera > Drosophilidae > Drosophila > Drosophila paranaensis. Next base: position 479,568 of record JAWNPL010000031.1, read on the forward strand.
TAGGAAAAATCAATGATTACAACAAAAAAGTTCTCCTACAATATTATAATGTTAGTTAAACAAGACGAAGTCAAGAAATGACCAAGACTCTACAATCGGAAGAATCAAGGATCAATCTATAGAGTTCACCTAAAATATAATTCTTTTGTGCAAGTGAAAGGATCCTTCTAGGGTTGTGCCTTCATAGAGAGATCTTTTCACATCTTCTCGATTAGGTAACTGCATATTCTATCCGCCAGAACAAAGACTCTATTCCCACATGGAAACTAACACACTTACCCATTGCTCGAGGGATAGGCGGCGACAGATTCACGGCGCGAGCGTCCAAAGAGTGTGGTGGGCACCTTCGAGATGGTAACCACGGAGTGCCGACGGCCGGACGGAGCCGGTGCCTGTGAGAGTGTGGCCAAGAATGCTGCCTCCTTTGGCGATGGGCCGGAGCCCTCGCCACCGCGTTCGGATAGACGTCGCACCTGGCTGGCGGTTATGCCCTCGGTGACCTGCTGTGAGGGCAGCGAGTGCTTGCGAGCCTCGCGCGGATCACGCCACGGTGATAGCAAATAGGGATTCACGGGCGAATCAATGTCCAGACTGGCACGGTTCGAGAATGTCTCGGCGGAGCTCTCCGGCTCCTGTTCTTCGGGCAAATTCGATTCCTCCACCACAATGAGCGGCTCCTGCTGTGTGATGTGTGCGGCATGGGCGTGTGCCTGGGGATGCGGATGCGGCAAGCCGGGTCCGTGCCCGGCCCCACCACCGAAGCGCACAAATGGCGAACCACGCAAGCGTAGCGCATCTGTAACACAAAATGGAAGCAGTTAAATTGCAGATTGCTAGGTGATGCCGTCTCCCACATGGACGTTCATTAGTGTGTGTCGTGTTGTCGTGTCGTCGTCAACGCAATTCTCTCTCGCTCACTTACCCATTTTCACAATTGCTCAATTGTTAGCCAGTTGGGAATACGCGCTCGTCCTGTGTGCGTGTCCTAGCTGCAAAGCGAGAGGAAACCACACATCAAATAAATATTCTATACAAATGTGCAGATGACTAAGTGTGTGTCGTGTGTGTGTGTGGCAGGTTAAATAAAGCCAGCCTGTTCATTATCCATGTTACGAGCACACTCTACTTTGAGAATATACTGATTATGTCATGCAGAAGAGCGCCGTCAGTCTTTAGATATTAGAGATGAATAACTACCGATAGTGAGTGCCATCGATAGTCTGCCACAGTCAGCGCCAGACCATAGATAATGTCCGCAGTGCTATCTAAGCAAACTTTCCATGGCAGTAAACCAAGCTAACTGTAGCAAAGGCCAACAACATAACAAGTCTGACGTCTTTGCAGACTCCGAATGTTTAATAGAGAACTAATAGAGAACTGCTGATATATAGAGCAGACCTGACTTGATATGAAAGGATGTCCTTAATCTCTGCTGAAGTTAGCTTGGTTCACTGCCTTCTGAAGTCTTCTGTCATAAGAAGTTTCCTATATACGTATTATAGCCACAATGAGATCCTTTAACTTCTCATGATTCTCACTCTGAAATGGTTTATTAAGAGGAAGGCACTATGTCCAATGCCCAAAACCGTGCCTGCCCCCTTTAATACTCAAAGACTGAACATTAGATTTAGGTCGAGTCAAGGCTTAGGCATGGGAAAAATGTAGGAAAACTCTTAGCATATCATATATTCCTGTCGGAATACTCTACGGAGCTTCACAAAGTCATAAAGAAGTGATGCCCATTTACCCCTCACATAAAGCCAATACTAAACTAAACGAACTCAAGCTCAGGCAGCTTCAGTCAGCCAACATTGCTCAGAGACAGAGCAGTCCATAGTCGGTCTGCGACGAAGCTCGCCCCTGACTTGTTACAAATTGCAAATGGCAAGAAAATCATGCATCAAAGTAATTAAAGCTTGTGCGAGGCTATACGCATTGCCACATTGTCGCTGTCTTGGGATTTGACATTTCGCTATTCAGCTATAGCCAAGCTCCCTCTTGGCCTGATTCAGCTGTGTGTGTGTGTGTGTGTGTGTGTGTGTGTCAATACAGTTGCCATAATGAGCATAAAATTATGCGAAAGTTGAAATGAAATTTCAGCATTACTCAGAGACCGCAAGACTTTGTATTTATGTGGCTACGCGTCGTGGACAACTGGTGTAACCCGGCCATTTTCATAACTCTGTCGGCTTCTTAGCTACCCAGCTGCGCTGAGCAATCCCCGGCTGGCCGGCCCTGTCCGCCAGTAATTACGGCCAAGAAGTTTTGCTTTGACACAAGTTTTCAGCGGCCAGAGCCGTGGCAATTTGGGCCAAGTCAGTTGGCAGCTGTAACTGGACTTAGTTGGGGATACCGCAGCAGGTGTAAATATGACAACGCGTTTAAATAATTATAAAGTTTTTAGTATTATGGACAAGTGGGCGACAGAGAGAGAGAGAGAGAGACAGATAGAGAGCGAAAGAGATACAGCGAGAAACTTGACAAAATTAACTTTAAAGCCAACACCAAATTAACTGCCTTTAGATGCGATTGCGCAAACAAAACTCAAGATTGTGAATCAGCTAACTTCATTTGTGTGAACTTTCATTTCTATAATGAAAAGTAATCAAACAGCTGTGGGCGTGGCTAGAAAAGTTTGTCGACCATTCCCAACTTGAGGACCGGGCACTTGAAGTGGAAGCTAAGCATGATTTTTATTTCAAAGTAAAGAAAGTGGTGGAGCTAAAATATAGAGTAAATGCTGTTGGGCTCAACTTAGCTTAGTCGTTGAGTTTTGTATATATTTTGAGTCCAATTTAGCCTCGAAAATAACACATAAATAACAGCTCAGACTCGCATAAGAATAATGGATTACTGTTAATAAATAATAATTATAATAATAAAATAATAAATGAATTTTAAGTTTTGAAGAAATAGCATTATAGGTATTTAATATAAATAAATAATAAAATATAATATAATGAAAAATATTATATTCTCGATTCGAAATCTAGTGGAAAAGGGAATTTTTACTAAAATTGATATCTTAAAGTGTAGATAGCAAGCAGACAGAGATGTGAACAATTCCCTAAAATATATGTAAATATTGTTGATTGCAATAAATTGTTATAGGCTCTCACCTATCCTATGCTAACCATAAGACTTAGGTACTTTTTGTAGCCAATAACTTTCCGACATTTATGTGAAATCAATTCAATATCGATTTTTGAGATATTGATACGAAACTTTTTCCGAAATAAATTCATACTTCCTATACTAAGTGATACATATATATATAAATGACTGTTGGCATGCCGTTTCCAAAGATCTTCAAAAAGTTCTAGATGTCAATATGTATATATTTACCTAACGTTAACATAATGTTAGCTTAATTCTAACTAATGTGAACATAATGTTAACACAATGTTAACATAATGTTAACCATGTTACTCAACACATCACATCTGTTGTCATCCATATTCTATTCTCTTAATTTCTAAAATTTTTACCCCGCCTCAGCTTACTTCAGTTTCAACTCAGATAATATTTCCTGCCTTCTTTGCATATTTCCCATCGAAATTATGTATAATTTGATTGCTTTAATTAGCTGTTATTCCTGTATGAATCGTTTGACCGATTTGCTCGACCTGCAAATCTAAATTGGCAATCAGCAAAAAAACTTTGCGCTTTGTGCTAAAGTTAAACTGAATTAGATGATTGACAAATGCTGCGAGACACGCCCACAACATTGACAAACACTGAATTGACAAACAAGCTCTGGCCACACACACGCACACACAGCCCCTGGATGGATGCATGGCCATTGTTATGCTCCTGTCCATACACTTGACCAACGCTTTTATTCAAAACAACTAACGGTGCTTCGTAGTTGTCGGCGAGCGACGAGCAAATACCCTACTATTTGTCTATATTGCCAATAGCTGAGACTTTGATGAGTTCCAACTAGAACTGAATTGCAAATTGTAATTCTAATTCCAATAAGATATGCAATATTTGTTGGTATTAAGTTTCTATTAGTAGAAATCATATACACATGGCATGGCATATGCCCTGAGCTCTACACTTGTCATCTGGAAGGCGTGGCTTATATATACATACATATGTATTATAATAGATATAAATTTGCTGAGGTTATTTCCAAGCAAGAATTTTTGGTCACTTATATAATTTAAATATGAAATGAGAATTTAAAACTATGTCAAGGCTTTAGCTGATGTAGAAGCCAAGATCAATGAGTTTATATAGAAAAGCTGGCAGGCAAATATCATCGATCTTGAGCTCTATAATATATATATTTATATATATATATATATTTATATATATATTATGGAGCTCAAGATCGATGATATATATATATATAGATATATATATATATATATATATATATACGGGTACATCAATAATATCTAAGATACGCAGGCTTTTTCTGCTCACTAATATCCCACTCAAACAAATTACACAACACTTCTTCCAGCACTGTCACAATTATCGATAAGACGCTCTATCCTAATACTAATTATGTCTGCTCAGCTTTTGCCCGTCACAAACGCTTTGGCCCAACCATTATAGCCCTTTAACCCATTTTAGGGTATAAATATAGGGAAAACCTTTTCAGTTTTCCATTTTTTTCTTTACATTTTCCTTTATTTTGTTTTTTTTTTTTTTATTTGATTGGAAGCTTAGGCTGAGTGCGGGCGTGCTGTTTTTTATTGTGGGTCCACTGAATGGCAAGTGCCAGACACATCAATTGCTTTGGCCCCGTGTGTTTGCATGTGTGTATGTGTGTGTGTGCGTGCGTGTCCATGGTGGTTGTGTGACAGGCCGCTCTGAGCCTTATTAGATACACAATGTCGAAAGTGTCCTTGCCGGTCTCAATGACCTCTGCGCTCTTCACTTTTCACATTTCAGCTTCTGCCCAGCTCGATTTGCATGCGTATTTATTCGGCTGCGGCGCAGCGTTATGTTTGATTGCCTGATTGATTGATTGACTCGCTGACCGAACGTCAGACAAACCGATGTGAACAATGTGAACGATGTGACCGATTGACATATTGACCGCTTGACAGATTGACAGACTGACAGCCCGTTTGCTGCTCTGACAGCCATTGCAAGTCCCCATCACATTCCATACCATTCCGGTTGCGTTCACTCCGAGCACTGCCACAGCCCGCCCAGCTTTATTTAATGGACTTTGCACACAGCAGCAGCAGCAGCAGCAGTAGCCACATCGCATGTGCATAAATATTGAATGTGGCAAGTGCATGCCATTATTATGTTTGTTAATACATTATCTGACTAAAAATCTTCAATCAATAACGAACAAACCAATCGAAATGCTGCACTCGACTATAAGCGACTGCATAATGAACTTACAACTGGCCAAAATAAGTTCACTTATTGTCAAATATGAATGTTTTGTGGCCGATTTAGTAGAAAGACTCGCTGCATATTACTTCCAGCTGTGTGAGTCGAGTCTATTCACAGAATTGTTTTGAGTTTTATCACAGTTTTGAAAGAGAAAGTCAGCAGTAAAAAATGTATATATGTTTTTGATATTCAGCTTTTAGATTTTTTACATTTGAATATATTTTTAAGGCTGACTTAAAGAAATATATACATATATTGAATATATATTAAATCATAAGACTCTTGGATATCTGTAAAACACCAAAGACAAAGACCAAAAGTGAAAAGTTTCTAGTAGAAGTTTATATATCAGATTTGAGTCCTTATGCAACGCAGGCCATATATATATATATATATATATATATATATATATATATATATACTGGCGATCAAAACAGCCCTGTCCAAATGACATCAATGACTATCTCGTACTCTCTCAGCAACAGCCACCACTACTCTCAGCAACAGCAATATCTGCCTCACTCTCTATCCATCTCTCGCATGGAGTGCAGCTCAAATATGTAGCTGAGACGCAAACCAACTCAGATAAAAAATTAGAAAACTGATTTTGCTACAAATTTTTAAAATATTATTATACATGTAGAAATGATTCATTTAGAAAGCAGCTAAGCAGTCTCCCACTAGTTCTAGCTCTAGAGCTTTGTCAAGCCTTCAATTGGACCCAAAACTTTAGCTTCAAGTCAATGTTATGTCAATTTAAATATTCTTCCTTTAAAATATCCAAACTGTTCTGTTTCATCAAGCTACTATTCAAGGAACCTTAAGGTTAAATATATATATATATATGCTTTTATGTAGATGTATATACCCTATAATCAGTTGCGCTATGATAATCTGCTTATACATGTCGTATTTCCGGAATCTAGCTTTGAAAGCGCCTTCATTAATAGCGTATTCATGAGATATCCTAAGGGTATGCACTTGCACGTACGTACACCAAATTTAAAGTCTCCATATATTTATATACACAGATGTATATATATACATATATATACTTATATGTATATACAGATATCTACAGAAACAAAACTGCATTCCATTCCGACTTGAAATGTATTTTCCGCAAATGTACATCGAATATTTTTAGTCAAGTAAAGCGTCCGGCACATCTCAACTAAATGCTTCGTACAGTTTGTTGAACACGCCAAAACAAAAATAAAAAATAAAATAAAACAAAAAATATATATATATATATATATATATATATATATATATATATATATATATATATATATATATATATATATATATATATATATATGTATATGTATGTGTATAAATAAAGTAAAGGTGTTCTGTGTTCACTGAATGAAAAATAAGCAAACATTAGGCACCTTGTCTCCGCTGCTCTTTGCCCTTTGCTGCTGGGCGGGTGGCTGCTGAAAGCGAAAAGCATCTATAGTTTGCATCGATTCAGCTGAGAAGCTCAACGATTCAGAGCAGTTGCCATCAAACGAATTTCCCTTGAATTAATAATGAGCAGCAAATTGAAAGGAGTTGCAGATAATGCCAGCTCGTTGACATTTACACCCACACCCCAAACATGCATAATTCCCCTAGATTGAGCAATTCACTCTATAATTGCAGCACCACTCAGATTTGGCAGTGTCAATTATCTTCAAGACAGAGGCAGGTGCTTAAATGGAAAATTAATTAACGAATCTAGAACGAATCGCCTAAACTTTGGGAGTTAACTGAGCAGGTTAAGTCTGACGTGCATTATTCATATGTTGTTAAGGAGGATATTCACGCCCCGACAACGATAGGCATATGGAGGGGTGACAGGCCCCATACAGAATATATATTTTTGAGCTATGTCTGTCTGTCCGTTCGTCAAAAGAAGCACTGGGGTGTGGCAGAGCCAGTAAAGTATATATAAAGATGACCAGCTGAAACAATATATACAGAGGCGATATATAATAATATATATATATATATATATATATATATATATATATATATATATATATATCCTAGTCACGAAACCTCGAAACTTCTCATCGCCGCCCTTTGGGTGCATCAAATTTTTTCATGAATGACGCAGTTAAAAATATCTGAGCTCGCAGTCACAGTATTTAATATCTTATATTATATTATATATGTCATATTTATTTACATATGTGTATATATTTACATACATATATATATATATATTTTATTTTTGAATATGCGAACCTACATATATTGATATATGTTACTTTATTTGTCTTTGCATCCAATGCAAAAATTAATAACTTTTCGCTGCTAATGATAAGTTCAACTGAATTTTTTTGAGTTTTAATAAATATATTTCTGATTTTCTGTTTTATGTCTGCGGCTTTATGTACCTACGGCGCACAGTGGGGCCGTTGCCTATTTTATGTTGCAAAAATAATAGCTTTCGAAGCAAGCAAAATATTTTCAATCTTTGAATGGCATATGAAAATTAGGCCTTCAAGGTTTTAAAAAAAAATCAAAAAAGATCTGACTAGCATGAGAAATGTAATTTGTTTACCAAATAATAGGTATTTATATATAAATATAATTTGTTATGTCGCCAAATAAATTGTTTTTTTTTTATTTGTATAAAAAACCTATTTGAGAAGCTTAAAAACTATTTAATTATGGGTTTTTTATATATTTTTATACTATTTCACGTAGTGATATAGTATATTGGTTTTGTGCAATGTCCGTCATGCTGTCCGTCCGTCTGTCCGTCTGTCCGTCCGTCCGTCTGTCCGTCTGTCCGTATGAACGCAAACCATTTCGACGCTATTGAAGCTAGAGACTTGAAATTTGAAATATATACTCGTGTATACCCTCGTCTGATAAAGTGTCAAGATTTTCCCGATACACCCACTAGGGGCGTGGCAAATCGGAAAATGCATTTTCCTGTATCTCAGAAACACTACTTCTAGAAAGGCTAGAGAGTTGGGATTTTAACTGAACACTCATGTCGACATCCCAAAATCAAAAAGCTATGGCGGATATATCTACGCCCATTGGGGGCGTGGCAAATCGGGTCAAACTGTATCTTCTACAGTTTTAAAGCTAGAACGTCCAAATTTGGCACGTGGGTTACTGTTACGATCCTATAAAGATCGCCCAAAAAAATTTTATGGCCACGCCTACTAGGGGCGTGGTAAATCGGATCTGAATACATAGTGATTTTACTAGTTTCGTTATATTTTGAGCACTATTGATGCTAGAGACTTGAGACTTGGTATATATACTCGGGTTAACATCCCACGACCGATAAGCTATGGCGGATATATCTACGCCTTCAGGGGGCGTGGCAACAAATATCAGCTTATATCTCCCACAGTTTTAGTGCTAGAAGCTTCAAAATTGGATGCTAGGTTACTGGGGGCCTCCTCTATCGATTCCCTAAAAATTATTGTTACGCCCCAAAAGGGGCGTGACATACAGAAAAATACCCTGTAATTTTCGCATTTTTCGAATGTAAGCGTCCAAACTTTACAGTTATATTCTTAAACGCCCACTCTATGCACATGCCAAAAATTATTTGTCTACGGCCACTGGGGGCGTGGCAAATCAAAACTGAAACATCTGCAGCTTCTGAGCCAATAACGCGCCACATAATGACTTTGTGACCTTTGACCTTGTCTTTTGATTTGCCAAATTATATATATGGGTTTGAAAAGAATATTTTATTAATACAAAATAACTAAATAAAGAAAATGTAACAAAAATATCAACATGACCGCACCGGGGTTCGATGCCACACCTCGCCAACGAACTTATGTATATCACATTTTCTGAGTTGCCACCTCTCTCATTTTGAGAGTTGCCACTTCTCTTATTTGGAGAGATGCCACATCTCTCGATTTAGGTGCGTGTTCTTGCTGAGGTAAGGCAATCGAGATAAATCGAGGGAGGTGGCATCTCTAAGCTTCGATTCTAATTGAAACTGTCTGGCTACCTCCAATGAAAAGTTTTAATCTGCAGCTAATTTGAGCGGCGACAGTGGGGATTTAAGGTTAAATTTTAAAAAATGTAATGTGATAGATGCCCCTGTGTGCTGTTGGGGCGTGAAATAGTATTTCGCTGTGGGTTGCGTCCGACAGCAACGTTCTTACTTGTTTTATTTTTATACCCTGAACCCATTGAAAATGGGAAAATCAGGGTATAATGTTTTTGTTGAAATGTATGTAACAGGGAGAAGGAGGCGTGGCAGACCCCATAAAGTATATATATTGTTGATCAGGGAGAGTAGCCGAGTCGATTTAGCCCTGTCCGTCTGTCCGTCCGTCTGCCCGTCTGTCCGTCCGTCTGTCCGTATGTATGAACGCGTCGTTCTCAGAACCTATAAGAGCTAGAGACTTGAAATTTTTTATGTAGGTTCCTGTATAGCACGAAAAGATCGAGTTTGTTCAAAAAATCGATAACTGTCTTAATTTTAATGTTATCGATTAAAAACCGATATCTTCATTTAGTTATAAAATTCTATTTAATTCATCTTTATAGTTAGCGTCTTCAAATTTTGCATTTAGTGTTATGTAAGCCTTATAAAATTTCGGTTTTTGTTAAATTTTGGGTGCCATGCCCCCTTCGCCTCAAATTTGTAACTCCCGTATATCAAATACTAGAGACTTGTGCTTTGGCACATATATACATATGGATGACATAATCACGCCCAACAAGTTTGATCAAAATCGTTACTCTAGAAAAAAAGTTATTAAACATTTAATTTCCCATAGCATTGCCATGCAAAGCAGCCAAAGAACAGCTGACGCAACGACTTGCGCTTGTGAGTGCTTGTGCCTGTGTATGTGTGTGTGTATGTTTTGTTTGTTATGAACGTACATATGCATGTGTATATAAAAGAAACAAAGAATGCTTGGAATAACGGTTCTTCATAGGGTTTAGGGTATACCCTTGTCGAGCGGTCTCGACTAGAGTTTTCTTACTTGTTATTTTTTTATTTGTTTAATTTAATATTATTTATTTTGGCTTTGAATTTAAAAATATCTATTAAAGTATACATTATTTTATCATTTTATATTTTCTTTCTTTTTTCCTTTTTATACCAAATAATTCAATTCATTCCTTGCTATTAAATTAAAAAAAAAAAACCTAAAAATATAGAAATTCGTCTAAGAAAATTATAACCTAAAGTAAATGGTGGAAGGTAAAGCTTCATATATTTTATTTGACTGTAAATAATTTCATCTATTGAAGAACATAAAATGTCAAGTTTTTTTTTTCATTTTAACAGAGTAAGAGAATAATTTTCTATTTTTTTTTTTCATTTTTTTTAAATTTTTTTTTAAACTCGAAATACTCTTATTTAACCCCTTACTGTCACTTGCTGGCTCTCTTTTAAATTCCCTATCAGCTACAGAAATTGACGAATTTTTCGCGCAACTGTCCCACTGTGCCTTTAAGGCAAAAGTCAATTTGGGCGAAGCAAATAAACATTTGATCTCGCAACGAATTGAAATTAAAGTAACAATTAATTGGTTTATGGTCTCCGAGCTTCGACTGCCATTTTAGCCAGCTGATGGCAAAGAGAACAGCCAGCCAGAGCCGGGCTGAGATACTTTCGCGTAGCCATGACAATTGAAATGCAGGAAAAACAAATTGGATCATCCGCATATGAATGCATGCGGATGCTTGTTACCATCGACCACAGAGTCTGGGCCAGTCAGCTCGATTTTTACCGGATTCCCCTTCCTTTTTTGCTTTGTTTGTTGTGAACGAAGAAATTGTGAACATAAAAAACTGTTGAAGTATATCAGCTTTTAAGTCAACGTTAGCAGCTTTTCCCGTTTTTTTTTTTCGACCAACAGCTCGTGCGGCTCCTGTGGTTGCTGCTGTTGCTGTTGGAGCTGTTGGTGCTGCAACTGTGCTCGGTTTCAGCAATTTTATCAACAATTTGGCAAACGAGCTTCGGCTTTGTTGAATTTAAAAATGACATATAACAGTATACGTGCTTGTTGTCCAAATGATATCACCTGTCACAGCTGCAGCTGCTGCTGCTGCTGGTGCTTCTGCTGTTCCTGCAAATTGTATTTGCATCGCTCTTCTGCATTTTGCATCTGTGAAAATATTTGTGAAATTTTTGAAAGTCCTTGTGCGTGTGAGAGTGATGTAACCATTACTACTGCTGGTGCTGCTGCTGGAGCCACTAAGCTCACCTAATTGCGGCTTGCCGCACTGAATCTGGCATGCAGCACGCAGAGCCGGCCTCTTCACTTGGACCATAGATTTCCATGGCAACCACCCGATGAACTCCCCAATGTGCCCTAAGCATCAACAGTCCTTGCACCAACAAGAATGCCAACCAGTATGAAAACACGCAAACCAATGCACATTCACATTCACACAGAGAGAGAGAGCGAGAGAGAGAGAGGGAGAGAGAGAAACTCTCATCGGTCAGCATTCATTATAAAACTGCCGCTGACGGCGGTCATCGGGCATAGCAAATGCATCTGGCTGCATTAAAATGCCTGTCGCTCTATTTTCAAATTCCTTGATTCGTACAATGCAACTGTAAGCCGATTATATATCAGTAGATATATATGTACATATATATGTATATTTAGATAGATATCTACACAAGGTCTTCATCAAATCGGCTCACAAGCAATTCATATTCTCATATTTGGTTAAGCCGATCAATGCAGCTTTTTCAATATGGACAGCTAGCCTAGGTTCCAGTTCAAATTGGGGCTTAACGAGCCTGCAGAGCTGAGCAGCTAGCACTCTAACAGGCAGAAGGTGAATCGCTCTTATTCGATCAATTGTAAATTTCTTAGGCATATTTTTGCCACAATCTGTTATCAGATATACATAAATTGCTTCTTGTTGCGGCATTTTACCGTTCAGATTCCCTCAATAAAAAATATAAAAAAATTTAATTTTTAATTATTGATGAATCTTTAGGCAGGCAAATCCGCCTAAAGGCGGGGTTCCTTTTTTAGCCCTGGGCGTGCACAAAAGCTTTTTTATAAAGCTGACTTCGAATTTGGCGTTTTTGCAAACAATTTAATATGCATTTTTTTAAATTTTATTTTAGTATATTTAATTATTTTATATATTTTTTTTAAGTTTGTAAGTTTTATTTTTTTTAATAATTTTTTAAATTATTTTTTAAAATTTGTAATATAGTTTCACATTTTTTTTTTATTTTATTTTATTTTTTTTATAAATTTATTTGCTGCTTTTATCACTTAATTGACCTTAACATATTTTTTGGCAGGTACGCCGGTAGTAATTATTCTAATTATATATACAGTTTTTTTAATATACATTTTTTTAAATTTTATTTCAGTATATTTAATTCTTTTATATTTTTTTAAGTTTATAATTTTATTTTTTTTTTTTTATATTTAAAAAAAAATTTTTTTTAATGTATAATAATTTGACATAATTTTTTTTATTGAAAACAATATTTGGCCGTTTAGAGTTTAGTCAGAAATGAAATGCGCCCAAAGGTATGCAATAAAATTTAGATTTACTATTTTAGTTTTTATTATTTAAAAAAATGTTATAGTTTATTATAGAAATTTCTTGCTAACTTTAGGAACAACTCAATCTAGTTTTACATACTGTATATTATATTACCATTATTGTGCTGTGCTGTAAGTCTCTATATGATAATATCTACAACAAGCAACTATCAGTTTTTACTAGGTTGTCAGCTTTAAGTTGTAAGCCTCTTAAGAAATATTCTTTAACTCTTCAAATTTGCAAGCTAGATTATACAAGATACAAAACTATCTCATATCAAACTGGAAATTTAACTATGTATATAAAATATGTTATCCTCAGGAAGTTTATGTCAAAAGAAAAGAGTTCAAATAATTTTGAACTTGAAGGAGAAACTCAAGATTTGATTTTTAATTCTTATTTAAATATGTTGCAGATCCACTTTTAGGCAAATTCGAAAAAAAAGCAGATAGTCGTGTATACCCCGCATATATTACTAAAATAGAGTACATATTTATGTTCTTTCCACATCTGGCCTTCGCCCACGCTTTCCCAGCTATTCAAAACTTAATTGATATCAACTTTTCTGATTATTCTAATTACAATGCTCAATTAATAACAATGATGGCAGCTAGTTGGCAACTCGCTGAAAAACACACTGAAAAACACGCTGAAAAACATGGAGAAAACTCGCTTTTCTATGCGTCGCTTAGACAATCAGAAGTTGTTCGAGGAATATATTGAAATACTTTGCATAGTCCTGCATTTAATGTCGTCACAGCTTGAAGTTGTGCTGCGGCAAGGACATAACGGCCACGACGGAGACAATAGCGCTGACAGCGAGCAGCCCGATAGCGACGCACAGTGGAAGTGAGTTCGATAAACAAAGCCAAACAAAGCTCAGTTTTCGCAGCCCATTGCAGTTCACGGCAGAAGCTGCTGCAGTTCATTCCCTTTTTTTTCGTGCTAGTTGCTGAATGTTATCGCAGCACGCTTACGCACACGCCACCACAAGGGCCACCGCAACCACCGCCAGCACCACGAGCACCACGCCCACGCAACAGTCTTCATCACGTTTGCATTTTTTGTCAGTGCAATATTTTTCTTGCATGATACAAAGCAACGACAATTTATAACTAAAAAAAAAACAAAAAAGAATAAAAGTTGTAAATAGTTGCCACTGTTTTTAACCATGTGCGTGGGTGGCTGGGTGGTTGCGTGTGCGTGTGCGTGTGCGTGTTGCTCGCTCTGAAACATTAGTGCGGCAAGCGGAAGCGGATATGTCACACATTTGCTGCTGTTGGCAACATTGTGCCGAGGCCTCGATGGCGGCAACGGCAACGGCAACGGCAACGGCACCGGCACTGCTAAAGGTAAAGGTAAAGGTAACAGCAACGGCAACGGTAAAGATAACGGCTATGATAACGATGGCTGCTGCTGGCGCCGGGGGGCTCAGGCAGCCGCTGCCAGGAAGCGAAGCGAAAATAGCAATCAAAACTTAACTGAATTGCAGCGCATTGCACAACAGAAACTAACCAAACACACACCCACACACCAGCACACACACACCAACACACACCAGCACACACACACACACACACACTTGGAAAGTGAGTTTGCTGTTGAACGAATTAACAAGTAAATGCATTTGGCACAGGCAGCAACAGCCAACAGCAGCAGCAACTGCAGGATCAGCAGCAACGGGACAGAAAAAAGATGGAGAACGAGACGATGATGCAGCAGAAAAGAGCAAAAGTTATACAAAACGGCACGAAAAAGGCACGAGCAAGTGTCTGGCAGTGGGGTGTCAACGACTGCACGATGCGCGCTCATGGTGGAAAAATAATGGAAATATTTATTCTTGGTTAAGCTGAAGAGTGCGAGAGAGATGAGAAGTGAGATGAAGAGAGTGATAAAAAGAGAGATAAGAAGGGAGATAAAGAGAGAGATAAAGGCGGTGAGGAAAGGGGGCTCAATTGAACAGAGACAGAGAGTGAAAGAGGGAGATGTAGAGAAAGACAGAGTGGAAGTGGGAGAATGTTAGGGACTGTCAAACTTGACAGCTTTTTCCGACTTGCCACGCCTCTAAGATGTATCTATATATATGTACATATTTTTTTATAATTTTAATATTTATTTTTTTAATATTTGTAAATTTGTTAATCAATAACAAACCTGATAGTATAGCTCGATTTCTGAGGCTAGAGTAAGACTGCCAAAAAGTTACATTAATCGAATTTCTAATTTCTGACTCTCTGAAATTGCACGCAACTAATATGCCCTTAACTAACAGCCTGAGCGCGCTTTAAAAGTCAAAGTTAAAAGTTGCTTTATCGATTTGTTGTTTAACATATTTATTATAAGTTTTATGGAAATTTACAGCTATTTGTATTTGTCTGTGGAATCATGAAATCAAATTGCTGCCAGTTTTTTCTGCTTCAATGTATGTATATAGTTGATTATATACAATATATGTATTTATATAATATTTATGTATAGTATATATGGTCCTTAGATATCATACAATTTGTATGGCAATTCAGTTGTGAAATCGTGCAATAGCCATTGGGCGAACTTATCGAAGCAGATGTTTCATATTCCATCTGCGAAACGATAATCAAATTACCCCATTGCCATGCACAGCGCTGCCATGGCACAAGCAACTTGCGGAGTCATCAATCTGAGAGTCACGTCTATGGTCAGCAAGTCGGGCCAGCCAGCCAGTCAGCTGCATTTGGCCAGGCACGAAGCGAAATTGTAGTGCTCCTAACTGTCATGCAGTGGGCGAGCATGGTCCCCTCTCTCTCTCACACACACTCAAGCATTGGATGTGTATGGGAGTTGCTGACTCTGGCTTTGAATCCCTAACTGCATTTCAATCCGCACAGATCAGAACAAACAAATTCGCTGCTATTGACTTGACGTTGCCGTCGACATTGCCATTGCCATCGCCATCGATGGTGGCCTTTGCTCGTCTACATCCCATTGAATCAAATTGAATTCAATTGAGTTCGCATGTTGTTCATTGAATTTTCCAGATTATGGTTAAAATAAATTTTAATTTCACAGAAGCCCGTGTCGAGCAAAGGCCAAAGCTAGTCAACCAGACAGCCAGACAGACAGACGTCAGCTGTCCGAGCGTCGCTCACAACTGTCGGTTGACGTTGCTTTATAATTTTTTCTCTCTCTCTCTACCCCTTCTCTTCCCCCCTCTCTCTCTCTCTCTCCCTCTGCTCTATCATTTTTTTTTGTTAATTAAAATGTGGTAGGTAATTAAAAATTCAAGTGCAGGTGCCTGCCTGCCTGCCTGCTTGTCGGCTGATTTGATATGCGTGGGCGCACCGCTTGCACCGCCTGCACCACCTGCAGCATTTGCAGCACGCGCCGCACTGGTTAATCGGCTTAAATGCCAAACAATGCATGGCTCTGGCGGCTGAGTTGCGTGTGCGGGCTTCAGGGCTGAGCAGCGAGCCCCATTGTCCGGCCTAATGCTGCTGCCGGCTAATAGTGGGCGCACGCGGCGTATACGTAACAGTTGCAAACATCGCCATTTGCCTCATGCCTCGATTCAAGAATATGTATTATTGTATTCCAGTTTAATTCAAGTCGCCTTTGGCAACATTTTTGGCCAGGCCAGGCCAGCTGAAGCCTCCAGTTGCAGCAGCCGCAATCGCATTAACGTATACGCTCACCCACCCACTCACGGCCGGACGGACGTGGGCGTGCCAGTGGCGCACTTCTCCTTGCAGTCCCAAATTTTCCATAAGAATTTGGTTATTTGATACTTTATTGCCAAATAACTTTATAATTAAAAGCAAATGATGTGCAGTAAATAAGTCGACTTTGAGCAATACAAAATTATTATTTCAAGCATTCTTGGGCTTTCGCTTCCACCCACACACACGCGCACACACACGCACACACACGCAGTCAAAACATCGTGACGCACGAGCAGCTGCTGCAGCGACGCGCCGCTTGAACCGCCCACAGTTCAAATTGGGAATTGGATATTCGTTTTTAGACATACGATCCCAATGCAATTTTCAAAGCATAAATTTATATTTTCATTAAAACTCATGCATGTGGCTGAGGCTAAGGGAGGGCGATATATAAATAATTATGCAAAACAAAGAGCTCTGCCCTGGCTTTGATGGTCTTCTCAGCGATGCTCAAGTTGCAAGCAGAAATGTTAATTTTAATCCAAATTCAGCTGCACCTTTGCCACAGGCGTATCCCCTTGCCCCACACATGTGTTTGCTAAATGATTTCAGCATTTCAGCTTGGTCTTGTCACATCATCATCAGACAATGTTTTCGGTTGCGAATTCTCGATAGGAAAACAATATTTTCTCCTAATGCATTGCTCACTATTTTCCTTAAGAAGCTTGCATTTTCTTGGAAAAGGTAGTTGAGGAGAGAAAAGCATTTAATTTGAAGAATTTCGGGAACAATTAAGTCGATTTACGTTTCGCAGAAAGTTATTTTGATATGAACTAACTTAGTTCAGTGAGAATGAAATGTAAACAAGTAAGAACGTTGCTGTCGGACGCAACCGACAGCGAAATACTATTTCACGCCCCAACAGCACACAGGGGCATCTATCACATTACATTTTTTAAAATTTAACCTTAAATCCCCACTGTCGCCGCTCAAATCAGCTGCAGATTAAAACTTTTCATTGGAGGTAGCCAGACAGTTTCAATTAGAATCGAAGCTTAGAGATGCCACCTCTCTCGATTTATCTCGATTGCCTTACCTTAGCAAGAACACGCACCTAAATCGAGAGATGTGGCATCTCTCAAAATAAGAGAGGTGGCAACTCTCAAAATGAGAGAGGTGGCAACTCAGAAAATGTGATTTAAGTTCGTTGGCGAGCGTAGAGGTGTGGGCTCGAACCCCGGTGCGGTCATGTTGATATTTTTGTTACATTTTCTTTATTTAGTTATTTTGTATTAATAAAATATTCTTTTCAAACACATATATATAATTTGGCAAATCAAAAGACAAGGTCAAAGGTCACAAAGTCATTATGTGGCGCGTTATTGGCTCAGAAGCTGCAGATGTTTCAGTTTTGATTTGCCACGCCCCCAGTGGCCGTAGACAAATAATTTTTGGCATGTGCATAGAGTGGGCGTTTAAGAATATAACTGTAAAGTTTGGATGCTTACATTCGAAAAATGCGAAAATTACAGGGTATTTTTCTGTATGTCACGCCCCTTTTGGGGCGTAACAATAATTTTTAGGGAATCGATAGAGGAGGCCCCCAGTAACCTAGCATCCAATTTTGAAGCTTCTAGCACTAAAACTGTGGGAGATATAAGCTGATATTTGTTGCCACGCCCCCTGAAGGCGTAGATATATCCGCCATAGCTTATCGGTCGTGGGATGTTAACCCGAGTATATATACCTAGTCTCAAGTCTCTAGAATCAATAGTGCTCCAAATATAACGAAACTAGTAAAATCACTACATATTCAGATCCGATTTGCCACGCCCCTAGTACGCGTGGCCATAAAATTTTTTGGGCGATCTTAATAGGATCGTAACAGTAACCCACGTGCCAAATTTGGGCGTTCTAGCTTTAAAACTGTAGAAGATACAGTTTGACCCGATTTGCCACGCCCCCAATGGGCGTAGATATATCCGCCATAGCTTTTTGATTTTGGGTTCAGTTAAAATCCCAACTCTCTAGCCCTTCTAGAAGTAGTGTTTCTGAGATACAGGAAAATGCATTTTCCGATTTGCCACGCCCCTAGTGGGCGTATCGGGAAAATCTTGACACTTTATCAGACGAGGGTATACACGAGTATATATTTCAAATTTCAAGTCTCTAGCTTCAATAGCGTCGAAATGGTTTGCGTTCATACGGACAGACGGACAGACGAACAGACGGACGGACGGACAGACGGACAGACGGACGGACAGCATGACGGACATTGCACAAACCCAATATACTATATCACTACGTGAAATAGTATAAAAATATTTATTTTGAATATAATATAAAATAATACTTAATATAAAATAAATAGAGCTAAAAAAAATATTTTTAAAATTATATGAAAAACAATTAAAAAATTATACATATATATATATATATATATATATATATATATATATATATATATATATATATATATATATATATATATATATATATATATATATACATATAATAAAATAAATCAAATAAAATATTTGCAACATTAAGAATTTAGAATTTTTAAAATTATTAATTTAAATGTAAATTAAATAAAAATAAAACTATTAAGTAAATCAAATTAATTAATTTATGAAATAACACAGATGAATTGAAAATAAATAAATAAAATGAATACATAATGTGATAAAAATAAATAATAAATTAAGAAATTGAATAAAACAGAACATAAATTTAATATAATAAAAATATTGAAATATAGAAAAAAAAAACGTATTATTTGAAAGCTTAGTTAAAAAAAAAAGTGTTTATATATATTAAGTTTTAGTAAAAGTGAAATAAATAGTTTAAAAGAATCAAATAAAATATTATTAATTTTAAAAAAATAATAACTAAATAAAATTTACATATAAAGCATTATATAAATCATTATTTGAAAATTCAACAATACATAAATTTAATAAAAATTGTAAAGAAATAAAATAAGATTGATTAATTAATAATAATAAATAAATATATATATATATTAATAAGTAAAATATAAACCTAATTAAAATAAGTCTGAAAATAGAAAATAGAATTTTTTACATCCAATTAGTAGAGCCACAAATTTCCAGAGATGTTAAAAAAAAAAAACTATTTTCTGATCTCGTTAACAACTCAAAATTTACGTAAATTTTCTTTGTCTCATGTGACACGATTGATTAAGCAAAAACTTATGCCCGTTGCTGGATGTTGTATCGCTTCTCTGGCTTAAAAAGATGCAAATCAGTATGAAAATGAAGAGAGCTCGCCACAGAAACTCATTAAAAGCAACAAAAGCCTAATCAAACTTTATGAACGGTGGCATTTTAAATTGAATTTTAAATTGTTTTTCAGTTTTTTTTTCGCTTGTTTTTTTTTTTTTTTTCTGCATTGCAGAAAAGTTTGCGCGCACTGTTTGATTTTGCGAATATTTAATCTGGCATGTGGTTAATTTTGGAGCGCAGCATTACGTAAAGCTCATCAGAGCCAATTACCCAGAAATAAAAATCAAGTGCAGAAATGAGCCCCAATAAAATGCATAATTATATTTGGCCGCACACAATGCGAGCGACAGAGAAAGAGACGTCGATAAATAAATTAAGCCAGCAACGGTAAATCATTGGAGAGCATAAATAAATAATCAAATGTAATGAAATATTTGTACATGTTCATTAATTTCAAATAGAATAAGTTACCAATTAATTATCGTCAATAAAGCATTATGAATAATTCATTTGTGTGCGCTCTTCGGATCGAACACTGCGCACATTGTGCAATGGCAAAACTGTTTCATGGCAATGCTTATAATTAATTATAATTAATCAGAGTCCCGAACCAGTGCCCACTGCTGCCTTTGCACCACCTGTGCAGCAGCAGCAGCAGCGGCAGCAACACTGAAAATTTCCAAGACGAATTCCTAAATAACTAAACTTCCTTACGGCTGCTGCGGCACGCAAGCCGCAGCACTTCCGCCGGCTGCGGTTGTTGCGGATGTCGCCGCTACATGCCTGCAAGGAGTGCTCCGCATCGCCGTATAGATTTCTGACTGCTTTCATTTAATTAAAAATGTATTATATCCCCATGAGCTGGCAGCTCCAGCTCCAGCTCTGCCTCCGACTGTCGACTGTCGACTGCCGACTGCCGACTGCCGACTGACTCTTTGCCCACTGCGCCCTGATTGACATTTAGACATTTGGAGTGAAAGCTGCAAAAAATCAACATTATTTTGCTCTGTTTGCACCGAAGCAAGCGCAAAAGCAAAACAAATACATAATAATAGAAATTTGCTAACCCACACACTAGTAGCTCAGCTCCACCCCCACAGCGCAGCCCGCGCTCCGTTGCCGAAAGGGGCAAGCGCATGTGCGAGGCAGCATAACATATGTAGCATGCCACACACAGACACATATGTAGTTGGCTCTGTTTGTTTGCTTGCTTGTTTCATTTTTATTTAGTTTATTTTTTTTCTGTCAGTGTAATTCCGCACAATGTTCAATGCATTTAAAGAATTTTCGCAGAATTCATTTCGAAATAGTTCAATTGTTGCTTTGCCATGTTTGTTTGTTGGCCAAAATGAATTCAATAATGAAAATAATTTATTTTCAGTTTATGATTTGGCTCGAATGCTCGTGACCTACGACCTACGGCACAGTTGCTGACCGTTATTTTCAACACACACACACACACACACACACACATACATAAATCAAGCTTAAAACTGCAATTTGTGTTTGTAATTTATACATTCAACTCTCATTTAGTCGCAATAGTAAATAATATACTAAAGAGATATAATGTCCTGTATGGAGCTCAAATCCTTTTCATGTTTTGGCATATAATTTCTGATTTATACAGTATTTAAAGGCATTACTAGATACTTATATGAATGAAAGAGATAGTTGTTTGATTTGCATGACCTGAATGCATTGAAAGTGCGAAATCAAGCTTTAATAGCTTTGCGCAAATGTTTTTAAGGTGGTGGCAGGTGTTGCAGCATATATGTACATATTTGGTCTGTTCTTCCGCGAGTGTGTCTCTGTAGCCGTCCGTCCGTCTGTTGGTCCTTTCGTCAGTCCGTCCGTTCATTCGTCAGTCCGTCTGCTAGTCAATCCGTTGATCCGTCCGATAGTCTTTCCGTTTGTCCGCCCATTCGTCTTTCCGGTCTTCCGCCCGTTCTTTCGTCTGTTCTTCCATCTGTTTAACCGCTAGTTGTTCCGTCCGTCCGTTAGTCCGTCCATCCGTTAGTCCGACCGTCCTTCTGTTCTTACATCCGTCCATCCTTCCGTCCGTCCGCCCGTCCTTCCGTCCGTCCGTTCTTCCATCAATTTGTCCGTCCGTCCGTCCGTCGTCGAGCGTCCGTCTGTCCGTCGGCTTAAGCATAGCCTTCTCGTAAGCAACTACAGTTAAAAACTTACAATTTAAAATATATATTCCTGAATGCAAAAAGCATCAAGTCTTTATCATTGTCTTCGATAGCTCAAACCATTAAATTTCAGAATATATATTCGCAGAATGGCCCTTAAATCTAGCCGGATCCAACGAATTTAGCTACAAGCGACACTTTCAGCAATTTCTCACATTTTTAATAAATATTAATTAAGACTCGGCTCATAGTAGTTGCCTATGCCTATCAATTTCTGAGAATCCCTTCGGCTGCACAGCAGACTCTCTGGAGCTGCCTGGACTCTAATGAATTTTTCCTTTTGCGAATTCCAATCATTTTTGCCTGCAACTGAAGGCAATCAACGGTTCGAAAATATGCAAAAAAATAAATGGAAATAAATAAGTAAATTGAGTATTAAAGGAGTGCTGGGCCTTTAGAAATTAGCTTTTGACATCTGAATATGCCGTTCGGCTGCCGAGCCAAGCCGAGAAGATGCTTTCTCAATATTCAATCGCATGCCTCAAAGAGCTTTATTAATATGCAGTCAAAGTCAATGTCGAAGATTTATGGGAAAATGCATGCAAATAAAGTCGAGAATAAAATCAAAATTAAAATGAAAACGAAAACGAAAACGAAAATGAAAATAAAAATTATTGAGGCTTGAGCAAAGGTTTAAAGCAACAGCCAGAGCAGGAGCAGGAGCAGGAGCAGGAGCAGTCGCCGCTGTGTATTTGTGCAATCGCAATCGGTTTTATTAATTTTTAAAAGAATTCCAGTTTCGGCAGTGCCATTAATAAGAAATGGCAGCCAGAAGCCATAAACTTCGCTCGCAATCATTTGTGAGCTGCCGCCCCGAACGGCTTGGGGCCAACGAGAAAAAGTTTATTTTGCACATACCGCAAATATTTTTCAAATTAATCTTTCGGCGCTGCCAAAGCGAAGCGCTGGTCAAAGAACACAACCCATCGCCAAGGCAATGCCAGCCACCAGGCACCGCCAACACCACCCAAATGAACAAAGTTCAAACTTGGCGCCGCCAATAATGCACCCCAACCTGAATATCTTATGGCTCCCTCCACCCACAACAATCTGCTGACCGCGTGCTCAAAAGATATCGATACATATATATTTACGTATACACACATACATATATATACATATATATACATATATCTGCGCAACTGTAATTTAAGAATTTGTATTTATTTTTTTTTTTTTTTAAGCTGTTTATTTGGCGTAACTTGACTCTTGCTTGAGTGATTGACCCACAATTTGTTCGATAGACTGACTAAATTGTTGACATTGATTATCTCACTGACTGACTGACAGACTGATTGACTGACAGACTTGCAGACTGCTAGCTGGCATGACAGACTATCAGACTTCAGAGATTGACTCATTGACTGACTGGATTCACTATATCCGCCTGATTGACTGACTGACTGACGGACTGACTCATAGATTGATTGACTGACTGAGTAAGTGAATAAATTTATTGTCGACAGAGACATATTTGATTGACAGACAAGTTTATGATCTGATAGACAGATTGTCGAACTCTTGAATTGACGTATGATAGATTGAGGGACTGATTCAGTGATTGACCATCAGGCTGATTGGCTGACTGACAGATTGATAGTTATCATTGACTAACTATCATTACTATCTGAGTGACTGATTGAATGACAATTCAGATATCTGATTGACTATCTGATTTAATAGCTCACTGATCGAGTGATTTTCTGTGTGATGAAGTAATGAATTGATAGACTGACTGACTAACAGATAGAATAACCAGAATAACTCGAGAGTTGATTGATTGACTATCTGAATATCTAATTGTATGACTTATTGATTTAGCTTGAATTGTCTGAGCATCTGATTGATTGATTGACTTACTGACTAGTTGACTGATTGATTACCTGATTGATAGACTGACTAACTGAAAGAGTGTCTGAATCAATTATAAAGATTTATATTGACTTATAGACTATCTACATGTCTGATTGAAGAATTGATTGATTGACTGGCTGACTGATTGAGAGATAGACTTGCAAGAACGACTGACTGATTAACCAATTGATTGACTGATTAATGAGCTGACCGACTCCAGGACTAACTGAATAACATACAGTAATTGATTGATTGACTCATTGATTTACTGTCTGATTGACAGCGATTGACCATCTCTGTAACACTGACTACATCACCGATTGAGTGACTAGCTGTATTATTGTCGAACTGATTGATGCTCTAACTGGCTAAGTTTCATTGACTGCAGGCATTAAATATAGTATGCATGGACATTAAACCCTCTTTAAATGTTAGCTAAAGTGTTAGCAATCCAGTTTAACTCAACTCCAGCTGTTGCTGGATGAGAACTTGGCGCTGACCAATACTAAGAAACGATTAAGAAACGTTTTAGTGGCTATCATAAAAGCATATCGTGTTGCGCACATGTGAAACATGAGAACATTTGCTCATTATTTGATAAGCTAATTGTCGAGCTTAATTGCCGTTTGCTAAGCAGCACGAAATAGAATGTTTGATTTCATTTCAGATAGCTTACGCTGCTCTGTATTGGTCTGTTAGCCATAATCCTAATGCAATTCTTCTTCTGTTCTATTTCGAGGCTCGTCGAAGCTGATGACTGAAGTGCAGAGTCCTTGTGCGCAATCAGTTTCATTAGCTTGCTAACCCCGAACTGAAACAGCAGCGAGTCCAATACAAAACCAATTTCTGTAGGTCAGCCTCTGTCCTTTCTCTGTCTCTGTCTCTGTCTCTGTCGCTGGCACACACTTGAGTGAGTAGCACTTGTCGCAAGCCAAACACTTGAATTTCAAAATGAAACATTATGATGACAGTCGAAAGCGGAGAAAGAAACGGCGAACGAAATTAAAATTGAGTGCGCATATTGTGGATTGCGAAATAATAAAAAATAATCATAAATTGCTCAACGAGCGGCAGGGCCGAGTTATATAAATAAATAACAAATATCAAATATCAAATGTAAATATAAATATAAAATATGCAATTTAATTTATTTATTATGCTGCGCAATAAAATTCATGAACAGATTCAGCTCAATGGCGTGCCTAACATGCATGGGTTATGGCTCGGAATTGGGGCTTAGGGCTTACTTTTGGTGGCTGGGGGGTGGGCAATCGGGGATGGGGGATGAGGGATGGTGAGGATACGTGGGCTGCTGGAGCGCGTAGCTAAGCAACAAAAATTGAAAACTAAAATCGATTTCCGCTTGACAAATAACTTAAGTGGCCGTTTATATACCAGCTCACGAACTGATGAACGAACGAACATACTCGTAATCGCACTCGCATCCGCACATCAGATTGGCGAAAAACTTCATGCATAACTATGTGAGCAGCCAGACAGAGACGCACAGAGAGAGAGAGAGAGAGAGAGGGAAAGTGAGCGCAAATTGAGTAGTGTAAAAGAGAGAGAGAGAGGAGTGAGTGTGTGTGGGGCTCGAATGCTTTCAAAAATATTCCACACGATTAATTTTTTGCGATCCATTAAAAAGATTTACTCAAATTGACAGAATCATCGAGTGGATGATGCCGGGCAACATTGCGACGACGCGTCGCTGTCCTCGACACCGATGCGCGCTGTCCTCGAACCTGGCCCTGGACGCATGAAAAATGTTATTCCCCAGAGGCGTGTCAGTATGCTGCACGCACACACACACACACACACACACACACACACACACACGCACGCACACAAGTGTCTCAATTTGCATGCGATAAGCTGAAGCGAGGGGGCGTGGCGGGCAGGGCAGGCTAATGCCTGTTTGGTGCGCAAATGGAGTGCTGCCTGAGCTGGGCTGAGCTGCCAGGAGCTGGCAACTGGCAGGAGCTGGAAGCTGGGCTGGGTGTGCCCCATTAAATGCATGTACATAATCATAAATTTACACTCATTATCAGATTAGCGAGCGGCATTCATCCCCACCCAGCTGCAGCAACAACGACAACCAGAGCAAAAACTGCAGAGCAGCAAATTGAATTTTTGAAATAGAATTTATATGAGTTGTTTGCCCCGGTGTGCGCCAGTCGCCAGTCGCCCATGAGAGTAGACAAGCGAGATACTTTATCCGCAACACTTGATGGTCGAATTTGTTTCCCATTATATAAACTAATTCAAATAGCTAAGCAAAAATATAGAAATATATTTTTTATTATTAAAAAATTTTTAAGTTTCATTATAATACAAATATGAAAAAAATACTCTTGACAGAGCATTGCTACATCGATAACAGCTTTTGGTCACAGCTTATTTTTTGCAAATTATATTTGCGATATTATATCAGCTTAAAGTTTGCCATATATGCATTCATAATTTCCGCAGCAAAAAAAGTAAGCTTCAAATAGTATATATGCTGAAAAGCAAATTATTTTTAAAACTGTTTTGCGTTTATACTATAGACGTATACGGGCTGAGCTGGGTGCTTACTTTGCAAATTGTTATGGCAGATCACGAAAATAGTAGGAGCATTTTAGCATGAATATGGAATTTAAGACTATTTCCAGTCCCAATTGAGCTAAGAGTTAATTTAGTCTCATACATGACATAAAATTTAGCTGACAATCAGCAATGCTTAAGCGGGTCTTTCAATCTAATTTACATTTAATTGTCAATAGAGAGAGATATGGTTATATATATGTATAAAATCATATACTATCCATCCCAGCAGTTGCTGATATGTATATATATACATATTCATTATGTTCTTTGGATTACATCACATATCTGCGCTATAATTTCTATCACTTTCGATTCGCTTTGGTTTTACTTTACTTCAGTCATCTTCTTATTGAAATCCACCAGAATAAACCCCGTCTTCACTGTATAATCCCAATTCACAAACTCCTGCTTCAGGCCCACTCTCTTTATCATTATCATTAGCTTTAAATGGAAACTAGATGCTTCAAGCTTTTAGCGATAACACTTAACATAACAGCTTAATCAACAGACACTTAACATTCGCGTTAACATTACATAATCAGCTCTACATACACTTAACATTACATAATCGATGTTACGCAATGCCTAACAAAATGTTAATGACCGCTGCAAAGGGTATCTCAAAGCTGAATGGCAAAAGGCAAGCAGCATATACACACAAGCACACACACACACACTCATACACACACAGATACAGCTAACATTGTGAGCAGACAGACACTCATATCTCTCTATACACACACAATGAGGCTTTTACCCTTTTCACGTTTACCACTTCACTCGCGCCGCATTTGTATAAAATGTAAATTAAGTTAATGGTAATAAAGTGTCTATTATATAAGCAGCACAGCACACACTCAGACACACACACACACGCGCACGCACACACACAGTCACACTTTCAGGCAGACATTTGCATTTTTGTAAATGCTTGTATTAAGTGATTTCAAATTAGTGTCGAGCTACAAAGACAGAAAGGGAAAGAGGCACAGAGTGAGAGAGAGAGTGAGAGAGAGAGAGAGAGAGTTAGTTGTCAATTGGCTAACATTCGCACATTTATCAGTTATCCAAATCCGCCCCTTTAACTTGTTGTTGCTGTTGTTCCCCAAACCTTTTTCGGCTGCTAATTATGCGCATATATCGATAAAATTTTGAACGGTAAATGCCGTAACAATGCGTATGGAAATGCTCACGTAATAGCATCAGTTAGCAAAGGACCAGCAACAACAACAACAACAGCAAAAAAAAGGAGAAGAAGCTGCTGTAAGGACTTGGCTTGGGTTGGATTCGGGTGCGGGTTGGGTTGACTACGGCTAATGGGCGAGCCGATGGCATGGCACATGGCAAAGCGCATAATTAACGTTTCATTGAACAATTTGAATATTTGAGCTTTTGATTGGCGTGGTAACTTGGCCAGCTGTTGTGCAAAGAATTTTATGGCCACAAAAAAGCAGAGAGATAGAGACAGAAAAAGAGAGAGAGAGAAACTGCGAACAGTAGCAACAGTAATGACAGAATGATATGTGGAATAGAAATTGAAAAACAGAATGAGAAAAAAAACAACAGTGCAATCGGGCGCTACTGACTACATGATACCCATTCATAGGCAGCAGTCTACAGTAACTTAACTAAACCTAAGCTATAAAAGATATAGTTTTTCTATGCCAGTTCAAGAATATCGAAACTATTGCAAACTTACAGGGTATTTTCGATATGGCATGCCCTCAAACGGGCCCCAAAATAATATTTGGGTCATCGTTGTTGAAGGCCAACAGCAATTCAATTATCGAATTTTCAAGCTTTTAGCTCTAAAGCTTTAGAGAATGTGAACGCTTACAATTTTTCACGCCCCCAATGGGCGCAACTATAGCTGCCACATATGTCTGATCTTAGCTCGTCAACGTGAGTATACATTCCCAAGTCTCCACCACGCCGGATAGAATATTTTCCACGCTTCTAGTAGGGAGCATTGGGAAAATCTTCAGAACTTATCAGATGTACGAGAGTATATACCGAATTTCTAGTCTCCAGCTACAATAGACGTACAATAGACGAAGGGACAGCCAGGCGGATATTGCACAAAACCAATATGCCCATTTGACTCCGTCAATAAGTATAGCAACGAATGACTGAGATTGTTGTGAAAAAAGTTCAAGGAATTCCAGCTAAAAAAAAAATGTGCAAAAAAAACAAGAAAGTTAAGTACAAATTAATAAAAGTGAAAGTGAAAAGTAGAAGCAGAGCAATGAGCGAAGAGACAAGGAAAAGGGAAAGAAAAAGAAAAAGGAAAAAATCGACCACATACAAAAAGGTAACGGAAAAGTAATCCGATAGGTCGGCAGCGGGAGGGCTGCAAAAAATGGGTTGATAAATTTGGCACAAAGGCAAAGCATTGCAAATGTTAATTACAGTTAATTACGTCTCTCTTCTCTGTTTTTTTTTCTTCGTTTTTTGTTTTGTTTTGTGTGAAAATTCGAAGCGTGTAAACAGAAACGACAAATCATCATGAGTTATTGCCAAGGAAGCGACTGTTCCCAAGAAGAGTTGACCCACAGCATTTGGAGCATTATCCCGTGCTAAGCCGGGCCAAAAAGAGAGCGAGGGATTGGGGGAGAGCAGGGAGGGAGCGCATTATAAACAACTCGGATGCTGCATACCAAGAGCAACAATTCTTGCATTTACATAAATAACTCAGATCCAGTTCACAGCTCGCCGGCTCGAGTCCATCTTGTGCACTCAGGCTCCGGGCATGAACATAAATCAAGTTATGAGATGCGCCCGTTGAAATACAACATCTCATCTCGGCGAGCTTCTAGCAAGCCAAATTGACATTGGCCGGCGGCGGCGTCAGCACCGAAAATGGCCAACTTGCTAGAGCGCCGACTGAACGCCCGCCCGCCCCCGGATAGAGGCATAACTTTTAGGGTCGCACAAACACGACCATTACATGTGAAAGCCCCAAGCTTAGCTGTCATCAAGCCATCAATAAAGCACAGAGAGAGAGAGAGAGAGAGAGAGAGAGAGAGAGAGAGAGAGTGACGCTGACTAAACAAAAGGCACCCACTGGCCCAGCAGCTGCGGCCATTAAAAAGCGCTGGCCAAATAACTGGGGCTGGCCCCTCCTCCGACACTACCGCACTCGCCCCTCGCCCAAAAAATCGCATAATTAACAGAACATGGTTGGGTCATTAAATGGGCATTAAGTGCGCCGGAAGAGCGGGCAGTTGGCGCTGATCCTTAGGTGCGGGTGCTATACGCTGTGCCACAGCTGATAAGCTCTGCGTTGGACGACCAGAGCCAGAGCCAAAGCCAAAGCCAAAGCCAAAGCTCAACAAGAACAACAACAACAATGGGCGATTCACATTGACTGCTTTAAGCCGTTGAAACGAACTGAAGCGACGACAAATTGTCATGACCTGAACTTCAAATTGGACTTAGACTGGGCTTTGTGTGCGTGCATGCGTGCGTGTGCGTGTGTGTGTGTGTTTTAGAGGGCTGAAAACAAAGCAGCCGTAATTTAACTTGTTAATCCCAAACAGCTGCAGCTGCTGCAGCACTTGAATGTGACATGAAAATGCAATAAAACGAATTGCTGACCAGCGACGGCCTTGATCTTGATATCGGTTTGATGCTAGCAGCTCTTGGCATTGCCAGCGAGAAAGAAAAACAGCAAAAAGGAGGCAAAAAAAAAACAAACTTTTGCAGCAGCCTTGACCCAAATGCAGCACGCATGGAACGGCAACAAAAACAGGCAGAAAAACAACTCCCTCAACCCTGGCGCCAAAGGGAATCTGAGTGAGTGGGCGTGCGGAAGGGGGCAGCGCCAGTGAGAGCTTCATTGACTGACTGTTAGGCCATTCGCCGTGCGGCTTGCATTACGCATTCATATTTCGCGCTTGCTTTCAAATGAAAGCTAAATAGCTGACTGCCAGCCAGCGCGTACATTGCACAATGGGCGAAACGCACTTTTGTGATGGCGTCAGCTCGAAAGAGAGATGTAGGGACTTTCAAATTTTATTTTTAAATATTTTTTTTTTAATAATTCTTTTATATACATTCTTTTACAGTGCTCAAATGACTTTGACGTTTTTAAATCGACATTTATGTTTCAATTGAAAGATTAAGATGTAGAATTAAAGCTTAATAATAACACTTAACTTAAAAAATAACACCCAGTTGTGCTTAAGTGGCGTATACGTAATATTTTCATTTTGAGACTATCCAATTTATAGTCATATTTATTTTAAAATTATATGCATATGCAACAAAAAATATGTTTGATAAAATTATTAAAATTTTACAATGTTAAATTATAATAAATATGAAAATAGATCAAAAATATTTTTATATTATATATTATGCGTAATAATTTTTTTTATAATAATTATTATGCTAAAAAAAATTTCAAAATTTTAAATGATTTAATCAAATAAATTTAAATAGTTTAATTATAATAATTCAAAAATATTCATTTAAATAAATAATTTGTTACAAAAAATATATAAATAAATAAATAAAAATATATATATATTAATTAAATTAAAAATTTAAAAAAAAATTCATTTACATTTGAAATATTTATATTGAAAATGAAATAATCATTTATTCAAAATATAAAACATCAATTTGTTTAAATTAAAAATAAGTTTTATATAATTAATGAATTTTTATCTATTTTTATTAATTTTTAAAATTATTGATAAATATTAAATAAATAAAATCTTTCGCATAATGATAGCATGCATGACTTAATTCAAATGTATATAATCAGATTATCTAAAATTTTGCTCAGACTTTCAATATGCTATGAAAATAGAGTTGACCAATTTTCCGGTGTCTGTAGACATTCTACTAACTTCTACCACTGTGCAGTGCGCAGCTGACAGCCCGACCGCCCGCACGTCAGCCCGCTTGGCTTTTAAAGTAATTGCGAAAATCAGTTTGCCAGTTATCAATAAGTCAAGGGGCTGCATAATGGCCTCTGCCTGCGTTACGGGTATTCATTTTCATTGACTTTGAAATAAAAGCGTCCTTTGACGAGGGCTTAACGAAGGATGTATGCGACGCGGCGCAGACGAACAGCTGTCCTGATTGGGGCTTTGGGTTTCAGCTCGGAACATTTAAAGTTAAGAGCGAAGAACTTAAGCAAGTTCGATTTCCATTTCCATTTCCATTCCCATTGCGATTCCATTATCGATTTGCGACTTCGCTCCGAGGCGAAACGCGTGCGAAATTGATTTCAGGAAGTGAATTCGCTATGTACATTCCGCCTCTATGCACGCTCCGATTACAAGACTTGGCACGGGCGTTGCTTGTTTACACGGTTCATAAGCACGCCCGCCCACACACGCACACGTACGCACACTTGAGCTTGAGTCACACTCACTTGTCAGCGACAAGAGGCAAACAAACTCCAATTCTGTTTGGCCCCCCTCCCGAAGGCCCAGGACACATAATTACAACTGCGAACACTCTCAACTATCTCGGCATGTGTGGCTGTGGCTGTGGCTACGGCTGTGGCTACAGCTGCGGCTGTATAGTATGACTAAGGGGCTAAATAGTAAAATCTCTCAATATCACCCTCTCCCTCCCTCTTTGATTTGCCCTCTATAAATAGCAAAATGTTTATTTTCTTTAACAATTTTCGTTGAATTCGCGGGCGAACTAAAAGCTGAGAGCATCTCGAGTGAACAATCAAATCGAGAGCTGAAATAGTTATTCACATTATAATTTTTTGGGAAGTCTCCAGAAACCTAAGTAGCTGCATCAAGGCCCGCCCAGGCACTCATTACAGCCCCAGTTGCGTCAGTGTTTGTGACATCTCAAATTGAAATCTGAGAACAATTGACATTTTATTGTCTCTCTGGAAATGTGAACTGGGAATAAGAGTTCTATTATAATGCCGTAGACAAGCAGCAGAAGGTATGGGGTTACCCAATCAAATCTATATACTAAGAACTGAAGCTGGTAGATGGGAATGGAGCGTAGCTATAAGGCCAACTTCTTTCAAATATTTGAAAAAACTTATCGTTTACATGATATCATTATAAAAAACAAAAAAAACTAAGCTTCAGTTATTTATATCAGCTTATTTTCAATAGCAAACATAAAAAGTAATAATAATTTTTTAAAAATTTTTTTATTTATTTATTTTTTTTTTTTTATATATTTATTTATTTATTTATTTTTTTTTAATTATTTATATATTTATTTATTTACTTATTCATTTATTTATTCAATTATTTATTTATTTACTTATTCTTTTATTTTTTTTATTATTTTTATATTCACATTAAAATAAAAAATAAATTTTGAAAAGTATGAAATAGGGAAACATTTAAAAAAGAAATCACAACTAGCATGATACCTCCACCTAAAACAATAAGCTAAAATATAAGCAAGATTTTGAATCGCTGCTTGACCACAAGCTCACAGATCTTCCTAGTAGTAGGCACTAGCAACTGAAGCACTTTCACTTGTATCCAAAACACTTTGCAGGTAGTGCTTTAGGCGTGCTTTAGTGCTTTAAGCGAGACTGCCCGACTACAAATTACCCTGACCCCTAACCAGAGCTGCCTTTTCAATCATTCTTTCAGCGACTACTTGTATCAGTCATTTGAAACTTTATTTGAGAGTTGGTCCAACAAAATCAATTTGGATTAAGTTCAAATAGTAGAAAATCGAGAAGAAAAGTGCATTATCCGTGCCAGCCAAGACCACACGAAAGTGCATCACAAACAATTCGCAATGATTAAAATACTCGGAAGGAGCACAGGAAAAGTTGTAATAGCAAAAATAAATAAGAATATGAGCGCTGGACCGGACCGGACCGGACCAGACCGAACCGGACCGGAACACTAACTATTATATTTTGTAATAAAAAGTTTTTTAATGCTCGCACTTATGGCACACACTGTTGTAGCAGCTCTCAGTACGAGTGGTGAGCGTAAATCGATAGCTGGATATAAAGTGTTCATGGGGCAGAATTGGATGAACAAAATAACTAAATTTAAAGCGTGCTCAGAAGCTGAAGTGAGTGAGCGTAGCGCAGGGTATGTTGGCTATATGATAAAATATCAATAGGAAGTGCTAGACTTGGGGTTGAATGAACAAATTTCCATAAGCTATTTAGCCATTTGTAGTAAAGGTTATGAATAGCTAACAAGAGAATATACTAATGGCCCTACTTACATTTGAAGTGGCAGATTTAGCTAGAAAAATGCCGAAACTCCGGGTATTCATAAGTCAGTTATAGACTCTTATGCCCGTAACCCATTGGAAATGGGATTTTACATTTTGTGAAAATGTATGTTAAAGGCAAAAGGAGGCGTGGTAGACCCTTCTAGTTGAGGCCATCGAGCTGTGTAGCTGCAGCCTTTTCCGCTTCTCAGTGTGTATGAATTCAGCTAACTCATAATCCACAGTAGCAAAACTGCTGAAATTTTTACGTATATTCCCGAATATCTTAAGCTGCAACTTATGCAATTTCCTTATTATCAATAAATAAGAAATAATTTAATTTAATTTATTTAGCCAAGCTCGAAAGCCGTAAAGTGTGTTAAGCTTAAATGTGCCATAATAAAAGCCAAAAATGTTCATAATATTTTAAATATTATAAACTTGTGCTTTGCCAAATATATTCATTTGAATGTGATTATCACACTCTCAAAATTTGATTAGCAAAGTCCAGCTAGAATAAAAGTTATGCAGCAATTAAGTTTCCATAGTGAAGCCCATGAGCGCAGCCAAGCACAGTGAGTGTGAGTGTGTGTCGTTAGCCATGTATGCATGAAAGAAGCGTAGAATAATTGAAGAGACAGCATTGAGCAGGAGTCAGGGTACTGCCTAGTCGGGAGTGCCCAGCTTACGAACAAATTCTTGTTTTTATACCCTGAACCCATTGAAAATGGAAAATCAGGGTATACGGGTTTTGTTTAAATGTATGTAACAGACAGAAGAAGGCATGGCAGACCCCATAAAGTATATATATATTCTTGATCAGGGAGGCAAGTCGAGTCGATTTAGCCCTGTCCGTCTGTCCGTCGGTCCGTATGTGTGAACGCGTCGATCTCAGAACCATCAAAGGCTAAAGACTTGAATTTTGAATTTTTTTGTAGGTGCATAGATAGAGTTTGTTAAAAAAAAATCCGTAACTATATCCGTTTAATCGAATGCTTCAAATTTTGCATTTAGTGTTATTTGAGCATTACTCAATTTCGGTTATTGTTAATTTTGGGTGCCACGCCCCATTTGCCTCAAACATCTAAATCACGTATTTCAAATACTAGAGCCTTGTTCTTTGGCACACACGCACATATGAATGACATGATAACGCCCAACAAGTTTGATCAAAATCGTTGCTCTAGAAAAAAAGTTGTTAAACATTTAATTTCCCATATTATTGGCACACAAATAGCAGCCAAATCACAGCAGACGCACCGACTTGCGCTTGTGTAAACGTGCGCTTATATGTGTGTGTATGTATGTGTTGCTAGTAATGAACATACATATACATATGTACATAAAAGTAACGGATAATACACGGGATAGCGGTTCTTCGCAGGGTTCAGGGTATCCCCTAGTCGAGCGGTCTCGACTAGAGTTTTCTTACTTGTTATTTGAAGGTTATGTGCTTAGACATATTTATGTAATATATTTATATATATACATATATGTATATATGTATGTGTGTGTGTGTATAACTCCTACAACCAGTGTAAAGTGTGGCGTTACTTTAATGTTTGCTGTGCCAACAGCTCAATTTTAATATGTTTACTTGAGAGTTTGTATTGCCTGGCGCTCGTGTATCAGCTAACAGGTGTTTTTCATGTGCTACCATGCACACACACATACACACATAACACACAGACGCACACACATACATATATGAATATGCATTTGAAATAATATTGGCACTGGCTAAACTTGAGTCGCAGCGACTGACTCGCATTAAGAGCTGGCCTCGCCGCACTTCAACTTCTATTGTTCACAGATAAAGAGAGAGAGAGAGAGGCAGTCTGAGGTCTTTTATTGATATTGCAATTTAGCTGACATAAATTCCGACTCAAGCAAAAAGCCAGCATCGGGCAGGCGCAGCGCTCATTGCCAAGTGGCACTTATAGGCGCCCAAGCAACGACCAAATAACCAACAGGTCGGATACGCAATGCGGCGTTGCGTCCTCAATGCGAATCGGCGTTTGCTTTTGTGCTCTTGGCTCTGTGGCTATGGCCGTGTTTATCTTGCGTGTATTTTGTTGATTTTACCGATTTCTCTCGCTCTCTCACCCGCCTCGCAGCTGCGGCTGGCGGTCCTGGCGGTCCTGGCTGTGCTGCGGCTGCCTCTGCCGCTGCCGCTGCCGCTGCCGCTGCCGTTGCTGTGGGCAACTTTTTGGCTTTGTTAACTTTTTACTTGATGGGCATGGAAAATTGTATTTTACATTATTGCAAAGGCAGCCAGCTCAAGCTGAAAATAAAAGTTAATTTTCGCTTGTCGCTCTAAGCCAATTAGTGTGGTAGTTCCCAGCCGACCAGCCGACCAGCCGACCAGCCAGCCTTTGGCCCCTTTTCAGCACATTGGCTGTGTCTGGTTGGTCATCAAGTCGCCTTAACGAAGCCAGCGAACCAGCAAATAACAAAAACAACTAATTGAGTAAATAAAGTTGCCTAAACTTGATTTTTCTTTAGCCTGCTCTGCCTGCTGCCTGTTGCCTGATTTTTGTGACTGACCTTGTCCCGGCAGCCAGCAAACCTTTTTACTGCCTTCGCTATCTTTATCAAACTTGCACTAACTTTCCCTCTCACTCCCACTCTTTCTCTCTCTCTCTCTCTCTCTGTCTGTCTCTCCCTCGCACACACACAGTTAGCTATTTTTAAACTTATTTTATTGATCCCTAAAAATAATTGCAAAACCAAAAAAAAAACCAGCAAATCTGTTGAAATTTTTATCACAAATTGTTGTAGTTCGACGGGCGACGCCAGCTCCAACTTCAGCTCCCACCCATCATCAGCATCATCATCATCATCATCATCATCAGCATCATCATGGCCGTCATCATCGCAGCCAGACTTTGCTTTTAGGGTTTTTTAGTCATAATGAAAGAACCGCAAGGCAAGGCTGGCCCAGCCCAGCCCCAGCCCCAGCTCCGCTCCAGCAGCAGCGGCTTTTTC
Organism: Drosophila paranaensis; assembly: GCA_035047545.1. NCBI lineage: Eukaryota > Metazoa > Arthropoda > Insecta > Diptera > Drosophilidae > Drosophila > Drosophila paranaensis. The sequence goes on from JAWNPL010000031.1 coordinate 516,144, forward strand.
AGCATCTTCTTAACCCAAGCGCTGCCCAAACCCTTCCGCTCTCAAGCGCGCGCCCCAAAACGAACTGGCTTTGGGTTGATTTAGTTTGCCGCCGCCGTCGCCGCCGCGCGCATCGAGCGCGGGGCCAACTTTGAAAAATATTTGCCTTTGCCTTGCTTAACTTTGCTTATAAATTTTGATGATTGTAAGCGCCATGGCGCGCGCAATGTGAAATCACAAAAGGCAGCTTTTGAGTAGAGCACTAATACACACGCACACACACACCCTCACACACACCCTCTCACACACACACACACACAGCGACAGCTATAAGTATATACACAGCGCTCAACACAATTGAATGGAAGCAAATCCGCCAAATTGGCTGAGCAGAAAGTGAAAATAAAAATCAAAAAAATAAAGAAGAGAGAAAAAAGTGAGAAAGGAAAAAGAAAGCAAAAAGAGTTCACACAAAATGAATTTGGCTAATGAACGAGTAATTTGCTGGAACTCGCAACAAAATCAACAAAATGAAATTATCTTTTAATACGGCATTGGCGAATCTTTGATTCACCCAAAGATTTCCAAATTTTCTAAGCGGAAGCAGAGCCAAAAGAAGAAGAAGAAGCGAAGTTCAAAGAAAGTTGAAAACCCGCAAACTGCAAAGCTAACTTGACTTAATTAGTTAATAATTGTTGCTAGCTAAAGTTCAACAACAAAATCTGCAAATGCAACAAAAAGAACAAGCGCCTCTGTATTAGGCAATTAAAAAACTTTGCAAACGCCGGCCAGCTGCCACCGACTGAACAATACTCTATAGATAATTAGGTTAGGTTGACTAAGACCGCGGAAATTTGCGAAAATTGAGAAAATTGCGCTTCTTAATTGGAAAACTAATTCAACAATTCGGTGAACTTATATGCATATTAAATGTATCTTTAATTTGCCATCACTTTATTACAAAAATACTTAAACAAATAAATGAAAATTAAGGAAATTCTACAAAATTATCAATTGATGTTAAATATATATATATATATATATATATATCTAGTATATTTAAAATAAATAAATAAATTACTATATAATATTAATATATGTATAGGTATATATAAATAAATATAAGAAAATATTTAACAAAAAGTTAAATATTTTATAAGAAATAAATATATTTAATTTTTTTAAGTATAAACATATATTTTATAAAAAAAAATAATCAATAATAATTTATAACAATAATTAAAATTAAATTAAAATTTTTTGATTGTTCAGTTCATAATTGATTAAAAATTAGTATTTGCATAACAAAGTATATGTATATAATAGGTAATAAATTTATTTAAGAAAAACATACTTTATTTAATATTTAATGCAAAAGAAATATGGCGAAATAATGTTTTTCATTAATTAAGAAAAGTAGTAAATTTATTTATTGATATGAAAAAATATACATTATTTTTTTTTAAATAATTAATGGTAAATAATTTATAGTAAACGGAAATTAGCTAAATTAAATTTTTAAATTTAAATATATAAAATAAATAATTAATGTAAATAAAAAATGAAATCAATTAAGTAAATTCCATAAATAAATAAAATCAATTAAATTAGTAAAACTAATTCAATTAACACAAATAAATTCCATTTATTAAAATAAATACAAAAGAAGTAAATAAATCAAATAAGTTCAAAATGATTAAATTAATGAAATAAATATTTAAAATTTAATTAATAAATCAATTTAATTTATTAAATTAAGAAATTAAATTATTTAAAATAAATTAATAATTTGTATAAACAAAGAATTAACAAAAAATACAATTTATTAAATATTTATTATTATATTATTATTAGTATTTTTTATATATTATATTATTCACTAATTTTGTCAGACAAAACTCTTATCAAAGACAGCTTTACATAAAATAAAATTGAATATATGTATGTACATATATCTCGGCTGACTATAACAGTACGTTATATGTACATGTATCTGCCACTCGCATAACTGCTCTGCTATTATTATATTTATTTAGAAAGTCGTTCACAGATTGCCAATTCGTTTTTGCCAGCTTAATGAACTTTTTATGGGCCAAGCACATGTGGACGACAATTGATTCAATAGCTGTTTGTGTAACACTTTCAAAGTCTTTAGCTCGCACGCATTGTGCATATAGCATTGACCTGCACTGTATTGTATGCTATATGCATATATATATATATATATATATAAATATAATGTACGTATGCAAACTTTTGCTGTCAGGACGAAGTCGTCCTCGCAACGTGGAATGTTACTTAAGTTGAAACACAGCTGGGCGCTGGGGCAGTGATAATGGGCTACACCAAAACGCCCCCCCCCCTCCGCCCCCTTCAAACACATGAGCACACACACGTACACACACGCACACACACCGCACACCCCGTCTTATATTACACTTGCGTTTTCTTACAATTTTCAGCTCGTCGCTTGTGTATTGCTTACACACTCAGTTAAGTTAAGTTTGTGTATCTGTTACGCCATGGCGCTCAGTGGCGCAACTTCTATTGGTATTGCTCCCCATTGGCATCAGTGTGCGAGTGTGTGCGAGTGTGTGTATTTTCTTTTTCTTTTCTTCTGTTCTTTTTTTTTGTATTTTGGCAAGGGGCTCGCATTGCCCGAGTTATTTCTCAAATTGTTGCCACAGCAGCAGCAGCAAACACACAACGAGGCGATAGAATAGACGTCAGTTGGACAACTAGGCAGAGACATTCAAGCAGAATTTCTCTTTATATTTGTTACGTTTTTTTGCAGCCTTGTTATACAAAAAAAAAGGAGGAAGGAAAGGCAAGGCAAGGCAAGAAAAGAAAGCGACATTTTGGAATGTTACCCAGCCCAGGCCGAGAGCTCGGCCCAGCCCAGAGCAGCCCCAGAGCAGCCCAGGCGCAGCCTACCTGCCCTTGAACACCTCAACCTTACCCCGCCCCATTGGCTGGCATTGAGTGAAACTGTAAGCAACTGAGCCGCACACAAAGCGACACGCAAAATGCGCAACAGGCAGGCGGCAGGCAGGCACACAACTGAGACACATGCACAGAAAACAAAAAAGGAGAATCCACCCAGCAGCGCAACAGATACACACACACACACACACACACACACACACACACACAGAGAGAAAGAGAGAGAGGGAGAGAGAAAGGAGAGGGTGGTAGGCAGCAGACCCCAGGCAACTGTGACCATATAAAGCCATTGCCGTTACCCACAAATTTGTTTCATTCCCATCATCGTCACCATCGCAGCTTGTTGCTTTGCCAACTTTTTGTATATTTTTTCGCCATTGCCACATCTTCTGCTCTTTGAGCCTGGCCAGCGTGGCTCTGGGGGTAGCTGTAATAACTTTGCGCCGTGTCACACTTAAAGCCAAGAAATGTCCCTTTAAAAGTGGGCAAGCCATTAGAGGCAACGACAGAGAGGGAAGAAATCTGGAACTGCAATTGACAGCTGCTCGACTATATATATAAGAATATATATATATATATATATATAGATTTATTGGCGGAGCTACCAAAATGACTTGATTGTTATATAATCCGCAAATATGACAGCGAACAATTCGTGTTAAATTGTGCGAGCAACATTGAATCGAATTAACCACATGACCATGCCTCGAATCGATAATGCTCCGTGTCGCCACGCCGCCTGCCAAGCTAAGCATTTGCAGTTGCAAAAAGCCCTTGTTGGATCTCAAAATAAATTTAGTTGTAACAAAACCACTTAAATTTGACATTTGGCCAAGTGTTTGGACCGGCCCCGAACAATACCCCCCCCCCCCTTCGTCCCCCTGTCCCCCTTGGAATTATACCATTTAATATTTGTGCTAAGCTAAAGAGCTTTTGCTCTCTTGCAGAGAGGGAGGCAGATTGCTTACTTTAAATGAGTTAAAGTTCAGATATATATATATATATGGCATATATATATGTATATCTACATAGATAATGCCTCTGCCAAATCCCCTCCTATTCGAATTTTAAATAATTTAGCTGCATGCATGGCCCTAACAGCAGACGCCGATTCGAAGTTGATGGCAACTTTTGACCTTCGCCAGGCAACTTTAGGGGCCAGCTCTGGCTTAGTGCTCGTCGCTGGCTTGGCTAACCTCAAAACTGCAGCCACAAGCCAACTTTGCCTAGCCTCGCCTCGGCCGGGCCTCGACTGGCCTCGCCGGGCCTCGCCTGGCCTGTTCGGCTGTCAAATAGCTGTCAAATTTGAGCTTCATTTAAACGCCCGGCTTACACTGAGCGCATTTTATGCGCCCATTGCTGTCGCGCCATTAATTGCCTTTAAACATGTGCCTGGAGCTGGGCACATGTGAGCGGCAAACGGCTTAATTAAGCGCGCCTCAAATCGAAGCGCGGCAAAAAGCTTTTAAGACGCCACAAAACAGTGGCGAGCAAATATGCCAGATGGGCAATGCCAAGCGGGCGCCCCAGCTGCCCCAACACTGCCTTTATTAGCATTTATGAATGTGTCTGTGTGTGTGTGTGTGTGTGGCAACACCGCGCGGAATTTTCTCTAAGTGCACGATGGCGTCGCGACGTCTGCAAGCAAAGCAAAGCAAAGCAAAGGAGAAGGAAAAAAAAAAGCAAAGACGCAACAAGTCGACAACTACGTTGCCAATAATGGCGTCGCCTGGCTTCCAGCTGTGCCTCGGTATATGTGTTTGTGTGTGTGTGAACACCTACAGACACCTCCAATATATATATATATATATATATATATATTTATAAATATTTATATGTATCCCACACTGACTGACTGCGGCGCCTCTTTAACGCCTTGGCTCCGCAAATTGTGCAAGAAATTTTCTTCTATTAATTCAAAGTCCGTTTAACTAGCAAAGGTCTTAGAATAGCATTTAGTAACTGCGCGCAAATGAATTGTAGACCTTCAGATAAAAATAATAGTTGGACTAGAGTAAAGCTCATTTGAATAATAGTCGCTAGACTGAGGACTTAGGCAGGTAAGCGTGCTCCGGCTGCAAGTGCTGGGCTTTCAGTTACCTGCAACAACAGTCGAGGTTCTATACACACGCACTAACACACACACACACTCGCACACACACACATAAATACAATATCTATTCAATTATTGAATTGATTTTTGCTTAACTTTGTTGAGGCGAATCCACAAAAAGATGTAAATTTGTATTCATCGGACGCAGTCGGTGGCCACCAGGCCATAAGCCAAACCCCAAAATAACAATATATTATTGATATTATGACACGCAAGCTTATACTTTATACATATTACATGTTGATCAAAAAATATATATATAAAGTTCATATTTCAATTCCCTATTTATGGATTCCCAATCAAAATATCAACTAGTTTTAATCACAACAGAAAAACTCTATAAAATATGTTGCTTAAGCTTGGCAAGCCTTTACCACTCGACTCTCGACTTTCTTTCAATTACAAAAGGCTTATGAGCTGTTTTTCTCACAGTTGCATTATCCATCAGCTTCAATTATACTGGTTAAATTGATTAAATTCCAATTACCTCACACTAAGTACTGCTTTTATGCCTTTTTTATAAAAACAAATTCATTTTGTATCAAAAATATCATTTAATTATTTTATTTAAAATATATAATCTATGCAGATGTATTTAACAATTTAAAAAAATACTTTATTTAAAAAACTATTCAAATATATAATTCGACATTTCAATATTTTTTAAAATAAATAACTAAAAACTTCTATGTGGTTCTGTATAATAATAAAAATTTTCAATAATAAGTATATATTTTTTCATTAATATAATATAACATAATATAATAAAATAATATAATATAAATAAAATATGAATATAAATATGTATGTTATAAATAAAAATATTCTAAGTAAATAAATATATTATTATTTATATAAATATTGAAAAATATATAACTTAAAAAATAATTTTAAATTATTTATTTCAAATAAAAAAACTCTGTATAGATATAAAAATATATTTATATATATATATAAAATGTGTGAAATATGTATCTGGGACAAATACTAATGACATTGAATTGTTCACAAAACAATGGAAATATATTGGTAAACCTTCGTAACCTTTCGTAACGCTTATTGGATTTACTTAAACTAAAGTAGATTGATAATTTTATTTAGCTTAAACATTAATTTGTATTTACTTTATACTGGTTCGGTTTTCATACTGTTGTTGTCCCAATTACCTCTTTATCGCAACTTATATTAAGGGAAATATTCAAAACTGAATACATTTAATTAAACAATTAAATTATTTATTAAAATTCAATCGAAGTTGCAAAGCTTTTATAATATATTATATATAATTTATCTTAAGGAAGCTTCAAACTTTGTTTTACCAAGTCATCTAGACTTAGCGCAAGCCTCAAGTTTTCTGTACTAAATCAAAGCTAGTTGAGCTAGAGTATACACTAGATTCCCAACTAAATGTCACACAAAAAAAACGACTATTATTAAATAGTGAACGAACGCCTTCTTCAAAGAAAATAAAGGTAAATAACAGAGATTATTAATCGGAAAATTCCAATTACCAATAGAAAAATCTAATTTACTGTTTATATTAATATTTCTGTTTGAGGTATTTGCGAAATCAAAAGAAAATAATATATATTTTGTAGTACATAAGTATATTATAAGTATTTGAAATTGAAGAAATTAGAATATGCTTCGGTGGCAGCTGCAGCCGTTGTTACCTTTGTCCAGTTGCCAATCGACGCCAGGCGAAGGAAAATTGAATTGAATTTTCTTTGAATTTCTCGAGAGTAAATAGAGAGACTATTATATTGCACGTGCCGCTGATGAAGTCGGTAATGAGAAAAATCAACTTTCATTGCGTTGGCTACGCTGGCTGGCTGACTGCCTGGCTGGCTACGTTCGATATCGATAAATATAATTAATTAATTTCTTAATTTTCACTCAAGTTTTAATTGCATAAAACATAAACCTGATTCGCTCATGCCCACGCCCACTCACTCGCCCTCCATATTATTTTCGTTTCGTTTCGTTTCTTTTCTTTCGCTTTTTGTTTGTTGCCTGGCGCTGGGCGGACATTGGGTGCCAAAACAAATAATTGCATTGTGTTTGTATTTGTCTATTAGGGCTGCCAGCCACGCCCCACTCCCCACGCCCCAGTCCAGTGTGCTCTTTACGTGCAATTCCGGCGAGTTAATAGCCCGCAACAACAAGAACAAGACCGACAGCTTAATAAATCGCCCGTAATTTAGCAAATTCCCAGCGCCAGCCAGAGACAAATCGAATGGGGAAAGCCAATGAGCGGACCCGCCATACCACAAACGCCCGCCAATCCCAGCCCCGCCCGCTGGACCCCACATCTCAGGGATTGCCCCTTTAGCGCAGTTACTGCTCAGCCGAGTGAGTATGCTCGCTTAAGTTTAATATGAGCTTATTGGCTTAAGGGCAGCAGCGTCTAAGCGCCAAGCAAACGGAATTAAATAACAACAACAACAACAAAACAAAAGAAAACAACAAGTAATAATAACAATAAAATAAATAACAACGCAGCAGCAGCAGCAGACGAAGACTGAGACTGAGGCGGTGACAGCGACAGAGTTCGTAACCCTCGATCCCATACACTTCCACTTTGGGTGCAGAAATTTCGAAATATTTCCAGTATTCACATAAATAATTAAATATTTCGGAATAGAAGTTGTTTGGACTGACTTCAATAATGAGATATTTTCAATATTTAATTGAAATAAAAAGATAGTAATGAAAATATTAAAATAATACAAAAATGATAATTAATTAAAAAGAAATAAAAGTAATAAACATAAACTAATTAATTAAAATATGAACATTACAAAAGAATATAATAAAATAATACAAATTATAAATAATATAATAAAAATAAATAATGTTTAAGTAACTAATTAATAAAAGCTCAAATAATTTTTAAAAATTGATCCAAATAATAAAATATTTCATTTAATTAAAATAAAGTAATGTAAAAATATTATACATTAAAATAATAATATATAACAGCTAATTAAATATATATTAATGTATAACTAATTATTAATTATAATAAAGATGTTTTTAAATATAGTAATTAGTTAAAGTAAGAAATATTTAAATTAAATTATTAATAATAAGCAAATTAATAAAAATAAAAGTAAACAACAGAAATATTTTATTGATTCAAATAAAAATAATGCATAAAAAAATATTAATTTATTAGTATTATTATTTTAGGAAAATTTTTTTTAATTTTTATCAAAATAAAAATAATTTTTAGGCATTACATTAAATTAAAAAATATAATATTTATTTAGAGTAAAAAGTTATTAAAATAAGACAGAAAAATAATAAATAATTAAAATAAAATGATTAAAAATATATATTTAAATAAATTAATAATAATTAAAAAATATATATTTTCAAATATATAATAACAGAATAAAACAATAAAAAATGTATATGACAGCTGAGACTAAGACTAAGCTGCCTCAATACAACTTCCACTTTGGCGATTTGTGCAGTGAAGCTGAATAAACTTTGGTCAAATTTGGTCAATTGCCCCAAAAACCAATATGGCCATTTCCCTTGTCGGACGGTCATGCCAAAAATGTAAAACTAATTTTTCTCTTGATATTTAAGGGATTGAGCCGTAAATGAAAGGAAATCAATATGCGAGAGGATAGAGCGAATGGTTGAGAATATTTGATTCCTGGCAAATAGACAATGAGTCAGACAAGTATGAGCAGAGGTAGATGAATCGGATTAACTCTAGTGTAAAGCAGCAAAGTTGCATGCAAAACAAGTTGCCAAAAGAATTTTTTGACAATGGCAATATTAAAGTGCAGGCCATCGATAGACACTGTCAACTGTCGACACAGAGAGAGACAGAGAGAGAGAGAGAGAAAGAGAGAGAAAGAGAGAGAAAGAGAGATAGAGAGGGAGCAGCCCTGTTGGCACACGTAGCACACGCCTCATGTGACGCTACCTAACGTAATGAGATTTTGTGTCAGCTTAGTGTTGCTGCTGGCTGTGGCCATGTCTATGACAATGGCAATGGCTGTGGCAATCGCAGTGGCAGAGGCAGCGACAGAGACAGAGGCAGCGGCACTGGCAACTGCAATCCCATGCCCCAAGATTTATGCACTTCCAATGGCCGGCTGCGAGGAGTTGCATGTTGCATTCAGTCAGGTGAGAATTAAGTGTAGTTGTTGTTGCTGCCACAAGTTGCCAGCTTGATTAAAATGCCATCCGTTGCCTGGGGGCAGGAGCGTGGGGCGGGTGTGGAGCGACGCGTAAGCCGAAACGATTCGATGAGCTGCCGCCCCACCCGCCACCCAGCACCCACCACCAGGCACCACTCGCCACCCAGCAGCCGTGCCACACCACGCACCCACGCACACATACATCGACTTAAAATTTGTATTGCTTATGAGCTGAAAATCTGAAAGCACCGACCCTAAGAGAATGAGCCAGCGCGCGTCGCATGCGAAAGTTGAAAAGTTGCCAAAGAACCGACATCTTATACTTATTGCTAGCCAAAGTATAAATACAATACATAAGCTTGAGTAATAGTTAAATGAGATAAAAGGTTTTATATATTTTATATATATATATATAATAAGAATTAAGTGCAGAGAGAATTTGTTTGGCGTTAGTTAAAATTTTCGAAGCCGAAAAGGATTCTGTGATAAATGGACTTGAAGGAATTAAATCAGAATCATGGAATGAATTAATTCGAATTCTAGAATCTTAATCCAAATATTTGAATATGAATTCACAACTGAATATGAATCACAAACGGAATTTGAGTCCGAGCTAAAATCCGATTTCGAGTCTGAATCCGAATATAATAAGACCGATACTTAATGCGAAACTTAATTTACATATTAATCTGAATCCCAAACCAAATCGGATTCTGAATCCGAATTTAAAACTGAATCTGAGTCTAAGTCCAAATCTCAATCCGAGTCCGTATATGAATCCGAATCATAAAGCAAATCTTAATCGAAATTAAGTCTGAATCTGAATCACAATGTAATTCAGGAGTCGAATCTGAGCCCGAATCTAAATTCGAATGTGAATCTATAATTAGTTCTTTATCTGAACCTCAATCCGACTCTAAATTCAGGTTCTAAGTTCAATTCTGTATCCGAATCTGTATCAAACTCAGAATCCGAAAGCAAATTTCGAATCCTTAACCAGAATATTCCAATCACAACAAGATAGATAGATATGTATAATCAAAGCAACTATTGTACTGATTACTAATCTTAACTAGCAAATATATATTTCTATAACTTGTTCAACTTGTTGTCGTAGGCTCGACTGACAGAGCCTTGAAGTTGAGCTCGTCATCCATGGGCCAAATATCTTTTAGTATTTAAGAGCTCAGCATCACTTTCTTGTCGCCCCGTGATGCAGAGTTCTATTTTTTGCACTCTCTCAGTGTATGCTAATGCCACTGAGTTATCACACAGTTGCGTAAATCTATTCCCGCTGGCAAAAAGACGGGGCACAGCCAACTCTCAGTCGCTGCCAGCGGAGGGTGTGCACGGTGTACAATGGCAGGGGCGTAAAGCAACAGCCAAGGCAAGCAGCAGCTGCCACGCTTTACAAACTGGCGACTGAGTCTTCAGTCGAACTAAAAGTCTGATGTTCTTGTGATTGTGTAAGCAGCGTCTGTCGCCTTGCCAGCATTGCCAAGTGTCCGATGTCGTTGACCCTACACAAATTGATATATATATATAGGCAAATATACCTGCCCAGACTTATACAATGCCAACTGATTGTCTGTCTGTGCTATGTCAACTGTAACTGTATCTTCTGCTGTATCTGTATCTCAGACTGTATTTTTTGTGTATCATCAGCTGTATCAATATTTGTAAATGCATCTAAATCTGTTACTCCAGCCTGTATCTGTATATTTATCCCAGACTTTATATGTATCTGTATGTATATCTCAAATCAGTTGTATAAGTATAATATAAGTTGTATAAGTATGTATATCTTCATTTGTATCTCAACCATCAGCTTGATATGTATCTTTATTTGTGTCTACCTTTTACTGCATATATATCTGTTTCTTAATCTGTATCTGCATTTTCGTCAGTATTAACAGCCGCATATCGACCTTCAACAGTATCCAAATCTCTATCTACTTTTCTATCCGTATCTATAACTGTATCTACCTATAGTTATTGACGTATCTCTATCCGTATCTATATCTGTATCTCTGTCCTCATCCATATTCGTATCTCTATCCGTATCTCTATGTAGCTAATCTCAACAGTATCTGTTTTTCTACTTGTTTCTCTATCCGTATAGCTATCCATATCTTTATCTGTACTTCAAACCGTATCTCTACTCGTATCTGTATTCGCATTTCTACCTGTATTTATAGCCGTATTTATGACCATAAATTGTTTCCGTTTCTCTCTCTATACATCTATCTCTATCCGTATCTCTATCTGTATCTCTCTCCATATATCTCTCCATATCTCTATCCGTATCTCTATCCGTGTCTCTATCTGTATCTCTCTCCATATATCTCTCCATATCTCTATCCGTGTCTCTATCCGTATCCTTTTCCGTCTCTCTATCCGTATCTTTATCCATATCTCGTATATATGTATCGTACATATGTATCTCTATCCTTATCTATGTCCGCCTCTATATCAGTTTATATCTCTATCCGTATCCCTATCCGCATCTTTTTGCACATCTTTATCCACATCATCATCCTTCCCTCTATCCTTCTCCCTATCCGCATCTCTAACTGCCACTGCCACTGCCACTGTTACTGTTGCAATGACATCGATATTAATTGTCGCCGTAGCGCGTCTGTTGCTGTTGCCTTGGCTTTAATGTCAGAGCTGTTAATTGCTACACGTTGAAATTGTCTGCGCCGCTTCGGTGTCTTTAGTGCCTTCGGTGTCTCTCGGCGTCTTCGGCTGCTGGCGCTGCTTGGCCTTTCGCTGCTGTCCCTGGCCGTTTCTATTAGTTTTAATTAAACACCTGAGCGTCCATCGGGCTAATTATTGTGAATGCCCGTTCGTGGCATTTCGTTTTTAATCATAGTAATTATTGTGCGCTTGTTTAATAACAATTAAATGTTGGCTTCTGCTTTCCTTTTGTTTGTGCTCCAGTCCGTTGTTATATTTATTTTTATTCTACTTTTTATTTCTGTTACGCAGCACAATTTGGCATTTAATCAATACAATTAAAGCCTTGGATCTAGACTGCGAACATCATTAAAAGAAATGCCGAAGACAAAGAGGAAGACGGCAGCGGCAGCGACAACGACAAAGACAAAGACAAAGACGACAATGACGATAACAAAAATAAACATTAAATAACAAAAAAAAAAAACAAAAAACAGCAGCAGCAGCGATAAAAGGCAGCCAGGCAAGAGACGAAACTTGTTGGGCGAGTCTCCACAGCTGTCCGCCTGAGAGAGATACAAAAGCGGGATTAAAACTTTTTTCTAGCAACCAAAATTTAAGCCAACAAACGTACGCACATACGCTAAAGAGAGAGAACGAGAGGGCGAGGGCGGGGGCGAGAGAGAGAGAGAGAGAGAGACGGAGAAAGCGCGGGCCGAGCAAGAGCTCAAGTATCGCACCCGAACGCCTCCCGTTATCTAGGGCACACACAAAAAATCGCACAGAATGCGAACACCAAAAGGCAGAGGGAGCAAGGGGCAATCAAAAGATGGGGAACGGGCAGCGGGGGGAGCTTTCGCTGAGGCAGCTGTTGAGCAGCAGCAAAGGGAGCTGACAACTGGCGGCAGCCGAACGGGGAACAGAAGTGAAGCGTAGCAAGTTTTTACGCAAATAAACGCACGTTTTTGCACAACTTTGCGCCACTTTCATTTTAGTTCGTTCGTATTCTCTGAACCCGCATAGTAAATGAAAATGTTGGGTATATGGTTTACACTAGAAAACCATTTTGGAGGGCTAAGGGCAGATGTGGCTGGGCAGGTTGACTGGTTTCAGGTATGACGAATTGCAATATGAGAGAGATTGGGCTATCGATAAATATTAATGGAAGCGATAAAAATCGATGTTAACTTTCAGAACTGGAGGCAACGAGTATATGGCTTAGGACTAACACCTATTTGAACTGACAGAAAGTTACTTGGTTGCCAGACTCTCTGAACTCGCATCAACTGTTTTAAGGGCGACTTTTTGTTTGCTTATCGATATAACTTAATGAAATCTATACAATCAATTGACATTAAAATTCGAAGCGTAGCTAGAAAATATTATATATTATATTATATATATCTCGACAGCTTGCAGCGCAGTTTCTTGTTAGCGTATCGATAAATCCGAATAAATCGATATATATCGATAACAAACAATGTTAGCTAGAAAAGTAGACTTTGACCTGCCTCTCTGAACTCTTATCTATAGTCTTGATAATTTCATAGCTAAAGCATTGCAGCTCGAGAAATGCGGAAAGCTTGAGTTAAATTTTAATTATAAAAATCTATATCGAATTTTAGAGTTTCGCAGCATATTTTCAACTAGAGTCAACAAGTTTATGATTTATGCCTGCCATTCATTTAAATTGGCCAAAAGAGGCCTTGTCTGCCCTGAAGGCGTCAGTCTCGAGAGCTTGAACTGCAATTTGAGATGCTGAGCAAGCTTCTGCTAGAATATCGATAGATTTTAATAAAATGAACCAAGATCGATATTTAACTATAGAATATTGAAGCATAGAGCTAAGAAGTTTAGCATTTATACTAGACTACGTAAAGGCCTGTCGATTTCAGACTCTCTGACTGCATCTGTCTCGGAGGTCTGCAGCATATATAGAACTAGTGTGAACTAGTACCCAGGTATATTAATGAGAATACCGAACATCTTAATTTTCTATCAATTTTCCTAGTTTACCTTGACAAAACAGATTCACTTTTTTCTATCAAATTTACTAGTTCACCTAAGTAAGTCAAATGATTATTAGCCCTATTTCATTGCTATCAATGATATCTTCTAGTCGAGCACTCCCCAACTGAACACTCTTACTTTTGCCTTATTTTTTTCAGTTATTTCTGCCCCTTTTTGTATGCTACACTTTTTGTCTCTTTGCTGGCGCGCGTGTGTGAAACGTTTTTGTTTCTTCAGCTTTTTTTGCTTTTCCTGTTTGACTTGTTGTTATTGCTGGTGTTGTTTGTGTTGTTGTTGCTGTTGCTGTTGTTGTTGGGCCACCAAATTCTCAACTAATGGAAAATAGTAATTACAATATTTTCGTGCCCGCCTGCTAAAGGTTTATAAGCCCCTGACTATTTCTATTTCCGCTTTGGCAATCAAAATAAAAAGAGAGCCCAAAAACGAAGAAGAGAGAAAAAAGCTGAAAATTTAAAACACAAACAAACCAAAGGCAAACAAAAACAAAATAAACATTAAGCTATTATGGTTTCAAACGAGACAGCAACAGCGGCAGCAGACTGAAGGCTGCTGGCTGCTGGCTGCCGGCTGGAGGCTGAAGGCGTGCCCATGGGGCGTGCAACTTGCTTTTCGGGCGAGGTCTGGTCTATTTGTGTGCGTGCTGCGTGAAAATTAATAATAAATCAAAATTAAATGTTTGCTTACTTGACACTTTGGCTTCCTTGCTTCGCACTCGCACTCGGCCCCTCCCGCTCTCTAGCTCTTAGCTCTCAGCTTTTTTTTTTTGTTTTTATTTTATTTATATTACTTTACCCTGCTTTTATTTTCTTTATTATTATTAATATGCGCCGCTGCTGCTGACTTTCTGGCTGAGCTTTTATTTTTTGCATGTTTTTTTTTTTTTTTTTGTTATTTATATTTTTGGTCTGGCTTCAATTTCTTTTTTACCGTTACCGCTGGCCAATTGGCCTTGCTTCGCTGCGAAATGTTGCAAAATGTTTAACAGACAATTAATTTTATGGCTAAGAGGAAAAAAGTGCAAAAGCAGCAACTGCAGCAGCTGCCACAAGCAACAGCAGCATCAATGAAAACGACAGCAGCAGCAGCAGCAGCAAAAGCAGCTGAAGCGGCAACGCATTAAATCGTTTATAAATCACTTTCGACAACTTTTATATTCCCACGCACACACACACACACACATATACACTCACCCACACAGAGAGACATGTAAGTTACATACGTTTTTGGGCAGTGCAATAAAATGTCATTTATTGTGGATGCGGTAGCGCCGGCGGCAATAAGTTTCGATTTGTAACTGCAGCGCATGGGCATGGACAGTAAACAATTAATTCGCGATTCCATAACCAATCTACAAATAATGCTGTAAGCCTTTAAGCCTGGTCGCAGCCAAATAAAAAATGCACCACGGAAACATGGCGGGCAAACAGAGAAATTGATTTTGAACAAATTCAATTTCACTCGACTGAAAATAGCAAACAAACAAAAAATTGTCGCACTTTTTGGCTTTTTATTTCTTTTCTCCCTCTCCCTGTCTCTGTCTCTGAACTGGGCCAATTGACAATTAGTTCAAAGTGCTCCGCATTTGGCTCTGGCTTTAAAAAAAAAAAGACTGCAACGTTTTATAGTTGTCAACTAATGGATTCACGCAGCGAAATCAATTAAAGCCATTTGCGAGTGGGCGAAATTTGATTGGGAGTAAAGTTTTATAATTTCAATTGATTATCCAATTTATGACTTCAACGCAAAATCAAGAACTGCAACAAAGTTGCGTATCATAAAATCGAGCTCGCCATTGATGACAGTCAACTTAGCGAGCCAATGAGCGATAGGATAAGAAGTCTACGGATGATGGCAAAAGAGATAACCAGCAAACCCATAGCTAACCAGCTCAAATGCAGAATGCTTTTCCTAGAACCTTCTGATACCTGTCCTAAGTGCAGCAAATTCTTCAGAAACTTATTTAATATGCTAATTGTTGCTCATTGAAATACGCAGAAAAATCAATCGGATGGAAAACATTACTTTGCCCAATTAGCAATTGATATATCATTTATTTTGATATATATATATATATATATATAAATATATATAATATGCGTAAAAAATATAATTTATATTTGGCATTTACATTTCAACTATTTTTATCGTATTTATATTTATATTGTATTTTTATTGCTATTTTATTTTTCAGTATCATTACTGATTTTATTTTTTGTTTTAATTTCATTATTGTTTTAATTTCATTTGTTTTTATTTTTTACATTTATATTTAATTTTTCAGAATCAATTTTTTTTATGTTACTATTTTCATTTTTATTAAATTTTCTTTGTATACTATCTTTAAGTAGTTTAAATTTCATTTATATTTATTTTTTAGTAATTTTATTTACAAACTTCTTTTAATTTTGTTTTTAGTTTTTTTTTTATTTATAATTTATTTTTCAGAATCATTTTATTTATTAATGTTTTTATTTTTAATATTATATTTTACTATATTATATTATTTTTCATTCCTTTATTTATTTAATTTTTAAATATTCGAGGCTTAACTCTTTTTATTATTTTTATTTATAGCTTTTGTGTTTTATTATATTTTGTTTTTTTTTTTCTGAATCATACTTTTTATATTTCAGTGCATTAGTTTTTTATAAAAGTATATAAATTAATTATTTTTTTAGATTACTTTGTTACTATTTTTATTTGTATTAAATTGTTTTAATATTTTATTTGTATACTCTCATTTAGTATTTTAATTTTAAATTTTATTTTGTTGTATAATAGTTTTTCTGTATATTATATATTTATTTTATTACATTATTATTTATTATTATATTTGAATTTTTATTTGATATATTATTTATTTCTTTTAGCATCAATATGTATTTAATATAGTAGTATTTAGTATTTTACTGATATTTCTTTTTCAGTAATTTGATTTATTTAAGTTTAATTTTATTTTAATATTTTAATTGTATTTATTAGGGTTTCTTTTGAATTTTAAGTATTTTTATTTATTAGTATTTATATTTAATTTTTCTTAGAGGCTGTCATAATATTTTATTTTTAGATTTTCATTTTTCAGTATTTATATTTATTTTATGTTTTTATTTTTATATGATTTTATATTATATTAGAATAATATATACTATAAATTTTAATAAATATTTGATATGAGGATCAGTTAGGATCAAACCATACCAGCCTTTTAAAAAAAAGACTATGAAATGTAATATTTAAAACATATTTAGAATCATCTATAGTAAAGAGAATATGTTTCATGTACATACATATACTTAGGTACACACCTTAAGGTATATGCATGTATATGATACTGATCAGTTCTGATCGCATAGTATAGTTTTAAAAATATGATTTTGAACGAAGAAAAAACTTAGCATAAACCCTTAAAAATCAGGCTTCTATATCATATCCTCAAAAAAACGTTACCCAAATGTAACTCCTAAAAATATAAGGTTTTTTTAAACTACGAGTTTGAAATACTTTTTGAAACTAGAAGTATTGAAGCGCTTCTGAGCTTTGAGGTGTCTTTTGCGAGCCCATAGCTGAGCTCAGAAATTCCAGCAATATTATGACATAAGTAATTTAAGTATTTAGCACAGAAAAACTAGAAAATATCTTTATAAGTAGATTTAGAAATATTTGAAATTTTGAAGATTCTAAAGTGGTGTAGAAATGTGTTGTTGATTCAGAAATATTTTATTCATGAAGAATATAAGAAAACAGTTTATTTTCAATATTTAAATATACAAATCCAAAATCACATGCATTTACAAGTTTTATTCTGATTTTAATAAAAACCAAAAAAAAACATACATCATATCTATATATACATATATATATATAACACAAAACATGTCCTGAAATCCAATTTTTGTATTTTTTTCTTTATCTTATTTATGAATTTTGTTTTTGTTTTCTTTTTGTTTTTTATCACTTGGCACTTTTGATGCCTTTTATGGCCTTAAAGGCATAAAAAAATACAAAAAAAATAGATATATATTTTTTTATATATGATTTGAACACAGCATAAAAAAATGCAATTTGAAAATGTTGCGCTCACCGTTAGAATCAATTCACTGCGAGATTAACCGTTAAACTCAAATCGCACACTTAAAAAAGTCAATTTGGCTGCAAATTGCGAAATTTCTTCCAATCAATTATTAATTGAGATTTTTTTGAATTTTTAATTAAGTTTTTTGATAGAATTTGTTGTTTTTTTTTTTTTTTTTTAATTTGAATTTGAATTTGAATATGCCTTGAGAGGATCTGGTGTGTGCGTCGAATAACTTCAACTGGTTGTCGCGAAGCTGCTCGAAGCGGAGTAAATCGCTGGATGCGTTGCACGGCAGCGCCAACTATGGTTCTGTGTGGCCAGCAGCGACGACGATGAGAACGAGAATGACGCGACCAAGCGATGGCCACTGCGAGACAAGCGAGCGACTGAGGACGATGCGAACCGACGGCGGATGCCGATGTGGATGCCGACGATGAGGACAAGGACGAGGCCGTGCACGAGGCCAAGCACGAGGACAAGAGCAAGGGCGAGGACAAGGACGCGTCTCCAACTTAAATCGCTTCAATTTCACTCGGATGACGCGCCCGACAGGTGGGGCTGCAGAAGAGGGCGTGCTGCAGCCTCAGCGGCTTGCTGGTGTTGGTGTTAAGGACATGGCCGTCGCCTGTGCGTGTGTATCTGCCAGCAGAGACGCAACAGTGCCGACAACGTCGATTCGTCTGCGACGCCAGCAACAACAAGTGGAACTTCATTTTGCCATTCGGCAAACACACACTGGCACACACGCACGCACTTGCACTTGAGCATTCGTATTTTGTGTATTCGGCTCGTGCGATTCGCTTCGCTTTCGTTTCGGCTTCGCCTCTGCCTCAGCAAAGTATGTGAAGAAAAGCAAAAAGAAAAGTTTGCCGAAATAGCCAAAAGCTGCCGCTGGGCGGCGCCACTGTGCCTTAGCCAAAGCAGTCGAAAAGCTAAACACACAGACGCACGCACTTAAGATTTGATTAGGTAAAGTTTTGGCCGCAATTAAATGGTCGTTGGATGCAAATGAGAGAGACAGAGAGAGAGAGAGAGAGGGAGAGAGAGGGAGAGTGAGAGAGAGAGAGGGAGGGAGAGTGAGAGCGATTCCGATTCCGATCTCAGCATTACGTCCAGAAATAGCTCGAAACGATTTTCTTTAGCTTTTCAGTTGTCGTCAAACATTTAGCTCGAACAGATCGCGGAATGGATTTGCTTTTTCTCAGCCAGCGCATTTATCTGGGCGATGGCAGCCACGAGGCGCCCCTCAGCGGCGGCATCGTCGTGGACACGGGCGGCATCATCCGGCGTGGTAAGTGGCAAAGCTCAAGGCTTTGCGCGATACGCAACCTTTTGACTATCATGAATGCTTATTTATAAGCCATTCTACCCAATGCTCATGGGCAGATGGATGTTTGCGCCGCACTTGTTGGGCTTTGCACAATTTGTTGGTTTCTCTTCGCGTCCAAAATAAAACACAGAGACAAAGAGAGAGACAGGGAGAGACAGAGAGAGAGAGAGAGTAAGGCAAGCAGCAGGTAAAAGTGGAATAGAGCGTGAAAGACAACGCGTAGCAGCGTGGGCGGGCAAGAGAAATTCAACTTATGCTAATTAAAGTAGCTGACTAGAAAAACTCAGCGACAATTTTTGTTTCATGTTTTAATACATGCATAAATAATTATTGAATATATTAGGGAAAAATGAAAACGAAGACTTGAATAGGGTCTATTTACAGGTATTTCAAAATTCCTAAACTCTCTTGTGACAGAGAGTGACCATGCCTCACTTATATATTTTTGATGCGTATTAAAAAAGCGTAGATTAAATTACGGCTACTTCATAGAGTTACGGCTATTTTAAGCCCATTGCAAATGTCAATTATGTTTGTATTCTCTACAAATACTAGATATTCGAAACTTTGAATTTAGTTTTAGTTTTGAATCATGGATAGAAAATGGAAAATGTTTCTATTATAACTCTATCCGGCCGTCTACTTATCTATCAGTTCGTCTATCCATTCATCTAAACATTCTTCTCTATCCGTCCGTCTGTCCCTCCTATTACCTCTCCGTCCGTATATCTGTCCGGCTCTCCATCTATCAGTATGTATACCTGTATAGCTGTCCACCTGTCTGTCTGTCTATTTATTTGTACTCCTGTTTGTCCGTCCGTCAATTCGCCGTACATCCTTCTGTCCGTGTATCCGCTCTACTGACTGTCCGTCCGTATATCTCTCGGTCAGTACATCTCTTCATCTATCAATCTGTTTATCTGTACGTCCGTCAATCTGCTTACATATTTATCTGTCAATATTTCTGTCTGTATGTCCGTCCGTCCATCTTTCCGTATATAATATATACACTATATACAAAGGTATAGCTCCTGATATGTACGTCCGTCCGTCTACCATTCCGTATATCTGTCCGTCCGTCAATCTGTCATTCTGTCTATCAATATTTCGTCCGTCTGTCTGTCTGTCTGTCTATATATCTGTGTCTGTCTCTCAGTCCGTCCGTCCATTCATCAGTCCGTTCGCCCAATTTTCCGTCTTTCCTTCTGTCCCGGAGAAATCTTAGTCTTAAGCTTAGTAGAGACCTCTAAAGTTTAAGTATATTAATAAATATTTATATATGTATATCCCGTATACCCTACATTATAAAAGTTACTAAAATGTATATATATCTATATCTTCTTAGTGCTGCGCACAAAGCAGGAGGTGAACTCCTATCTATATAATACCGAATCGGAAGCTGTTTACGATTTTGGGGATCTGCTGCTGATGCCGGGCTTGATCGATACGAATGTGCACATTAATGAGCCGGGCGGGCGCACGGACTGGGAGGGCTTTGCGTCGGCGACTAAAGCGGCCGCCGCGGGCGGATTCACGACCATCATAAATCGACCCACGTGAGTAGTAGCTGCCCGATGCGTAGCGGCTTGCTGCTAGAGCTTTCTACACCGCCCTTTCTACAGTCCAACGCCCGCAGTAATGCCACGCCCCCCACAGTGAGTGTGCAGACACTGAAGGCGAAGGCGTCGACGGCACGCGGCAAGATCTATGTGGACGTCGGCTTCTGGGGCGGCCTGGTGCCCGGCAATCTGGATCAGCTGGCGCCGCAGCTGGCCGCCGGCGTCGTCGGACTACAGTGCACCCTCTGCACCAGCGCCCAGCCCGTGGGCGAGGAATTTGCGGCAGTCAACGAGACTCAGCTGGCCGAGGCACTGCGTCAGCTCAGCAAGGAGCAAGCAGAAGATGCGCTTATAGCGGTAAATATTACAGAGAGTCGTACTTTCTGGAAAAATAGAGAAAAGTATTCAATATTCTAACATTCCACATGTGGCCAAGTCTCAGCTGAGCTAGATTTGAGGAGGATAGATAGAGGGAATGATAGGTGGACGGATAGATGAACGGATATATGGGAGGATAGATGGACGGATAGATGGCCGGATAGATAGATAGACGGCTAGCCGGACGGATAGACGGATGGATAGATAGACGGAGAAACGGACGGTTAAACCTACGGATAAATATGCGGATAAAATGATTAATAGACAGATGGACGGACGGTAATATATATGAACGGACAGGCAAATAGACGGACAGAGGGGCGGACGGACAGATGGACGGGCAGCGAGACGAACAGACAGACGGATAGATGGACTAACAGAGGAATGGACGAACGGACTGATATATGAATGGACAGTCAAATAGACGGACAACGGGGCGGATGGACATTCGGACGGATGGACAGGCGGCCGGACGGACAGACAAATAGACGTACGTACAGATGAGCGAATAGACGGACTGACAAACGAACGGACAGAAGGACCGGCGGGCGGACAGTCGAATGTATGGGCGACAGGCGATGGATGCACGAACGGACGGACAGACAGAAAGCCGTAAATTGCTGAAAGCCAATATACCCTTTAACTTCCGTAAATACAGAAGTATGTTTAAATACGGTTTGGATGGACTCTCCTTAGATTAGCTCGGATTCCCCTATATAGCTCATCCTTCACATCTATTCAAATACGTATCATTCTCATATATATATATAGTAGTACAGAGTAAATCGTATCCATGTAGTTCCTAATAATCTCCATTTAATGTTTTCAGTTCCACGCCGAGCTGCCAGCGAGGGAGTCGCTGCCGCTGCCCGACGAAGCCGCTAGCAAATGCTATGCAAGTTTCCTCAGGTCACGTCCCGCCAGCATGGAGCTGTCCGCCGTAGAGCTCATCTGTCGCGCTGCTGCAGAGCAGCCGCAGCATCGCTATCACGTCATGAATCTGAGCTGCGCCGAGGCGTTGCCCATGCTGGAGACGTGCCGGCGGCAGGCGGGCGTGCAGCTGAGCGCCGAGACGTGCCCGCACTATCTGGCGCTCGGGGCGGAGCAGGTGCCCGACTGCGGCACGGAGTTCAAGACGTGGCCGCCCATACGTGAGCAGGCCAATCAGGCGGCGCTGTGGTCGGCGCTGCGGCAGCCGGACTCAGTGCTGCAGCTCATCGCCAGCGATCACTCCGCGGCGACGCCCGGTGCCCGTTGCCTGACCTACGGCCGGGGGCGTGGCAACTTCATGAAGGCCTGGCCGGGCATCAGCTCGCTGCAGCTGAGCCTGCCGGTGGTGTGGACGCGCGCCAGGCAGTCGGAGCAGCCGCTCGGCCTGGCCGAGGTGCATCGGCTGATGTGCTGGCAGCCGGCGCAGCTGAGTGGCCTGTCCCGCTTCAAGGGCCGCATAGCCGAGGGCTACGACGCCGACTTCTGCATCTGGAATCCGGACGAAGAGTTCACCGTCTCCGGCGATCAGCTGTACGCGTCGCACAAGTCGCCCACGCCGTATGCCGGCCAGCGGCTGAGCGGCGTGGTGCACGCGACGGTGGTGCGGGGCCTGCACGTCTACCAGCAGTTCGAGGGCTTCGGCCAGCCCCTGGGCAAGGTCCTGCTGCGCAAGAGCAGCGCCAAGCTGGTCAAGTTCGTGCGGCTCTGAGGCGAAAGTTTGTTAATTAAACTAATTACGTGCTCGAGATTGATCCAGCCCAAATATGATTTTCTTTTGCTGGGACTGCGTGTGGGCGTGGCTGAGGAAGTGGTTGGAGTTGTCGAAGAAATGGCACCGGATACAACGATGCACATATCCTTTTCCTGTCCAAGAGACGCTCGACTGCCTTGCTTAGCTTAGCTTTGCTTTGCTTTGCTTACGACCTGCCGCAGCTTGATGTCCTTTACTCGACTCCTTTATCAGACGTGCAACAAGTTGTCGCGTGGCAACGTTAAGCAAACACATACACACTTACACCAACACGTACACACACACACACACACACAAGTAAACCTCTATTTCAACACTCAAGTCACGGCCCATCCTACCACCCGCCCAACCGCCTTCCAGGCTCTGTGCATGTGGGCGACAGCTTAAGTTTGCTTGCCAGGCGTCAACTCAATTTTTGCAGCATGTGCCTCACGACTTGTTTACTTAAGCGGATACCAGTTAGAGCGAGAGCCACATACATCTGCACACGGATGTGTGCTCAATGTATGTGTGTGCCTGTGTGTGTGGGCTCATATTGTTCGTATTGTGGATATAGCAGAAAACTGAGCGTGATGACTTTATGGCAAATATAATAAATACATCATCTATTTTGAAATATAACATGAAAAATAATTATTTAAATAATATTCAAATTAAAAAATATTAAAATTTCGTTATATAAATGAATATCGTGAATGTAAAAGGGTTAAATTTATATAAATAAAAAATATAACACTTTTAAATTAAAACAACAATTTGTATTTCCTAAAATAAATATAAAAGTTTCTTAAATATTAAATTGAAAATAATAAAATAGTTTTGAATATATAATTATGAATGAATATTTAATATTTTAATATGAAACATTTAAATAATAAATATAAATAAATAAATATATAAATAAATAAATAAATAAATAAAAAATTAATTAAATTAATTAATTAATTTTTAAATAAATAAATAAATAAATCAATAAATAAATAAACAAATAAATAAATAAGTAAATAAACAAATAAATAAATAAATATAAGTAAATAAATAATTAGAAATATAAAGCACTGCAAATAATGCACAAAAATAAAATTAATTAAACATAGTTAAAAATTCAATTTCTTTAAAAAAAAACAAACAATTTTTATTTAAATAATAAATCAATTTTATATAGACTTTTATAAAAAATTATTATATTGAATATATATTGTATAAAAAATATTACATTTAACTAAAAAAAATAAATATATATTAATAAATATATATTATTAATAATAAACATAATAATATTGAAAGCTGAAATAGTAACGAATACAAATTTCTTAAATACTGAAAATACTCAAATTTAAAATAACTCGTAAGTATACATACATATGTAGACTTTCTAAAACTCCTAAGTTAACCTACTCCATATTATTTTTTAAATATTATTTTATGCCATGAGCCATTTCACCACTTGCACAAGAGTTCTCAGATGCTGTCTTCAATCACAATAAGAATTTTTTTAAAATAACATTCAGTATTATTTCAAGGTAGCAAACAATAACGATAATAATATTAGCTAAAACTAGAAACTTTCATAAATTTCTTTAAATTTTTGTCAGGTTTTTCATTAATTTGACGCTGTTCAAATTTCCAACTTGGCTAAACAATGGCAAGCTGCAATATTTCATTAAGTTGACCAAAATTTAGTCAAAGAGCTCCTTTTTCTAACGAGCCCGCGCTCCCGCGTCCCGCTGGCACCTCGCTGGCCCGCCAAAATCTCCATTGTTCGGTTCGGCGCACAGCTTGACAATACTCCGTTGGGGGCTCAGGTATTAGCTTTGGTTCCTTTGCGGATTTCTGGATGGCAGGCCAGCGCTGCCCGTTGCCTTTTTCCACACACACACACATGTGTACCTGACACACACACACATGCACACGCACTCACACACACATGATCAGAAGCACCGCATGAGCTTTGCTGCGCACAGTTTTATATTATAGTGAATTCAATTCTCAACGTTCACGTCCACACGCACACTCGGCATGCACTCTACATATATATATATATATATATATATATATATAACGATCAAAAAATATATAACTATAAATTCAAATATAGGAAAATACTAAAAATATATAAAATAAACAAAAAACTTATTAAAACTTAGAATTATAATATATTTCAACTATGTATACTTATTTAATTTATATTGAAAATAAACAAAAACTTAATGAATTTTGTGAAAGATTGCATATTATTACATATAAAAAAAATATATATATATATTTAAATATTGAGTAGCATGATTCGAATAATTATACTATTCAATATTAAAATTCAAATTCATTTATATAATAGAGAAAAAAAATGAAAAAATAAATCCAAAATATTATTAAACAAGTAAGAAAACTCTAGTCGAGACCGCTCGACTAGGAGTTACCCTGAACCCTGCGAAGAACCGCAATTCCAAGCAATCTCCGTTTCTTTAATATACATAAGAATATACAAATATGTTCATTACAAGCCAAACATACACACACACGCACAGGCGCACACACACAAACGCCAGTCGCTGAGTCAGCTGTTCTTTGGCTGCTATTTGCATGGCAATGCTATGGGAAATTAAATGTTTAATAACTTTTTTTCTAGAGAAACGATTTTGATTAAACTTGTTGGGCGTGATCATGTCCTCCATATGTACATATGTATGTGCCAAAGCACAAGTCTCTAGTATTTGATATACGGGACTTACAAATTTGAGGCGAAGGGGGCGTGGCATCCAAAATTTAACAAAAACCGAAATTGTGCAATGATCACATAACACTAAATGCAAAAATTGAAGACTCTGGCTATAAAGATGAATTATATATAATTAAAAAACGGAGCATCGATTTCGTTTTTAATCGATAACATTAAAATTAAGACAGTTATCGATTTTTTTAACAAACTCGATCTTTTCGTGCTATACAGGAACCTACATAAAAAATTTCAAGTCTCTAGCTCTTATAGGTTCTGAGAACGACGCGTTCATACATACGGACAGACGGACGGACGGACGGACAGACGGACAGGGCTAAATCGACTCGGCTTGTCTCCCTTATCAAGAATATATATACTTTATGGGGTCTGCCACGCCTCCTTCTCCCTGTTACATACATTTCAACAAAAACATTTCCCATTTTCAATGGGTTCAGGGTATAAAAAATTCAATTTGTATTTTGGGTAAATTTAATAAAAATAAAAACCAATTTATTAAATACAAAAATTAAATACAATTCACTTTATTTTGTGAAAATTTAGTAAAACACAAAACAAAAATATTAAATATAATAATAAAAAAAACATATTTTATTATATAAAAATGAAATAACATATCAGAGCAAAAATGTGAAATTTAGAAAGAAAATATTATATTTTTTTTATATATATATTGCCAAATAAAAATTAAATATTCAATAGAAAAGTTAAATAAAATATATAATATATTAATTATATATTATTTTATTTTTGTATATAACTATACAAACGTTTTTCTTTTTTTATTTAATGTTTTATTATTGTACTTTATTTAACTTTTTTTATAAATATTAAAAAATACTAATTATTATATTTTTATACATTATATCAATTGAAACTTTCAATATATTATGTAAAATATTGTCAATCATTTAAAACAGATATCTTTTATGCAATAATATATATCAGCTATAATAATTATTTAATTATTATTATTATTTTACTATTTTATTTATTTAGTCAGATCATCATAGTGACTGCACTTACTGTTGCAGCTTATGGACTAGGAAAACTTCCTCTTCCTTGCACTGCCACCGTTAACTGCCTCCCTTGAACTAACCCATGCATTGCCGCCCACGCGTTGGTTTTATTCCAGGTATAACTAGCGCACCTGATGTCGAGGTCCCACGCTTGCTGCCGTAATACCTTTGTGACAAAATCACAGACTTTTCTGCGAGCATTATACGTTGACTTCACAAAGAGTTTTAGTTTTTCTATCCACGTGTCGCCCGTTGCAGCTGAATTCGGGAATAAGTGCGGGGGTGCTTTAGGCTATTGCTAGACGGTACTTAAAGAGCCAAATGCATGTTAAAGCTGAGTTATGCAGCCTAACACCTAGATAGTTCTCTCGAAGCCATGTCTTCGACTTACCCGAACACAGAAATACCTCCGTATTTTGCAACCCTCCGGAACTTGGTTCCATCTGTACTTGAGTGTACCTCTGGGATTAGAATCGTCCTCTTTACAGATGACTTCGCTGACTCTCTAGCTGTCCGGACGTACTCAGTTCCGCCATTGATTCCTAACCCTTGCCATTTTATATTCCGGCATACGGAAATCCTGCGCCAGAGCCACCAACATGTCAATCCGCCTAGAACCACCGGACGCGAGCATACACTTCCTCTGCCTGACCCCCTCCATCAATAATGGCCATTGTCAACCGGGCTGTCTGAAACTGTGTCCGACCGCAAGCAGTTTAGGTTTTATTAGCATTTCCAGTAGCTTTCCGGCTGCGTTTAGCATGCACAGTAGGCGGCAAGTCGTCGATGCTATGGGCTCACCTTTGCCTTTTACCTTTTGGCTTTGACTTTGCTGTCCGGATATAACCTTTATTTTGCATATGCACTCCCCATTCCGAGATGAAAGTTTAACCGTCTCATTGCTTTCAGTTTGAGTATAAACCTAGCTAAATTCTCTGGTATCGGAGCCTGATACTTAGGCAAATGAGCGGGAAGAACTTCTCTTCGGCATTAGTTCGGGTATTAGAGAAGCCCTAATGGAATATGCTATTAGACTGTCCTCCTTCTCATCACATATTGAACGCAACTATCTCGAAAACTATATAGGCCAGAGATCTGGAATTTTAAATATATATCGAGTATACCATGCGCAGTACGATCTTGACATTTTTTTTATCGATAACTCATCCCATTTTCTTATTATCGACAAAAATGGCTAATTTGAGCTGATTTTTTTAACTTTAACTTTTTCCTTGATATAATTTGTCAAACTTGTGCAAAAATCAAACCTAAGTATTATATTATAGTATATCAGTATTGTTTAATATTGTTTTATGTTATATATCATTGTATTCAATTAAAATATGCAATAATTTATATTATAAATATAATAAATTCATAATGTTAAATTCTATCTTATTTGATTATATTGTATTATTTATTTATTATATTACGTTTTATTAAATTCTATTTTACTTGAATTTATTTTATTTTAATATTCAATATTTTCATTTATTTTATATACTTCATTTTATTTTGTTTTATTTTATTTTAATTTAGTAATTTCATTTATTTATTTGTATTTATTATATTGTATTTTATACTTAATTATACTATATTTGATATATTTTTATTTTATTTCATTTCAATTTTTTCATACATTGTATTATTTTATTTTTCTTTTTTATTTAAATTTTACTTAATTTTGTTTCATTTGATTATTTTTATTTATTTAATTATATTATATTTTACATTTTACTGTACTATATTTTATACCATATTTTTTATTTAATTTCATTTTTTTCATATTTAATTTTATTTGATTTCATTTTAATTTTTTCATTTTTTTTTTATTTTTTGTTATTTTATTCTCTTTTTTTAATTAATTTTATTTTGTTTTATTTTATTTTATTTTAATATTTTTATTTATTTAACTACATTATATTTTATATTTTATTATACTATATTTAATTTTATTTTATTTTAATTTTTTATCACATTTTATTATAAATGTCATTCATAAACTCGTTCAACTGTCTGGCACTTCTCTAACGCTAAAGAGCTTCGCAGCATTCAATCTGTTTGTAATTATATTATGGCCATGGCCAACAGTGCACGGCCAAGTAACATCAGTAACAGTAAAAGCAACAGCGCCAGCAACAGCTCCAGCCATGTGTGGTCACTTTTGGCATATTCGAACCTCGATTACCTTTGACATAAGTTGTTCCCGTTGTCCTGTGTTCCGCTTGTCGTTCTGCTGCTGCTGATTTTATTCTCGGCAAGCAAGTTTGTTTGCCCACCTCGGTCCACCTGCCCGCTCTGCCTACGTCAGCTGCGTCGGCCCCTGTCCATGCGAGCTCAACCTGATGAATGTGTGTATGTGTGTGGGTGAGTTGCCATTCGACGTTGGGTGGCAGTGGGTCGGGGACTGTTTCGGATTTGGCCTGGCGCTGTGTTTCGGCGCTAGCTTTTGGTTATAAACGTATTACGTGTAGCGCGTTACACGCCCCTGCGCATTTCTTATTAAATAAATGCCCCAAGCAGCTCACTTTCAAATCACATTACTGCCGCTGCTGAGCAGGTGCGGGAAGGTGAGACGAGGGGGGAGGGGTGGCCGTACGGTATTACGTTGTTTCGCTGAAATTTTGGTACTGCGGCGGCCGCTGTCAGCTGCACACGCGACGTAACGCAATATGCGACGTATGCGTAATTTATGCAACGTTTATGAAGCATACGTCATGTAAGCCGCGCTCACACAAAACGCCCCGGCAAGCCAAATATTCAATGTATCTCTGTCAAGTGAGGCGGCAGCAAGGCTCGTTTAGAGCCATGTGGACATTAGAGGGCTGCCTCTCTCTGTGTGCGTGTGTGCGTGCGATGACTGTGATTATTGTATTACGCATACGCCAAGTTGCCAAATTGAAAATGTAGCTACGGTTTGAGGTTTGCTGAGGGGGTGGGGGTGGAGGGGGCCGAGGGCGTGTGCTTGCTGAGGGTATTTTCAGTTTTGAAAGACTATGTGTGACGCAATGTTGTCATGTCATATACATGTCTCTAATATATGTATACATAATATATACATATATATGCAATATAAAATCACAAGAAACTCAGGAAATTTGGTGCTCTTCATGTACGTTGGATATGTTTGGAATTTATAAATATTTAAAAATTATTATATATAAATTAAATTATATTACATATTATTATTATTATTATTATTATTATTATTATTATTGTAGTGTTAAATAACTTTTTAATACATATATTACTACATATATTTTTATCATTTTACTATTATTGTTATTTTATTATCCTTTTGCACTTTTACTATATATTTTTTTTATTATTTTATTATATTTATTTATATTTTCTTTGTTTTTAATATATTATTACATATTTTTTTATTATTTTATTTTATTTATTTGTATTTAATTATTATATTTATTTTTATTATATTATTATATTTTACTATTATATTCATTATATTATTGTTATTATTATTATTATTATTATATATTTACATTTATTATATTTTCATATAATATTATTATTATATTTATTTTCATTACTTTCCTCAATTAAAGGGTATTTCATTGCCGACTTGATAGAAAAAATGTTGATTTTTTGCTATTTGCTCGGCAGTTTGTTTCAGCTGCACGCACAGGTGTGAGGCGTACGTGTTGCAGGTGCCTGTGGTCAGATTTTTGCTCTTCTGCTCCGTACTCTATCAAGTTTTGGCTAATTGGTTTCTGCTCTGGCAGGAACTAGTTTGCAGACTAAGGCTAAGAATAGAAGCAATTACACACCACAAACGAGAGCCGGAGCAAAGTGCAAAGTGCAGAGCGCTGGCTATATATAAACTGAACATTTTAATTGCTTTATGTTTTAATAGAACTTTTTTAACTTTTAATTAATTCGTTTTTTATTTCCTACTTAATTCTTAATCAGCTCTAATATTTGAGTTAATTGATGTTGCTTAGCGACAGCAGCAGTTAGTCGACTGCCTGAACGTATGCTATGCTTTTTGGCTGCCAGCTGTCGGTCAGCTGCTGACGCTCACACGCATGTGCGAGCGAGTTAAGTGCGGTGCTCGCAGTGTGTGCCAGCGAGCGAGCTAGCGAAATAACGTCACCGTCGTCGTCGCGTCTCTGCTGCGCCGTACGCCATAACTGTGCGCTAACAGCAATGAAAAAGAGTAAAAACAGTAACGGCACACAAAAAAAAATAATCGCAACAACAACAACAGCGAGTCGTCGGCGTCAGTTGTGCGTGCTCTTCTTTCCTTATTCTATGTGCTTGTCTCCCCAAATGACCAACACATAAAGAAATGCGCATGTATGTATGTGTGTGTATGCGAATGTAGAACTTGACTTGCGTTAGGTATTTAAAAATATTTCTGGCATGTTCGTTGTTGTTCTGCTGTATGAGTAAGCGCACAATACGCGGCGCAAGTGTGAGCGAAAGAGCGCGAATAGGCAACAGATAGAGCGAAAGGAATGAGAGCGGCGGTGTAGTGTAATGTAGGAACGCCGGCATCGACACCGACACCGACATCGACATCGGCAGCGACGTCAGCGTCAAGCACCGTGACTTTGACGTGGCGACGATAACGTTTAACGCTCTTGTTTTGCTATTATTGTTTGTGTTGCTTTAATTGTTGCTGCCGCTGCACTTCAAGAAGCTGCTGCTTAAGCAGAGCACACAACAACAACCCAGCACCAAATTACGAAACAGCGCACAGGGAGCAAACACGAACACACACGCAGGCATATTAGTACACACACACACACATGCGTAGGTATGATTATTATGTGTATTATGGCAGCTAGAAACGCACGCGTGCTAGAAATATGCGAAGCACGACTCAAAGACGTCTTATCTGCTTGATATTTGTATACGAAATAAACACAAAAATTCTAGCATTTAGTTTCTCTATTAATTATATAATAATATATGTACTTGTGTAGCATACATACATACACATGCAAGACATTTTATAGCAGCACGCTATAAAAATCTGTTGGCGACTACGTGACTCACTTGCATGCAGAATTAGCTGCTGCATGCGATGTGTGCCGTCTCGCTCTCGCGCATAGAATTCGCATAGTAAAACGTAGCAGTGATTAAATCAGTAATGAGCGCAATTTAAGCATTTTATTGGCATATGTTCCAAAAAATCTGAAGTGTCTATGTACGTTTTATATATTTTATTTATATATAGTTGAAAAAGCTGTTATATATTAGTTGACTTGCTGTGAATTGCTTATTTTTCGTGCGAGACTTGGCACGAATGTGGCTTAATTTTATGCACAGGCACGCGCCCATCACTAGCTGTCTGCCGCTGCTGGTGACGTGTGCTGCGGCGACTTCGACGTCGACGTATGTACGTAGGTATGTTTGGCTGTATGTACATACATACATACATATATACATGAACGTCGTCGTCGTCGTCGTCGCCACGTCGTGGCCGCTTAGTCAGTCATCGGTGTCAGTATTGCTTTTCAGTTCGGCTACGTAAAGCGGCGTCAGAGGCAGCAGCAGCGACGAGCAGCAGCCCCCAAAAGCAACAACAACAATAACACTAGCAATCGCAATCGCAGTCGCAATAAGCAGCGCCAACATTCAGTCAGTTGTCGGTTGCGCCGTCGTCGCGTCATCAAGCGCCGGCAGCAACAACTACAACGGTTCAGCTATAACAACGACAAAAGGTGACGAGTGCGGCCCATTAAAGTATAAGAGCAAGAAGAAGAAGAAGCAAAAGTAGAAGAAGAAGAGCGCATACAAATTTAGGCGCCAAAAGCATACATACATACAAGCATAGATCTACATGTGAGTATGTATGTATGTATATACATGTAACAGTACCATCAGTGCAACAACAACAACAACATAGTGTCTCAGTGTGCGTGTGTGAGAGTGACCTTTTTTTTTTCTTATTATTTGCACACTTTTCTCGTGTGTAAAATATTTGTGTAAGAAGTTAAGCGAGTAAATGTCTCGCTGTCTCGCTCGCACGCGCCAAACGGTTAAGCAGCAATTGCACGGTGTATTTTGTACATGCACGAACATGCACACATGCATACAGCTATATTCATACATGTGTGTATAATTTGTACTGTATAATGTATTGTAATCAAATACAAATCGGCAAAACAACAAAAATCTTGACGTAATCGCCACACAACGAAAAGAAATCAAAAAACGAAACGAAACAAAAACAAAAAGCGCACAACGCGCAGCAAACTCAACGACAACAGCAAAAACAACGGCAAAAGCTGTTTGTTTTCTTTCACGTTATTTATTTATTTTCTTTTCTTACTTTGTTTTTGTGTTTTGTCATTGCTTTTGTTATTTATTGTTGTTAAAACATCTCATTAAGCGGCTTGCAAAAATTACACATTTTTTTAGCTGTTACGCGAAAATTTTAGCTTTTCTCTCCTCTCTCTCTCTCTTCTCTCGTCTTCTGCGTGGCGAATTTCATTGTTATTAGTCAGCAGCAGCAACAACAACGTTAGCGGGTAAGATATGATTAGAGGCGACGGTGGGGGTGTGGCAAGAGCACTAAACAGCTTATCGGCTGCATTAACCGATTCTTAACTCGATTCCGTTTAATTTAATAACTATAATTATAGCAAAACAAAAAGAACCAAAGACAGGAAAACTTTTACACAGAAGGTCATTCAAATAAACAAAAATATATAATATATATATATATATATGTGTGTGTGTGTATGCATGATTATGTACCCACATACATATGTACATATGTAGGTGTACAGTGAGCCAAAAATGTATGATCACATAAACATTGGCTAATGATCCTACCGAAAGAAAAACAAAAATAAAAATTAGTATATTTTTTTAATTTAAAATTTTAATTTACACAAATATTAGTATTAATATCAGATACTAAAATATATATTTAATTCAGCATTTATTTTTTTATTCTATTTTATTTATTTATTATTTCGCATTTCATTTATTTTCTTTTTTTACTTTATTTAATACATTTTATTCCATTTTTTTTATATATATGTAGATATATATTATTTATTTTTATATTTTATTGCCTCTTTTATTATTATTTTTTTAATTTATTCAGATTATAAATTCGTTATTTTATTTTTTAAACTACAAAATAAATATAAATACAATTGAAATTAGTTTTAAAATATCATTTATTATTTTATTTTTAAATTTAATTTTATTATTTATTTATTTTTTAATTTTAAAGTTTCTTTTTTTTATTATTTTAAACTTACATTTTTCTTCGACAAAATTAATTTGACACTAAATACATTTAAAAATAAATTAAAATTTTATTGAATTTAAGTTTAAAATTTATTTTTTACATTATCAAATTTCAAATTAAACAAAAATTAAAAAAATAATAAAAGTTTTTTTTTAAGTAATTTTTTTAAATTATTAAATTTAAACTCCAATTATTTAATAAAAATAGAATACGTAATAAAAAAATTAATGAAATTTAATTATATTGAAATTTATTTTTTAATCTTAAAATTAAATATAAATATAATAATAAATGTTATTTTAAATATGCAATTTAAAAGATATATTAAATTTTATTATATTATTTCTTTTCTTTTTTCATAAATTAAAATTGTATAAAATTATTTTTAAGCTAATATTCTCCTTCTGAACATCCTTCTTCGATGCCGTCTTTATCTCTATCTGTCCTTTCATGGACCTCTTTAGTTTCGGGAGCTAGAAGAAGTCACAAAGGGCTAGATCTGGGGAATTTAAAAAGATCTTAGAAATATAAAGATATTATTAAATTATAGTAGAAAAATCTAGTGTTGCGCGATGGTACATCAAACTGATACTGCCGCTATATATGTGGTTCATTATCGAATTTTAAGACGACTCTGAATCAAAGCTTATTTTCCAGACATATTCATATTTGATTATGAAATACAAATACATATAGATTCGCCTATATATAGGTATATAAACATATTATATATAATAAACATGCCTATATGTCTCTAGTCACACCATAAACTAGTCTATGACGTAATCTATGATATAGTTCAGTCATAGATATAATGCAATTATGTCATAATGCCATCATATGCGATCAAGGTGTTCCCTAAAATACGCCCATTTCGAATACAGATAATTGACATTTTTCAATATTCCCGATAAGTGAGGTGTTCCTTAATAATACTCAATTTACGACCCGCGCACTAGACATTAGTCATGGCTCGGCTAGAGCCCAATCGAGGCATTACTATAGAAGCGTGCTAAATTGTCAGCGGATCGATAAGATCTAGTATTTAACTTTCCTGATAAATTTAATAGAAATATATATGTATATATACCTACCATATATATATGTATATTCTCTTCAGTCTTATCAACATCATATATATATATATATATATATATATATATATATATATAAGATAGCATCTGAAATTATCTGACGAGTGAGAGAAAGTTTCGGCAAGTTCAGATTTAATCAGATTCTATTAGAAAATATATTTAATGCAGCATTTTTTTAAATTTTCTTGTATATTATTTTATTTATTTATTATTTTGCTTTTCATTTTTTTTTTTTGCTTTTTTAATACGTTTGTTTTTTATTTTGTTGTTAAATATACATATATATTATTATTATACTTATATTATTTATTTATATATATAGTTTTTATCTCTTATTAATTTTTTTTTTATTTTTTCATATTAAATATTCGGTATTTTATTTTTATTAATTTTTTAAATTTAAATTTGATTTTTTTAAATTTTCTTTTGTTTATTAATTAATTTTTACTAATTTTCTTTATTTTGGTTTATTTTATATATTATTTACTTTGTTATTTAATTCATTTTTGTATATTGTTTTATATATTTTCTTAATATATATATTTTTTTTGCTATTTTATTTTGTTACTTTCTATTTTATTTATTTAGTTTCATTTTTTAATTTATTTTTGAATTTGTATTCTATTTGTTCACGTTAATTTCATTACGTTATTTTATTACGTCATCGATCGTATCGAAGTGAGTTAGTCAGTTTCCGAAGATCGTATCGCAAATTTATGCATTTACATACATACATATATTATATTACGACACATATGGCAATATACCGAATAACCCCCCCCCCCCCCCTTCCCCTTCACATAATATTCCCTTAGTCCCAGCTCCAATTAAGCTACGGAGTTGAGCTGATATTTCTATGCGCTCCCGCGGCCAACGTAATACTACGACACTGATAACGGTAATGGGGCGGGGCTGTCGCCCATCAAAACAGAAATGATAACGTGCCAGGGCTGCAGACGCGCAGGCAAAATGATTGCTGGTTCGGTTCACTAGCTAAGCCATCGCCAATTGGGAGCTAGTTCGTGAACCTAGCATAGATTCCATCTCAAATCCAATTGGAGAATTGTTCATGTACCTAGCTCAAATTTGAATTTGAATTGATTCAACTGTTTGAACTGGAATCGGTTCGCAGCCGTGGTATATAAGCAAATACATATGTATGTACGTATGTATGTTTGTGTATTGTATAGACGCCAAACGGCTGTATTATCAAATTACTGCTAGCTGATAATCCGCATGAAAGCTGTCGAGTGGCTGACGTTGGGTGGTGCTGGTGGGTGGGTGGCCCTGTTTGGGGTGTTGCCAACAATGTTGGCAGGCCATGTGCAACAGATTCTAACGGCAAAAGTTGCTTCCCCCACCCAAACAATTGGTTTGTTTGACAGCGGCACCTAAAGCTACTATCTCCCACGCACACACACACACACACACACACACACACACACACACACACACACACACACACACACACACACGCATTCACTCACTCACTCACATATTACAGTTACCGCTGCCTCTCGCGCTTCTCTTGCCCACGCCCATTCGCTTGCCCATTGCCATTCGGTTTCGAGAGTTCTAACTGTTTTCGTTTATGCTGCAGTTGTTGTTGCTGCTGCTGCTACTGCTACTGCTGCTGCTGTGCACTCATTTAGCTTTAATTAATACAGACAAATACAGCGGCATTCGCAGCGAAATGCAATGCATGAGGCGGGCTAAAAATAAATCATGCTGACGTCACACATTTTGCGTATGAGCAAACGCAAAGGCATTAAGAACCAGCCGCAGTTGACGTTGTCGTCGTCGTCGGCGTCGCTGTCAAAGCCAAAAAGCGAAAGACGCGAGACGCGATTCTGATTGGAATTGATTAAAATGCAGCAGGCAAATATTGCCATTCCCGTTGGCTGTCTTCGCGACGATTGCTGTTAATGTCAAACGAAAACAGAAGCAGCAAGAGCAACTGCATGCATGTACATACATATGTACATACATATGTATGTGTGTTTGGCATAATTTGATGTGGCGAATGTTTCGTTTTGGGAGCCACGATGATGTCAATGACGTTGATGACGTTGCCAGATTTTTGTATTTATGCTTTGTACGCTTTCGTCATTCTGCCTGTTCACTGCCTCTCTCACTCTCGCCCTTCCTCTCTCCCTTGCTCTGGTGTCAATTACCTCTTTGAGTGGTCACCGCAAGTATTTTTAAGTTGCGCTTACGCAGCGATGACAAGCACAACACAACTTAAAAGAGAGAGAGAAGATAAATCAATGATAAAACGGATCTGTATAGCTGGTAGAGCGATTGTAACGCGGGTGGGTGGCTGCGGCAGCAACAACTTGCCTAGGCTGGCTAGCTTAGAGTGTCTAGAGATGAGCGCGTGAGCGAAAACACAAAGAAAGAGAGAGAGAGAGATTCGAATTCTAGTTCAACTTGTTCACTTGATTCACTAGCTCACTAACTGAAGTCTTTGTAAGCATTACTCAGCTGCATATCATAAATAGGCATTAACATTGAGGAACAATGGAATTGAATTATGCATATACACACCTACATACTTGCATAAGCATATGAGTATGTACATATGTAATCGATGTGCAAATCGATATTTACTGCTATTTTTGCGTGCCTCTCACGCGCTCACCTCGAACACTTTGCAACAATCATTTTGAACTGAATCAGCGCCTCACCACTCACTCCACTCCACTCTCTCCTTCTCTCTCACTCTGTCTTTCACATCAACATCAATTCAATTCCAGCTAAGTGCAGTGTCACTGCGCTTTATGGTTTATATATAAATACATATGTACGTACATACATACATATATACATATATTTGCTTATGCTGTCTGTTTGCAGTTTACTCAGTGCAACATTTAATAGAAACAAAACATTTTAATCAGCTCTGATAAATAAAAAGCACGAGTTTGTCTAGTCGTGAGCTAACCTGTAGCTAGCTAGCAAGCTAGCGTCGAGCTGCCGTCATAAAAAAATCAAATTTCCTTTCTCCCACACATGCATACATCTGTGCATACAGACTTGCTTATGCGCACACACACACGCATGCACATGCATGCCCGATTCCGCTTTGCCTCTCTTAGAGCGGAGAGAGCAGAAACATGCAGAGACATACAAAACTTGTTATCCTCGCGCTAAGACGATTGTTTTTTTTTTTTTTTGCTATTTCCTTGCTCAGTTCTTTCTCGCAGCGATGTTTTTCTATGTTATTCAATTAATTAAATAATTGAAAAAGGCAAACTGATGAGTTTTTTACATAAAACAAACAGAACTAGTTCATTTTAAAATTCTAGAAAATCTGATGAAATTTGTGAATTTCAATATCGTTTACAACGTTGAAGTCATTATCATCTATAAATTTGCTAGCTTACGATTTAATTGATATTTAATTGCTTTGATTCATCAAGACGTCAATGCAAGGTCTCGATATTGTTACTCATTGGCCGAGGGCCTTCATAGGTTGAGCTAAAAGTTTTTAAAATCAAATTTCAATAATTATATTTCTAATGCAAATACATGCAAACGTGAACATGTATACAAATATGTACACACATACACACATGCACTCAGTGCTTGAAATATTGTGACCAAACGGCGCCAACTTCGTTTTCTGTTGACCAAAACAACAACAAGAGCAACAGTAAAGTGGCATGCACTGAGTCAGTTAGTCGGTCAATCTGTGCCTCTGCCTCACCCTGTCATTCTGCTTCCTG
Organism: Drosophila paranaensis; assembly: GCA_035047545.1. NCBI lineage: Eukaryota > Metazoa > Arthropoda > Insecta > Diptera > Drosophilidae > Drosophila > Drosophila paranaensis. The sequence continues at coordinate 554,944 of JAWNPL010000031.1, forward strand.
GAGTGTGACTCGCGTAGACTGCGCGGCGTTCTGTGGGGCCGAGTGAAGCGAGAACGAGAGCAGCAGTGCGGGTGTCCGTAATGAGAGTCGCAATGGAATGTTTAAAAGTAAAACGAACAACGGTGCAATTAGACGACATCTGCAATTCTGTCTAGCTCCAGCTGTTGTAGTAAACGTTTCTTTTATATTCGATTCATATTTTTATTGTTATTTTGAAATTATATAAATGTGTGTTGAAAAGTCAAACGACGCTTTAAAACAGTCTCTAGCACTTATGTACTTAAATGTATTTACAATTTACTAGCAGCTGGTTATGGCCAACTAACGTTTGAAGTCTACGAATAATCGTTATTTCAAATGAATTAATCGACCGCCAGATTCCTATGCTGTTGCAGCCCTGGTGTCAGCAGTGTCGCACAAGCCAACAGCTGTTTGATGTGCTGCCAGCAGTGTATAAACTTGTCGCGCGCTTTTTTTGCAAAACTATCGATGTGGCAGATTTGTAAAAGTCTTATGCAAACAATACGCAAAAAATACATTATTTTTATTTTAATTATTATTTTTTGGATTGGGCTTGTTATGCTTAAGTAAATTGCTAAAATATTGTGGCTAATTTGGTGTGCCAACTATCTGGCAACGCTCGACGGCGAAACGGGTTGCCGTCGCTGCGTGCGCATGCTTATGTGTGTGATTAAGAGTGCGTATTCCCTATGTGTGTGTGTGTGTGTGTGTGTGTGTGTGTGTGAATGCTTGTGTGTGTGTGCGTGTTTGTGTCTGTCCGTTTGTGTGTGTTTGCGCCAGTACTGAGGCAGTAAAGTAGCGCGAGCGAGCGAGCGAGCAATACAAAATAATATTTTGCGCAAAAAAGGGCTAAGAACCTGATCAATAAATTGTAGTTAATATTGAATGTGGAAGCGAAAGCGCGCGTGCTAAACTAGCCATAAACAATTTGTGTCCTTGCATCCTGCCACTGGCCACTGGCAGCTGACAAACAAATCGCACGCACAGCGCTGCTCAGAAAAAAAAGAACGTAAGCAACGATAACAGCAGAAAAATATTTTGTGTGCTCTGCTGGGCGCGCGTGCTGCCAACTGTATGAAAAGTGTTTCTGCCTTTGACCGAGCGACCGACCGACCGACCGACCGACCGTACGCCTGCCAAATCAAACCCAATAACAAATAGCGCAAAGAGGAGCAGCAATAACAACAACAAAACACAAACTATGCAGCACCAGCAGCCAGCTACGTAGTAGCTGTAAAACCTAACGGAGCCTGGGCTCTCTGTGCTGCTGTGCTCTAGAGTGTGGCGTGCGTACAGTTGAATTTTTCAACAAGTTGCCAGCACAGCGCGCAACGCGACACAGCCACACACACAAACAGAGACACAAATATACACACATACATATACATATATATAAATATATTTATATATATTTATATGTATATATAGACACATACAGCAGCGCGCGCAGCGAGCAGTGAAACGGTAACAACAACAACAACAGCAAGAGGAGCAGCAGCAGCAACGTTTTTAGTGATGTCATCAGAAAGTAAGTTTTTGTTGTTGTTGTTTTGTTTGCCTAAAGCACAACGTCGTCATGACGTCATTTCATAAAAATACACACAACAGTTGAGACAGTATGGCCGTTGCTGTTATTGTTGTTGTTGTTGTTGTTGTTGTTGTTGTTTTGTCGTTGTCGTCGTCATTTTTGTAGCAAGCAAACAAAACAAACCAAACAACAGTTGTAGCAGCAGCAGTGACAGTGACAGTCAGCAGCGTGTGTGCGAGTGTGTGTGTGAGTATGTGTGTGTGTGTTGTTGTTGTTGTTGTTGTTACGAACAATTAACAATTAGCAATTACCAATCAAGCAATATTGTAACCAAAAACCAATGAAACCAATTTTGTGCACATCTCTCTCTCTCTCTCTCTCTCTCTCTGTCTCCCTCTCTTTCTATCTACTCCTCTTACTCACTCACTCTTTCTATTTCTTTTCCCATCTCTGTCTCTGTGTGCGTGTGTGTGTGCGCGCGCGGCCCATCTCTTTCATTGCTTTGGCAACCGTCCGACCGACCGACCGTACAACCGCCCGCCCGCCCAACCGTCATCCTTTACCGTTCGGATTGTGCAGTCGTCGTCGAGCATCCATCAACTTCAAACTGGCAAAATTGAAACGGAAAAGACGCCAAACTGAAGCACTTGTCGGAGAGCGTAACGGTGCTGCTGAAAATCGCTAAAATGGACAGCATCGTCGAGGAGAACGGCAACTCGGCCTCCAGCGGTAATGTCAACGACGTTGATGTCACATCAGCAGCGGCCGTTGCCGCCGCCGCTGCCGCCGCCGCCGCAGCAGCCGCAGCGGCAGCAACAGGCGGCCAACAACAGCAAACACAACAGAACCAGCAAAGTACAACGAGCGGCGTTCCAGCGACGGCCAACACAAACAATCCCAGCGGCGCGGCATCCGTGCTGACGACGACCGCCAACTGCAATATACAATACCCAATCCAGGCGCTAACGCAGCACGGCCTCCAGGTAAGCTCGCCGAGACAAAGGAACGGAGTAGTTGGGATATATATGTATATATGGATATATATATATGAGAGATCAACATCAACTGTAATATTTAAGGATTAAGATTAGTATATATCGTTAGAGTATGCATATAAGAGATCGAGGATTATAAAACTAAGCTAACATCAGTATATGTACTAGTAGTTAGGACAGATGATCTGATCAGAATCAGGATAAGATTAGTATTTGATGGGTTTGAGTAGAGTTGTTAGGATATATACATATATGTAAGATCGAGATTGATTGTATTGCTGAATGAATGAAGCTTGGATTAGTATTACTTCATTTGTATATATCTGATTATGATATATATCAGAGATCGAGATTGCTTATATCGTATTATTGAAGGACTATATACTTGAGTATATATAGGATATATTTATGTATTTATATACTATACTAAAGTATACAAGTCAATATTATAATACCTGTATATAATTCAGTACAATACAATATATATATTTATATATGTACTTAAGATCAAAGTCGATTGTATAAAACAAGGATTATAGAATGAAGTTAGGATTAGTGTATACCCAGATTTCTATATATATCTATTTATACGTGATCAGTATAGAGTTTGGCTAGAGAGACTGTGAGATCTCTATTATAGATTCTATATTTCATATTCTAAATTCTCAGAGAGTTCCAAGTCTTCTGCTCTATACCTCACTTACTTAAAAAGTCTAGAAAATATAGAATATAAATATATATAACTTATATATGCAAAGCTGGAGAGCTAGTGCTCGCTCAGTCATAAGGAAGCACCTACACTTACCAAAGCGCTTAAAACGCAACAAAAGTATACAAAATCTTTGGTATTCCCATGTAGCACTACTGTATCTGAAGACTTAGGGTTTATATATTGCCATATTATTAGTTATTCTTGCCAAAGCACATTTACCAAATCTTTGCCATTCCCATTTAGAGTTAATATATCTAGAAATGTAGAGCTTGAGCTATTACTATATCAACAATTACTCACATCAAGGCGCTTGAAACGCTTAAAATGTTCAAAAAGTCTACGAAATTTATAGTTTTGCTAGTGTAGAGCTCATGTGCATAGAAGGGCTCAGAGAAGACGCTTGAAACGCGTGAAAAGTCTCTTACTACTCCAATGCAGAACTAAACTTATTACTAAAGTACTATTATGACTACGCATGAGACGCTTGTAACGCATCAAAAGTGTACAACACTTTTGCTATTCGAATGTTGAATGTAGCTAGAAATTTAGCTAATGAATAATTACTTATAAACAGCGCATGAGACGCTTGAAACGCTTAAAAAGTCTACAAAATTAGCTTAGCTATTCCAAATCAGAGCTTATGTATCTTAGAAGTATAGAGCTAATGTATCTAAATAGCAGTAGTTACTCATAACACATCGCGTATGACGCTTGAAACGCGTGAAAAGTCACAGAATATATAGCCAATATATAGCTAAAGTACCTGAGGCAGGTAGCTCTAGGAGCAATAAAGCATAGCAGACGCATCAAAAGTATACAGCCTTCCTAATCTATATATTAATATAGTTAGTATAAATAGCAAAACGCCTAAGAAGTGTGGCAAGTAGTGCCTACGACTAATACCTGAATTAACTAAAGATAATTAGATGAAGTAGCGAGAAAGAGGCAGAGAGAGAGAGAGAAGGGCGAACGCTTGGAAAGCGCAAGAAGCTTGACAGGGAGCGTGGAGCGAGGAGCGAGGGGGTATGACTCACAAACTCGTATTTAAATGTTTTCATTTTCCCTCTCTCTCTCTCTCTCTCTCTCTCTCTCTCTCTCTCTCTCTCTCTCTCTTTGAACTTGGCTGGAACTTGGCTGGAACTTGGCCAGCTGAGAATATCGATACTAATTATTTATTAAAACCTGAGACCAATTAAAAGCAAGTGGAGTGCAGAGTAGAGTGTAGTGTAGTGGGGTGGGTGGGGGGTGATTAACTAAGGAGCGAGGGCTTTATCTCTACCTGAATTTGAATAAACTCTAATTGGTCTCTCCCTTCGCACAGGTGCAGTCCGTGATACAGGCGGCCAATCATTCGGGTGTCATACAAACCGCTGCCGGCACACAACAGCAGCAGCAGCAACAACAACAACAACAACAACAACAGCAGCAGCAACAACAACAACAGGCGCTGGCCGCCGCATCAGTGATGCATAAGGGCGGCGGCACCGGCGTCGTCTATATGACCAAGCCGGCCAATACGACGGTCATTCACACGACCACGAGCAATGCAGTGCAAGTGCGTAACAAAGTGCGTAGCAGTTGCTAACAAAGAGACATTGTAACAAACACACACACATACGCTCTCTCTCACACCCACACACACACACACACACACACATGAGTTTATGTCGAGGCTTCTTGTCTGTGCGATATGCTAAACTTTGGCTCATCTCTTGCAGATCCCTCCAAATTTTCAATGTAAGATCAAGCCCGAACCGACGACCCAGCATCCGGAGGACAGTGATGAGAGTTTATCGGACGACGATTCGCAGCATCATCGCAGCAATCTGACACGAAGGCCATCGTACAATAAGATCTTCACCGAAATCAGTGGACCCGACATGAGCGGTAATTTCTTTACACTTTCCTCTCGTTTAGCAACAGACTTTGTCTCTCTCTCTCTCTCTCTCTCTCTCTCTCTCTCTCGCTATACTATTGTCCTGCTCTGAATCGTTCTCTTGTCCAAGTGCTTAAAGCTTAATTTAACTTCAATTTGTTGATTTATGCGAAATGGCGCTCAGCACAAGCAACAATCATCAGCGTTTCGTAAACATTGTAATTAAAACACATAATCGAAAGAGTCTCTAAGGGCACATTATAATTATATGTAATTTAGTTTAAGCTAAAACAATGTATTTAAGCTAGTTGAAGTACAACGAAAGCTACAGGCTAAGCATATATATAGAAGGAGTCAAGAGTTGATTTTGAACACTGTTAAATTCATTTAGTATACATTATGATGAGTTATGTATATCACAACTAAGGAATGCTGTTAAGAGAGATGTCTGTAACTCTCTCTCTATAACTATGTAACTCTAATCCCAGCTATTCAGCAAGCTTATAAATCATGTTAATTAGGCAGCTCTAACAATGCAATGAGCTGAGATATGTTTAGATACTTTATAGGCAGCTTAGTTCATGAAAAGAGTAGTTCACTATATTAGGGAAACTCACAAATTAGTGATAAGCACAGTATTTGGAAGGGAATATGCAGCGAGTATTAAGATTTACATATATTTTGTATTAATGTAAAGACTAGCATATAATTTGTATTAATCAATATCTTAGATCTTAGCCTAATTTCGTAGTTCAATGATGTGAGCAATAGCTGCTGAGAAGGAATACAAAAATAGCTATTTAAAATTAGTCTAACTTCAGATATATTGTATCAAATAATCTAATCTATATACATATATCTATGTATCAATCAATGTATGTGAAGTTGGGCTAGTGTTAAAATGTTTTATACCTATATACATATATATAGTACATAAATGTACATAGTACATTATGCAATATATTGTATGTTCAGTCTAGTATGCTAAATCGATGTCATCAATAGTTATGCTTCGAGTGCTTCGGGACACTTTGACAGGGCCAAGGACTCTTTCAGCTCATTGCCATAATCATTTCATTGTCCATTTCCTTGAACACCCACACCCACACACACACACACACACACACACACATGTATCTAATATGATATATATTCAGGCTTAGTTGTGCGTTTACTGTTATTGTTATTATAGGCATCTTCAAGGCCGTTGCTATCTCTTTTCCTCTCTCTCTCTCTCTCTCTCTCTCTCTCTCTAACCATCTCACTCTATCTCATGCACACATAAGTTGTTGTTATCGTTGTTGTTGTTGTTGTTGCTTTTTGAACAACTTTTTGAATTGTATATAAAAAGTGATTAGGAATAACGCGCATTACGTCTCTCAGTGTCGTTTAATCATGTTCAACTATAACTTAATAATGACACACACACACACACACACACACACACACACACACACACACACACACACACACACACACACACACACACACACACACACACACACACACACACACACATATTTTGCATAGTTTTTCGTTTGTTGATTTTGACGCGCGTTTCTTTTGCCTTTTGTCGCTGCTGCTGTTGCTGCTGTTGTTGTTGTTGTTGTTCTCTTATGCTGCCACACACACACACACACACACACACACACACACACACACACACACATGCACATGTACATTCAGTTTAGGATAAACGCACAGCACACATCCATGCAACATGCAACAAGTCCCAAAACACCGCCATCGCCATCGCCATCATCCACATACCGCATTTGTACTTATATAACAAACGTCGCCCGTTGCCGTCGCCGTTGCTGTTGTTCTAAAACTAACAAAAGCCAAATATATATATCGCCTCTCGCTCGTTCGATCTCGTTCGCCCGTTCGCTCACTCGCACCCAAACACCACAAACACCGACACCACCGACACTCACTCAATGACCAACAAATTCGAAAATCGAAATTCGAAAAAAACAAAAAAACAAAAAAGCAAAACAAAACAAAAATGTGATTTCTTATAATTTTTATTGTTTCTTTTTGTTTGTTTTCTTTTTTACTGCTCGCGAAAATCAAATATTTATAATCCGGTTGCATCGAAAACCAAAATGACAACAACAACAACAACAACAACAAACAACCAACCAACAACAACAACAACCCCCCCTCAACCATATCCCAACCAAATAAAAAAAAAATACATATATAAAAATAAAAACGAATATCGTATATGTCGAATATCGTATTGATGATGCAGCGAGTGGAGCACTGCAAATGTCCGACGGCAACGTTCTCAGCTCTCAGCTGGGTAGCGGAGCGGGGGGCGGCGGCGGCGGCAACACAGCGGGCAGTCCACTGCTGCACATGGCCTCGGAGTCGGGCTACTTTTTATCCAATCGGATAGCGTACAATACCAGTAAATGCCAGCAAAGCAACAACACTGAGAAACCACAATACTTATACACATCTCTTCTCTCTCTCTCCCACTCTCTCTCTCTCTCTCTCTCTCTCTCTCTCTGCATAGATAACAGTGGCATTCCGGAGGATCAGACACGCAAGCGAGAGATTCGACTGCAAAAGAATCGGGAAGCGGCGCGCGAATGCCGGCGCAAGAAGAAGGAGTATATTAAGTGCCTGGAGAATCGTGTGGCGGTGCTAGAGAACCAAAACAAAGCGCTCATCGAGGAGCTCAAGTCGCTGAAAGAGCTTTATTGTCAGACCAAGAACGATTGAACGTGGAGCCGATGCTGGCAGCAGTTGCTGCTGACAGCAGCAATAGCAACAGTAACAACAGCAGCATCAGCAGCAGCAACAACAATAGTAGCCGTTGTTGATGTCGCTTTAAGTCCACAGTGGCCAGGCAACAACGACAGGTCAAGCTGGACGACACAAGCTGTAGCAAAGACAAGGACAAGGACAAGGACAGGGACAAGGACGAGTGCAGTTGGCTGATCATATCATGATTTACATACAGTTTATGTAGTATAATTTGTATACAGTGATCATGTCATCATTGTTGTTGTTGTCGTAGTTGTTGCTGCTGCTGTTATTGTTGCTGTTGTTGTTGCCATAGACACATACACACACCGAGACACAGAGAGACACTAACAACACACACATGAAGTGCTGGTCATGTGCGCTGCGCGCACTTGTTGACCAAATGTTGCTCAACAACATTTGCGACACAACAGGCAAACGGCGAACAAACAAACACACACAAACAGACACACACACAATGTAATTATGTTTATAATTTAAATGTGTAATATTATTTTAAAGCTTATGTTTATGCTTTAGTTGTATTTCCTAATTAAATTATGCTATACAGTAATTTTTACTGTTATTATTTGTATTTTACAATTCTCTATTTTTTTTTTTTTTTTGTTCATACTATATATATAAAATTGTGCATATATATATATATTTATGTATGTATACATATACTACTTTGTTATATATTAAGAAGAAATCTTGAATTTAGTGCGAGAACAGTAACAAATAGAGGAAAGCCCCTAATGTGTTTAGCTAAATTTTAATGAAACAGCAACTAGCGAAATTCTTACACCCCCTTCCCCCCTCAAATTGTAAAACAGCAAAGCAAATTTAAAATTAAGTTTTAAAAATTGTAATATATATACATATATAGATGTATGAATGTATGCAAACTCTTTAAGTTTTGTTGCATATTTTTTAAATAAGATTCTATTCAAATTGTCAAAAAAACGCCCCCCTCAATGCCCCCCTCTTAGCATAGGCAACACACAACAATTTTCTTTTCACTGTGCGCACGCGACAACAAAACAAACAATTCTTTGTATAAATTCTAATACATATATATATATATATATATATATATATATATATATATATATATATATATATATATATATATATATATATATATATATATATATATATATATATATATATATATATATATATATATATATATATATATATATATATATATATATTATATATATATATATAATTTATATATTTATACAAATAAAACTATGTAGTTAGCGAATATTTGTACACTATTTGTATTTTAACTGATTTTATGTTAAAGAAAACGCAAAAAAAAAAACAAAGCAAAAATAATAATGTGGAAAAAGAATTAATTAATTGTTCTATATATTTATACATATATATATTAAAAATTACATTTTTTTTTGCATGAGCAAAGGCAGCAAAACAAACAAAGCAAAGAAATTAAAGAGAGAGAAAAAATCAGATAAAAACCGAAACAGAAAACAAAAATCAACGAAAGCTTCAGCATATTTTGTAAATGTAAAAAAAATAAATAAATAAAAATGCAACAGAAGCAACTATGAAAATGTAAACAAAACAAAAAGAAAAAGAAAAACTCTCGTTATCTCTTGTGATCAACTCAGTTGTTGTTATGAATGAAAAATGATTTAAAATATGGTAACAAAAAGGCAGACAAAGAGAATATTCAAACAAGTTTAAGAAATCTGCATGGATTCAGCGTGCAATTTTTTTTCTATATATATATATATTAAATGTATCAAGGAACAATAGGTCGAGGATGCATGAGAATGAGATCGGAAACAATGTCAAACACAGTAGAAAGCAAACAAAATATATATATATAAAAATACTTTATATGGTATAGATATATGTATATACGAACTATATACACCAGTCGATACACACATAAATTATATATATACACATATGTATATCTATCTATTTTTGATGTCGGAATCAAATCAAAGCAACAAAACTTTCTGCATATGAAACAGAACAAAAATTATTGTAAACAAAAGAAAGAAAAATAATAATAAATTGAAAGGAGGAGAGATCGGCGCAAGTTTTAAGCAGTTCATAAAGGCGTTCGATCCAGCAGCCCGGATCGAAGTTGCATAACAAATATTTTTATTGTCATTGCGTAATTTTTAAGGTAGTAATTTTAATATTTAAAACATAAGCAACAAAACAAAACAAAACAAACAAAAACAAAAACAAAAACTGACAACCGAAAACAAATGCAAATAAATCATAAAAGAATCAAGATGAAAACAAAACAACAACAACAACAACAAAGTAGAAGTTACAATATTGTTATAAATATTTGTCTCAATGAGAAAAACAAAACAAAAACAAAACAAAAAACAAAAATAAAAAACAAAAACAAAAGAAAAACAAACACAAAAAAAAGAAAATCAACATAAAAAATCAATAAAAAAAATAAAATTTTACTTGACTTTTCCTTTTCACTTTCATTAAATCCAACCGAGTTCCAGCTGTGCACTTCAAGAGCTGCTCAGTTCTGTAGCTTGTACCTATAGCTTGGTACATTTGTAGCACAAGTGGCAAGGGGCATGTTCACAACTAATGGGCATAATAAGGGTGGTAGTCTGGTGACTATAGCTTGGTACATTTTTTACACAGCTCATGGGTACATAGGTAGCGGAGTACCTAAAGATTGGTGGATTTCTAGCACAGATGACAAGGCTGATGATGGATCCTGGCAGGATCTGAAGGTCAAAAGGTCTCCCGTCTTATCATAGTCGTCTCCTTCTTATTGATCTTCCTTCATTAAAAAACCGTAGAACAATCCTTGGGATTGCTTTTCTACATAATTTAATTGTAAGTAATATTGATTCGTCCTTCTTGTTAATGAAACTTCATTTTTCGGTTCCTTCAAGAACAACTAGACACTTTCGCCCTTTGCGTTTACCTCTGCTCACATCGGATTACTCGTTGCACAGTGCTTTTCATGTATTATGCGCGAATTATAATAAATTTTATCACGTTTTTTCCTCTGAACTCTCTCTTGCTCTAATCAAATCTTTGCTTTCAGCTTTTCTTAGGGATATCACTCAATCGTGATGGTGGAAATTTTATTTTTTTATTACATCTTTATATTATATATTTATATTTACAGTTAGGTTCTCAAATTTTACTTTTAATTTTCCTGTATTGCCTCTATCTTAAATTTCTTTATTTCAATAATATCACTAACCACATCGGGCTGTGAATTGGGGCATAGCTGGCCGGACTGGCAAATAAAATACCCCCAACGGGTTGGTGATATTTTGAAATTGTTTATCTGTTTGTTTTAGGCTTTAAACAAAGTTGTTTAGTTTATACTTAAGTTGACACTCGACTTGACAAGTCATATTTTTGAAAATAAATAAATAAATAAAAAAAGTGGCGTAATATTTATTTAGTGGCGAAACCAAAATTTGCTTTTTGGAAACGACTATTCCAGACATGTAAGACGCCTTAAAGGTACAAAATTTGATCCTTACGCCACTTTTTTTGACCTTCAGATCCTGCCTATATTATGTGATCTTCACCAAAATTTTGTCCCATCATCCAATTTTTTGTGCGCATCAAAAGAACCCTTAGGTCGTAAGCCATTTGTAGTCTACTCCTAATTGAAGAAGCGTTAATAATGTTATCCATTACGGATACAATGACCCTTGAAGATGTGAAAGGGTCGGATTTTACAGTTCTTGTAATGTGTCGGTCCAGTTTCGATGCTGTTTTCGGTGTGGTTTTCGATGGACCTCCACGTGTTTCCGTTTTATTGTGGGCCTTTAAAGCATTTAACACAAAATAAAGCGATCTGTTCATCAGTTTCGCCATTTCACGCAAAGATTTGCCACTCCTTCAAAGGTTTTTAGCAATTATGCGTTCCTTACTCGAACAATGAATATTTCGACCCACCTATATAGGATATTTATAAATATTTTTTTACTTTTAACATCTGTGTGAAGAATACTTACTATTTTATAACAATAAAAGAAACCTTTCGTGCTCTAAACTTTTTTTCAGGCTGAAGAAATCAAGTGTACCTATTATTTTGAGCAGGCTATTTTCAATTAATTGTGACTACCATAAATTTGGGGGGAAATATAATTTTTTTTTGGCATACATCACATTGCAGATTGCGTTCGTAAAGTTACCATCCAGTTTTTTTTTTTTTTTCAAAAATATCAAAAATTAACTTGTTATGACAAAATATCCAAAAGTTTTTTGGTGTATCTATTATTTTCATCATTCATAAATAGGCGAAAACAACATATGAAAGTAATTTTATGTACATTTTAGGCGACGCATACGATATGTTCCATGCAAAAAGAGAATGTGTGAAGAACTCTAAAGGTATTCTAGTAGTGTACCCATTTGGCGAGGTACATTATGGCAGACAGACACGAAATGCTGCTACTATAACATGAAAAGAATATGCAGTGTACCCATTATATGTAAGGTACACTAGGTACATAAAATGTACCAAGAGAATGAGAAAGCTCATATATATTATATATTAAAAACGTTCAATTTACATTTATTAAAGTGCAGTTGGGCAGACATGCAAACGCTACAGATATACGAATATATATTTATATATATATATATATATATATATATATATATATATATATATATATATATATATATATATATATATATATATATATATATATATATATATATATATGATAAAAATACAAATATTTTTTAGGTTTTTCATAGAGATTCACAGTTGTCAAAATCAGTTCGGTTATTCGGTTATCGAGGAGCTGCGGCGCCCTCTTTATATAGATATATATATATTAGTAAGTATGTAATGTATGTATGTAATGTGATGTATTGTAATGTAAGTATATCGTATGCCGCTATGGTAATCACATGTGGAGCCGCTGGGGCAGCGGTCAAGCGTGGCAGGGGTCGAGCCGATCCTCGGCAGGCAGGCTTACGATATGAACATGTAGAGGAGGAACATGCCGATGCCGAGGTAGTGGCTGAGGTAGCCGGCGACGGACCAGTGGTACATGAAGGGCAGCTCGTGCTCGGACTCGTTGAGCAGGACGATGCCCAGGTAGGCCAGGTGGGCCATGGCGAGCAGGGTGAAGCAGAGGTTGACCAGCCGCACCAGGGCCGCGCTCCAGCTGAGCCAGCCGCGCCGCTGCGGGCAGTGGGCGAAGCGGCAGCGATCGGCGCCGCGGCAGGGATTGACCGTGACGCAGGCGTTGCAGAGGGCGGCCAGGTGGCGGCGCAGCATCGCCTCGCCCTCGGCGAACGTGGCCAGCGAGAGCAGCACCAGGTAGATGCGCAAGTCCATGCCGTGCAGCAGCGACGACACCATGTACGTGCAGAACACGGCCACCATGGTGCTGTGCCTGGAGTGGGCCTGGGCCTCGACCTGGGCCTGGGCCTGGGCCTGGGCCTGGCCCTGCTCCCGCTTGGAGGGGGAGTAGACGTAGCGCTTGAGCCACTCGTGCATGGGCATGTTCCAGCAGCGCACGAGCGCACTCAGCGAGTGGGGCCACTCGATGCTCCAGGGGCGCACGACCAGCTCGCCGAGCAGCTCCGTGGAGCGTCCGGTCTGCGGCTGCGCCCCGACGTCCAGCTGCTGCCCGGCGGCGGCCAGCTGCGCCTGGCTGAGCAGGCTCACGAAGTAGTGGCTCGCGCGCACGCTCACCGAGCCGGTGTACATGAGCAGCCAGTGGCGCCAGCCGCCAGTGGGCGGGCCGCGCTGATCCGCCGGGGTGACCAGCTCGGTGAGCGTGGGCGCGATGCAGTTGCTCACGAGCAGCGCCACCAGGGAGAGCAGCACGTTGAGCACCATCTGGCAGAGATTGCGACGCAGCGGCGGCCTCGAGTGCAGCGCCTGCAGGTAGCGCCCGTAGCTCAGCCAGGGACCCAGCGCGCAGCTGGCCGGATTGAGGACGTAGCCGAGGTAGGCCAGCATGTTGGGCATGTGCAGGCCAGGGGCGCCTGTCGCCGCCAGGTCGAAGGCCAGCGAGATGACCTTCATGTTGGCCACCATCTGCACGCCGCGCAGCTGGGCCCAGTCGTTGCGGCCCTGCCAGATGAGCAGCTCGTAGAGGAACTGGCTGCCGATGCTGAGCAGCGCGATGGTCACGGCGCCGCGTCGTCCCTGCTGCACGCGCATCAGCTGCAGCAGCAGATAGCTAATCCCGCCGAGCAGCGTCAGGACGAGCATGCGCTGGCCCAGCGTGGCATAGAGTATGCCCGCGCCGCACAGCCCGTTGATGAAGTGCAGCGGGGCGAGCTTCATGCTGTTCGCCTCCAGCCAGGAGCTGGGCACGGCCGGCAGGCGCACGCGGCGCGCATAGAGGGCGCTCAGCAGCCGGCACAGCAAGCAGCCCAGCAGCAGCGGGAGGAGGTAGCCCGCCACCTGGGTGAGCGAGGGCACGATGCAGTGCTCGTAGCTGTCCAGCAGTCGGTCCGCGGCGCTGGCCAGGTCGTCGTCGACGTAGTCGTGGCGCCCGTAGTGACCCATGTCGCCATCGCCATCGCCATCGCCATCCTCCTCCTCGTCCAGGTAGTCGCCCTCGTCGTAGTAGTGATAATCCATATTGTCGCGGCTGTTCGCGCTGGGCCACGTAGTTGCTAACTTGCACCTGCAGCAGCGTGCCAGCTGTGTGGGTGGTTGGGTGTGTGCGTGTGTGTGGCTGTGTGGCTGGTGTGTCTATTCGAATTAACTTTTCAAAATTGGTTTCATCTTTCTGCTTAAATTTAATGCCGATACAATGTTATCGTTCATTGCGAACCACTCGTTCCGCCAGCTTAGCCAATTGCCGGCGATAGCTGCACGTTCCAGTTCCACTTGTCGCGCTGCTGCATTCTGAGCGAGCTCTTTTCGTTCTTCACCAGACAGTGCTGCCAGACCGTTTTTTTGCATTCATTTTCAAATATCAAGCGGGTCGTTATTATTTGAATTTGAAATAGTTGATTAAAATTTGTTTTTACATTTATATTTTAATGCGGTAATTATTACAATAAATTTTAAGTAATGCAAGCATATTAAGGAAGTTGGGAGCTCAGTTCTTGTAACTTTTATGATAATAAAACAATTTCTTACTATTTGTTTAAATAATGAGTTTTTAATACATTTAAAAATAAATGTTTCTTAATTCAATAAAACAACATTTATATATATTGCTTGATTTGTGGCACTCCCCATCAGGTGGCTCTTATCTTTGCTGGCTATTATCTAGGCGCCAGCTGATCCGCTGCTGTGGGATATGGCGCCAAGCAACAGATCTTCAGGTGAACCTGCTTCAGCTTATCTAAAAGTATCTAAAAGCATGCGGCAGTCGGACGTGAACAACTGCATAATACGCGCTCAGCATATACAAACTTTTATATTTTTTGTATCAAATCTGTGATTTGTTTGTTATTTATAACAGTAATAATGAAATCATTTCTATATTATTGAATCAAGAGACTTCTAATTTGGAATTTATACTCGTGTCCTCGCCTGATGAAATGATAAGATGTTTACGCTATGCCCACTTAGGGCGTGGCAAATTGGAAATATTATTTTCGCAAAGACTTTGCCTGTGAAAGCTCTGGAAAGTTGAAATTTTGGAATGTGGCATGAGTGGGTATCTTGCAGCCGCTTATGCCCGACTGCAGCGTTCCTTTAAAATATAAAATAGAATATATAACAGCTTTATATATTCTATTTTATATGTTATATTTTATGTTATATTTTTTATTTTATATTTTGTATTTTATATTTTTTACTTCATTTTTTTTAAATTTTTTATTTTATATTTTATATTTTTTATTTCATATTTTTTTTTTAATTTTTTATTTTAAATTTGTATTTTTTATTTTATATTTATATTTTATACTTTTTATATTTTACATTTTTTATTTGTATTTATGTTTGCAATTGCCACGCCCAACACCCCTACCCCACTCACGAGCCATAGAAACACCGTACATAAATTATTTTCTCTTTATGCTGTCTGTGTGCGTGTGTGTGTGTGTGTGTGTTAGCCAAGTTAGCTAACATAGTTTATTCAATTAATTAGATTGCTTGTTTATATACTTGCCAAAAGAACTGTTATACCTACCCTCTCTCTCTCTCTCTCTCTGCCTTTTCTACTTCTTTTTTTAATTATGGGCAATACTTGGCGATTCCTCGTAACATCAGCATATACATAAATACATACATACATACATACATATGTACATACATATGTTTGCATTGCTGCTGTTAATAAAGATACGATGGAATGAATTTATGTTCGTATATGCAGAGAGATACGATAGAAAGCGAGTCTCCCTATATATATGTATAATATATATATACATATATACCTATACCTATGAATATTACCTCTAGTTTCGGCACAGCCAATGATAAGACTCAACTAATGTATGTATATATGTATAATAAGGAATATATATGAATATTTGTACATATATGAACTTTATTTGGCGTATAACAGCTATATTATATAACACATTAATATATATACACACATACATACATATATATATATATATAATAAATGTTTAGTATATGATCTGCATAACTCCTATATTTTATAACAGATAAGATATCTATTCAGTATAACAGTTAACATATATATGTGCTGATGTGCTAGAGAGCTCTAGAGCCTACGTGTATATACATATGTACATATATACGAATAGCTTCTATACTGTATAACAGTTAACATATGTATGCACACTATGTATGTATGCTCGCTATATGTTTGAAGTCTTCTGTGTAGAAAATTTTCATATGTACATAGTATAACACTTCAAATACATATATACACTATCTTCATATAAAAGTGAGTTATATGATTTATATATAAAAGTTAATATGCATAACAGATTTTATAAGCACTATGTGCCTGAGTAAGAGCTATTGTGAATATACCTTCTATAAGCTATATAATATATATAACAATAAGTTTATAAGTTAAGTTAATATATATGGACATATGTATGCATATCCTGTGTGTAGATATGTCTTTAACACTTTTAATATGCACTTAACGCATGTGCCAGTATAAAAGTGTATGTAGAATATAAGAGTTATTATGAGTATGAACTCTTCTGCATATAACACCTACATATGCAGTATAACACTTAATATTGGCACACACTATGTGCATGTGTGTGTCATACACATATTCCTCGTATATCAATTTCGCATACATACATACATATGTACATGCATAGGGGGCTCGCTTGTCTCTGTGCATGATAAGATGGGATGGGATGGGATGGGACACTTTTTTCATTATTGCTCTTCTGTCTGTGTCTGCGTGTGTGTGCGTGTGTAGGAGAGTGCGTATTTATTTTTGCACTTCAACAGTTTGTTGAACTCTGTCAAGCAACTGCAAATTCTCTTGCATTTGTGCAGTTGCGTGTGGCAAGTGTAAAGCGAGCTAATTAACCAATTGCTGCCCGAGTTGCCCAAGCGCGAGCGAGAAGGAGAACAGCAAAGGCGAAGCAGAAGAGACGAAAGACCCAAATCGAAATGTATGGAAATTGCTGGATTATGGACGAGCGAGCGGGCTCAGCTAGATTGTTCCATTTTCTGTTCGGTTCGGTTCGAGTGGCTTATCGCGCGCGTCTGCTTGAAATTTTGAATGTTTTAAATGTTGCTGTTCTGTCTGCTGACCTTGAGAGCTGATAAAAAGAAGCAAAAGCAACGCACGATCCGACAACAACAACAACAAGAGTAACAACATCAGCCAAACAAACAAGTCCCAAAAACAAATGTGTGCCGCTCAAGAAAACAAACACGCACGCACACGTACGCCATAGACTTCACTCATGCACACACACACACATGCAGGGCTGTGCATCTGTGTGCGTAAAACAAACTCGTTTTTTATATGCGTCGTGCGTTTATTTTGTTTTGGTTGTTTTTGTTTTTTTATACCCTGAACCCATTGAAAATGGGAAAAACAGGGTATAATGTTTTTGTTGAAATGTATGTAACAGGGAGAAGGAGGCGTGGCAGACCCCATAAAGTATATATATTCTTGATCAGGGAGACAAGCCGAGTCGATTTGGCCCTGTCCGTCTGTCCGTCCGTCTGTCCGTCTGTCCGTCTGTCCGTCTGTCCGTCTGTCTGTCCGTATGTATGAACGCGTCGTTCTCAGAACCTATAAGAGCTAGAGACTTGAAATTTTTTATGTAGGTTCCTGTATAGCACGAAAAGATCGAGTTTGTTAAAAAAATCGATAACTGTCTTAATTTTAATGTTATCGATTAAAAACGAAATCGATGCTCCGTTATATAATTATATATAATTCATCTTTATAGCTAGAGTCTTCAAATTTTGCATTTAGTGTTATGTGAGCATTACACAATTTCGGTTTTTGCTAAATTTTGGATGCCACGCCCCCTTCGCCTCAAAATTGTAAGTCCCGTATTTCAAATACTAGAGACTTGTGCTTTGGCACATACATACATATGGATGACATGATCACGCCCAACAAGTTTGATCAAAATCGTTACTCTAGAAAAAAAGTTATTAAACATTTAATTTCCCATAGCATTGCCATGCAAAGCAGCCAAAGAACAGCTGACGCACCGATTGGCGTGTGTGTGTGCGTGCGCCTGTGCGTGTGTGTGTACGTTTTGCTTGTAATGAACGTACATATGCATGTGTATATAAAAGAAACAAAGAATGCTTGGAATAACGGTTCTTCATAGGGTTTAGGGTATACCCTTGTCGAGCGGTCTCGACTAGAGTTTTCTTACTTGTTTTTTTTTATTATACATTTTTCATACCAAATAATGTGTCTGAAGTGTTAAAAATAAGTTTAGTAGCAAAATCTTAGCTTAAGCATTTTGAATGTTTCAAAAATATAGTTATAGATAGTGTATATATACAGATAATATATTGTATATAGCACATATGTATATAGAGTGCGTTCCACGTGAAATCAAATGCTGAAGATATGACGAGCAGAAGGCAAACACAATGTGAGAATCGCATAAGAAGCAGAAACAGAAAACAAACTTGGAAATAATCAAAATTAGAGCTGCCCCCACTCGAGATTGTGCTTTGTCCCCATTGTCATGTGTGGAGTGGCCGAGGTGGAAGTGATGTGGTTCGATTTGATTTGATTTGATTTGGTTAGGTTAGGTGAGTGGCTGAGTGGTTGCTGCTGCTGTCCGTGTGAGAGGATTCAATCCTTGCTGATGTCGCCCACATCCTTGCCAGCTGCCTTGCACTGCACGCAGTAGCGATAGGAGACCGGCTCTGGCGGCTTCTCGTGTGTCATGGCCGAGTCGCCATTGAAGCTGCCAACGCCGCCGCCGCCGCCGCCAGTGCAGTTGCTGCTGCTGCCAAACGGGTCCGGCTTGCTGTCCACCGGGCTGATGGGAAAGTGCTGCCAGTGCGGACACGGCATCTGCTTCGGTGGATGAATGGGGAACGGCATGGCGACTTGGCTCTGGCTCACACAAACACTTGCGAATCCAATCGAAATAAAAAAATGTTAAAAAAAAGACACAGACGTGCGGCGAGAGAAGCAACTGTTAACGGGCAAAGACTTTGCTGGATGCAACTGCTACTGCTGCAGCGGACGCTCCGACTCGCTCGAAAACTCGCAATCAACTGTGCGGTTGCTAGAAGCGAAGCCGCGAACGTCAACGACCAAAACAAAAACACAAAGAACTCGCCGTCCGCCAAGCCAACAGCTGAATACCCTACGCTGCAGTATTTACGACAATGCGAGCGCATTAAATGGGAAATAATGTGTGTGAGTGAATGATTTATTTTCATTTATACATTATTTTTATTATGCTCATAAATATGATTATAAATGCGAAAAGAGTATTTCTGAACATTAAAAATAATTTATTCAAAATATATTATCTATAGAAATACTCTGAACTGCTGAACTTGTTTTAAGCTAATTGTTGCTCTTATCCAAAATATATATATAAAAGAGCTGCGTGCTGCACAAAGCGTATGCTCAAGTCAGTGTTGTTCGCTGCGATTAGGGTATGACAACAACAAAAATCAATAAGCAGCGCAGTCGCTGCGACCGGCAAAAAGCAGCTCAGCTGGTCTGGCGGGCTCGTCTAGCCAAAGAAGAAGAAGAAGCAGCAGGAGAACGAGCAAAATGAACACAAAGAGAGCGCGCTAAATGAGCACCAGCGAGGTAGAGTTTTAGAGAGAGAGAGAGAGAGAGAGATGGAGCAACGGTTAACGAAACGCTGCTGATGCTCTATAAAGTGCAGAGCTGTCTTTGTCTGCGCTCTGCGGGTGGAATGACTTTTGAATCTAAAGTCTTATACACTCCGCGTTTAGTTTCGTTTCGTTTCGTTTCTTTTTATGTGCTGCTGGTGGTGGGCGGCGACGGGCGCGCTTCTTATACGTTTTATGGTTATGCTTTGTTTGCCCAGCCGGTTGCACTCGCCTTATGCTCTGGCTGCCGCGGCGGACTTTGCCCACTCTCGCACTGCAAGCTGGAACTGGCGTTCCCGTTCCGGGTTGCTCGCCAACTGCGGGTCTGGGTGTGAAATGTTGTTAACCTCAGAGCGCTTTGTTCGCCTTAAGCGCAGCTACATATACTTTTTTTAATAGAGCTGCTGCTCGAGTGTTAGTCATGCCTGTGAAGGAATCATAGCGGGTCATATGCTGACCGCTAGTCAATTACAATTAATTACAGAAACATATCAAGACTCCTGATTTAGTTCCGGTTCATTCGCGCTGTTTTAAACATGCCAAATTACGCACAATAAACAAATACGAGATTTGTTTACGTATAGCGTTTCGACTCGATGTTAAAGAAGAGCTCAAATGACATTGGGTTAAACCCATGCTCAATAACACTAGAAACTTCTTATTGTGGATAGGGCGTGAGCGTGAGTTCGTTCGTTCGAGAAAAGAACTTTAAAGAAGTCTTGATTGGGATTATACTATAAACTTTTACTTTTTTTTTTAAATTACGTCCTAAGTTCATTAACATCTTAATATGTGCCAATACGAAATATATTATAATTTGTATAATAATCTATATAAAATATCTGTAAATTATCTATTGTTATCTTTGATATATACATATATTTGATATATACATACATTTAGACAGTGAAACAGCCTCGGAAAAAAGAAACTATATTAATATTCCGAACTTTTACTTTTTTTACCTTATTTATATGCTTTTTTTATCAGCTACTATATACATATGTATGTATGTAACATATATCTATATCAAATAGCTCCATATTATTATGCCTATAGAGCAAGCTATCATACAACAGGCTTTCCAACTTTCAATTAAATCTGAAATCTTCAATCTTAAGTCTTAAATTTGACTTCTGAAATCTAAAATCTTTAAGGCTCGCTTTAACTCAAGTTCTTTTCTGGATATCTAGTGATAAGATCTCTTTCTCTCTATCCTACCTATGCCTGCCAGTAAGCTTTTCTCAGCAGAACTCGTTATTTCTGGGAACTTAAAAAGTTTTCCTAGGTCAGTTCATAGCAATCTTTGATAGAGGCAGGCAAGCATCAAAGTACGCTGCACTCATTGATTTTTCCTGCATAGATAAAACTATATATTTACTTAAAGCAATTTGTTTTCTTGAAGAATATATATTTTGTGGTCTCTAAAATAAATTTGGTAACTTTAGCTGTCAGATTTAGCGAGATACACCCAATTGGCTGCACTCTCCTGATGATTAATTTCTAGCAATATTTTCCATTAAAAAAAGAAAGATAAGTAAAATAAATAAAATGATATGGAAGCCAATTTTACTTTATTTTAAGAAGAATACAACGGTGTCCATTTAAACACATTTTTAAGCCCATAGATTTAAGGATATAGAAAATATTTAGCATTAGCTTGGAACGTAAAGGATGCAGCATGCATCAACTCTCCCAGGCCCAGTAATAGTTCGAAAGTTCTTTTATATGTTTTTATTCATTAGGTTTTTATTAAACTTATGGGTTAGTCCAATACACAATTATGTTTAAGCATTTATAATATCCTCGTGCACTGTTCGCGTCCGTCCCTGGGGACAGGGCTTCGTCCACGTATTCCGATCTTTCTTTTCCTATTCTCATGCATTTACAGTTTAATTAGACTCGCACTTATACAGTTATTTTCACGTTTGATCTTACAATTAATTTGATATAACATAAAAAAAATATGCATATATATCGAGATATACATATATATACATATACATATATATGTATTTATGTGTATATGTGTGTGGGAGTTTGTGTGTCTGTGTATGTATCTCTCTAGAATGACTTCCCACAGCTGAAGGGCCGTGGCCGAAGTGCCGAAGATTACGAAAATTCAACATTTTCGATTTAATTTTGTATTCGTGTGTCTATTATTTATTTATTTATTTATTTTTTAATATTAATATCATTATCCTCGTCATATCTTACGCTTAGGATTATAAAAAAAAACCCTTTACATCGATAAAAATTAAATTATTTCGCTTCTTGTATAATTGTATAAATATTTTGCTTAAACAATTTCCTACGTATTTCCTTTGTTTTGTTTTACTTTTTAAATTTGAAATATATAAATATATATTCATATTCATATACATATATTTTTTTTGTTTATATATTTTTATATATAATAGATTTAAGATTCGTTTCGCTTGATGCTGATGTAAAGTAATATGCGTTACATTTGTTTAAAGTAAGCTAGGTGCTATTACAATAGGTCGTATTAGTTGTATTATATATTTAGACTAAAGTACACATATAAACAAAATAACTTGACAATCATTTGCTTCATCTCATCCTAATGCCTTCATTTTGTCGCTAGCGAAAAAAAAATTATATATATATATATACAAAACAAAGTCGATCCCAGAATGTGCCACTGAATGTTTTGAGAGTTGAGAGATTCAAAATGCAAGTTAATTAATGTGATACAAATACAATAACTAGATGCTGTAGATCGAGAGAGATATAGACACATATATATATATATAGATAGATAGAGTTGGAGTTGGGAAGATATTGAGAATCGAATCAAAGCTTAAAGATTTTTGTTTTAGTTTTCTTTTTTTTTTTTCGAAAAAGAAATCATAATTCGAACACCTGAGTTTATATATAAATTTAAATCGTCTATGTCTGTATGAGTTTATGTATGTATGTATGTGTGTGTGTGTGTGTGTATGTATGTTTGTCTGTTGTCTACATATCATAAAGATTATTATTATTTTGAAGCTTTTCAATTGGTTTGATTTGATTTGATCTACAGAATGGTTATTATATTAATACCTAGATCAGGGTCTCGATCAAAGACATATATATACATATATATCTATATATATATGAAGGTGTATAAATATGTTACATAGAGTTAAGGGTCGTCCGTTGACTGTTGTTGTTGTTGTTGTCATTGTGCAATCAAATCTAATCGTAATACACATTAAAATTATATAGATAGATAGATAGATAGATAGGTAAACTAACTAAACTAAACAGACAAGTAAAATTACAAAAAAAAAACTAAATTTTTATGTTAATGTTATTCCATTAGAGTCAATTGAATTTAAAAATAATAAAAAAAAAGTCGACACGGTCAAGTGACTGCGTTAAGGGCCTTATGAGGCGTTCGATGCGGGCAGCGGCACCGGCGCCTTGCGGTAGTAAATGTTGGCGCCCTTGATGGGCAACGGATGCGCCTCGGTGTTGAAGACCCACTCGTCCAGCGGCAGCACGGAGTCGTCTGAGAACAGCAAGTACAGGTACTGTAAAGCAGAGGGCAAAGGTTAGTCAGCTCCGACTCCAATTGTCAAGTCAAGCTGTGCTTGGGGCCCACCTTGAGCGTTTCAGCTAGAAAGAAGCTCTGCTGCACGTCGTCCTTCTGCGGCTCCTGCTGGTAGACATTGCGCAGGCCGCAGTAGCCGTGCGGTGTGCGGCAATGCTTCTCCAGGGCCAGCACCGCCTGCCAGCCCCAGTCGCGGTACTTCTGATCGTGCGTCAGGCGCCAGAGCACAAAGTAGCTCTCGAAGGTCTCCGGGCGCAGTATGTAGTACTTCTCCTGCGAGCGCAGCGCGCGTGCCTCAGCCGCATCGCTGAAGCTGAAGTGGAGAGAGCAAGGGATTAGCTAAGGAGTGGAGAGAAGATGTTGGTTGGTTGTTGACTTACCGGAACGCCTCGGGTCCCAGCTGGGTGGGTGCACGTATGTAGCTCTCGTGGCAGGTGTTGGTGATGCCCTTGCCCACCTCCATGTACTTGTCCGTGTGCTGGTTCTGGCGCGTAGCAGCGCCCAAAGCAAAGAGTCCGCCTGAAGCACGAGAGGATTATTAATTAATATATATATGTACATATATGAGAGTATATCCAATTGACTTACCCGAGAAGCAGGCCAGATGATCCATTTTGTGCTCCAGCCGATCGAACTTCAGGTCGGAGACATACGTCAGCCCGTTGGGACTGACGCGCACCATTTTGTCCATTATCGCCAGCATGGCATCGTCGAACATCTCGCGCGCCTCCTCGTCCGTCTGGCCGGACTGGAGCCAGGCCTTCAACAAATACTCGTAATAGCTGTCCCCCAAGGCGCCCAGCGACATGTGCTCTGCGGGAGGGAATCGAAGGGGTTCAAATCTGCAGCTGGCGACTGGAGTTCATCTACTTACGCTGTCCCCACTTGCCCGTCTTGGGGTTGAGGAAGTTCGGATAGAGTCCCTTCGGCTTCTCAATCTCCTTGAGCACCTGGCGTATGGTCTGCACGCGCTCCCGGTACAAGGGGTTGCCCGTTATGTCGCTCAGGTAGGCAAACTCCAGGTGGAGCGTGCCGAACTCGGAGAGAATCGAGCTGCCACCGGAAGCCCAGCCGTAGTTCTTGGCCATGCCCGTCTTGGTGTTGACCAGGGCATAGGGTATGCCCGTGGGCGTCTGGAATGCCGGCAGCAGCTTGTCGGCCACGTGCTGCGCCTTCTCCTTGTACATTGGATCCCCGGTGAAGGCGTACAGGGTCAGCATGCCGCCGACGAAGCGTATGTTCGTCTCGAAGACGGACAGCTCGGCGCTGATGTTGTCCAGCGAGAAGCGGCGCTCGATCCAGTCGCGTCCCTCCTTGTACTCCTTCTGCAGCCCCATAATGTACAGCGTGTCCAGGCCGTCCACAATGGTGGCGCCCAGATCATACGACCCAAAAATGCTGCCCGAGTGCGGGCGCTGCGACAGCGGACGCAGCTCGTTCTTGCCCCAGGCGTACAGTTTGTAGTTGTGCCACGCGTGCTCCATCATCTGCAATAGAGACGAAAGGTATATAAATATGTGGAAATCTCTTCGATCTGCCAGCTTCTAATTGGCTAAAACTTAATGCGAATTTAAAAGTTTTTTTAATTGAATCAATTATATAAATGTTTGAAATAATATATATTTTTTATATTTTATATATATTTTACATAGTTCAGATAAAGTAACTGTAGAGTTGAAAGAAACCTTGACTTCTTTAATTCGTGTTTCTTTCTTGACTGCCTTTATGAAAATATATAAATGTATGTATATCTTACTGTCCAACGATATTGGCTTAAAATATTGTAGCCACTACTGTTTTCATTAAGTAATAAATTTTGTCACTTTTTGTAGTTTATGAAGCTTTTTTTTCATTTTTATTAATTTTTTTAGAAATATTTTAAATTTTTTTGAAGTTATTTTTTATATTTTTTTCATTTATTTACTTTTTATTATTTCAAATAATAATAATAATAATAATAATAATAATAATAATAATAATAATAATAATAATAATAATAATGCGATTTGTAAATTTCATATATATATATATATATATATATATATATATGTGAAATTTACAAATCGCAACATTGCTGATGTGGAAGAGAACAGTTAGAATAGTTAAGCCCGCTTTCAACGCTTAGTCATTTGCCCATCAGCTCTACATATATCCTAGATTGCAAATGGCGCTTGTTCCTAGTCCATTTGCAGTTGTAAAAGCCAATGTGAATTGCTGCTGTAATATATATGCCGATTCAATGTCGAATTCCACGTGTGTGTGTGCGTGTGTACATATAACACATAAATATTCGAATCGTTCGGCTTTAATAATGCAGCTGCACTTTAAGCCAAGTGCATTAGCTTGTTTCTCCTTTGCTGAAAAAGAGCATGTGCAGTTACCCAATCCAATTGGAATTGCATACACAAAAGAATACCACACACACACACACACAGACACACACACACACACACACACACACACGTGCAACTGTGCAAAATGTTAACAAAATGGACAACGCGAACATTTTTGTTTCTGGCTGTCGTTCATTTGCAGGCTGAAAACGGCGCTTCCTTTGCCCGCTGGCATTGCTCTGTAGCCACTCGACCGTTGCCCCGGCCGCAGGCCACCTGCAGGCACCCAGGCTAAGCCAACCACCTACTGTCTCCTCCTGCTCCTGCTCCTCCTCCTCTTCCGCCCAGCAGCGCAGCATAATTTGGCATTGCATACTTTTGAGCGCATTTTTTGAGAAATTAAATAACGAGTAGCAAAGCCAAAAAACACAACAAAAACAGAGAAAAAAGGCTGAAAATAAAATTGAAGAATTTATAAAAGTGCTCGACTAGCAGATAC
The DNA here is from genome assembly GCA_035047545.1 of Drosophila paranaensis. NCBI lineage: Eukaryota > Metazoa > Arthropoda > Insecta > Diptera > Drosophilidae > Drosophila > Drosophila paranaensis. The sequence goes on from JAWNPL010000031.1 coordinate 581,438, forward strand.
TCCTTAGCCATTCGCATATTTCGACTGCACAACTCTGATAAATATTTATATAAATAAATTTTCATTTGCATTTCGACTCGCTCAGCAGAACAAACATATATGCAGATATATACAGATATATGTATATATATATATAGCTGCTTTTTGCATGACTGCAGGGTACAAATATTAAAAAAAAAAGCCATCGTGCACGCCTGCTGGGCTACACCGATTCAATGCGGCCCCGGGCTTGGCCCCGCAGCCCGCGCCTTTGTGGGCCTCCTCGCTGGGCTCTTTGTGTTTGCGCGCTGCGGATCTCTTGTCGGTCGGTCGGATGGTCGGATGGTCGGTCGCTCGGTTGCGGAGCTTTTTGAAGGCAATGCAAATATTAACAGTTTTCCGGTAATTAATTAAACTCGGACACGACGCTCGCACACCTCGCTGGTTGCGGGGCCACGCGGAGTTCAAGGCCCGCCCGCCCGTGCTGGTGCTCCATTGTCAGCGAATTGTCCTGCGGCTGCCACTCACAACTTGCCGCCAGATGATGTCGCATACCTCAACGTTCCTTGGCTCGGCAGCCCTTTCGCCTGCTCAAAGCCCAAATTAATTCACGTCTATGAAAATGCAAATCGCGCACAGTCCAAACTAGCACACACTCACACATACACGCGGATTTCTTATTAGAATCTCGCACTCTGCATTTCGATTGGGATTTGCCCTGACTAAAATCCAAGTGTGTCTAATATATGCCAACTGGAATTTGAATTGGTCTCTGCCGGAACTAACCTTCTGGAATTTATAATATATTCCGACTGGAATATAACTGTACTTAAATTCAAGTGTTTCTAATATATTTCAATTGGAATTTCGATTGGAATTGACTGGAATGGATTTACCTTGAATATTATATAATATAATGCAACTATAATTTAAATTGGAATAACACTCTATTACAGTGTTCAGATCTCGATTGGAATTGACTTTACTGAAATTTGAGTATACAAAATATATGACTATATACATACATATATATGTATATTAACTAATGTAACATGTTTCCATTGGAATTTTGCTGGCTTAAATTCGATCAATTTAGAATATATTTAACCCAAGAGCACATCTGGTATTGGGATTGTCCTGAAATATCACTCAAGTAACTCTAATAGATTCCAAAAGGAATTTGGATTGGTATTCTTTCTTTCCTTAACTAAAATTGAAGTGTTTCTAATATATTGAATTTCGATTGGGGTTTGTCTTAACTTTCATTCAGGACTTTATATTATAATATATTCCATATTCCTAACTAAAATTCCAATATTTCTCTGCTATATTCCAAGTAACTCTTAGTTAAAGCTTTTAAGTAACTTGACTTCATCTAGAGGTTTGTTTTCATACAAAAATCTGAGCAATATTTCCCTTTGATCCTAGCAAATGCTCCCATGGAGTTCAGTCTGCAGCTTCTCTCTGAGCAGCTTTTGCTTTGGCTTCATCTTCAAGAAGTCAAGCACAACTGCTCGGCTCTGGCTGCTCTCCCAGCCTCAAGGTAATCTGTATTATGTTTTTGTTAAGTTGGTTAGGCTAACTAAGTGGAGAGCATAGCGAGAGAGTGCAGCCACCAGCCTGCCTGCTCTCGTGAGCACTCTCGAGCGTGGTTTAGGCTCTTAACAAAGTATTCGAGTAGTATTTTTATATTGTTGAAATATATAAATGTATGTATATTACTTTATTAAACGAGGTGTGCTCTGTGAGTTATGATTCAAATACATCTATGTAACTGACGACAATTGTTTGACAGCTGTTGGCCTAGACCTAGCTTGGACCTGTTTTCAACTTTTGACTATGCTAAGGACGCATCTCTGTAGAATTTTTGGTCTAAGACAAGACACTAATGATGCCTCAGCCCCTGGTTGTCCCAGATCTGTCGCTGTTTCTCCCCTGCAACTCTCTCTCTCTCTCTCTCTCTGTCTTTCTTTCTCCCTCTCTCTCTCTCTCTCTCTCGCTCTCTTTCTCTCTCTCTCTCTCTCTTTATCTCTCTTTCTCTCTCTCTCTCTCTCTCTGTCTCTCTCTGTTCTCTCTCTCTCTCTCTCTCTCTCTCTCTCTCTCTCCAGCACTCTCTCTTTCTCTCTCTCTATCTCTATCTCTCTCTCCAGCACTCTCTGTCTCTATCTCTCTCATATTCACGACTTAAATCAACTCGATACTTGCTGAGCAGCCCTCGCTCCCTGCCTACCTCCCACCCTCCACACACACACACACACACAGTCTGCACTTTCACTCGTTGCACTGCAGTTGAGCTTAAGCTGAAATGCTTAATGAGTCGCATCTAATTAGAAGCTCGACTGGAGCAGCTACACAGGCTGGCGTCATGTTGCCGATGTTTATTTATCCAGTGCGCTTGTTCGACTCGACATATTAACTGCCGTTAATTAAGCCAAACTTGGGGCCAAAGTGAATGATTTGCGAGCAGCCGCAGCCGAGGGCAGACCCAGGGGCTGGCCCCAGCTAGGAGCAGCAGTAAATAATCAGCTTGACTAATTTGAACGGAAATTGCTTGATGGCTTTGACTGATTGATTGAATATTTTTGCACGCTGTTGGCCAAACTAAGAGAGAGAGAGAGAGAGAGGGAGAGAGAGAGCCTTGTTTGTGTATGCAGCCGTAGTTTCAGTTTTGTACGTCTTCATTACGAATTAAGTTATATCCTTGAAATGTGCAAACGTCGCACGAAACGTGCCTCGCTTAATGCGTATATGTTGATGGCCGTGTTGTGCGTGTGCGTGTGTGTGCGTGTGTGTGTGTTACTCCTGTTACTCTGTGTGTGTGTGTGTTAAACATCATTTCCGCAACGAGACGTGAAAACGTGCACGACCATTGCGGCGCGTCTCGTCATATGTCACACATGCCCCCGAAAGTGCCGCACAGCAGTTGCATCCTTCCGCCTGCTTTGGAGCGACGATTTGAGTTGCCTTTGCTGGTGTTGTTGTGTTTCTTGTGTTGGCTTCTGGCCCGATTATGTACTTGACCTGGCAAAGGCGACGCAACTGCGGCTGCGGCTGCAGATGTGCAAAGTTTAGCGGCATGCGCCGCATGCCGCATGCCGCATGCTGCATGACATTCCCATTCGCATCGCCAGCGCCATTAATTTGATCAGGATTTAATTGCCACTTCTAGCGGCGACTTAAGCCAACTGCTCAAATTGGGCTGGGAGATCGCGCGGGCCTGGCTTAATTTAATGCAAATTTTCAAATGCAACTTTAACGGCAACAGCAAAGTTTCCTGGCCAAAAACTTTGGCCGCAAAACAATGCAAATGTCAGCCAACTAACTGGGAGCGAAGGGGCGGAAGGGGTTTGAGTGGGGGTTGGCATAACTTTAAAATGTTTTTTCTTTATTTTTTGTGAAATTATGCAAACACCAACACACACACGCAGAGAGAGAGAGAGAGGGAGAGAGAAGTTTACACAAAAGTTTTTGGCTAACTCTTTGGCCAAGACTAAGGGAATATAATTTGCTGGAGGCCATAAAATAATGCGAAAGACGACGCGCCGCTGCCGTTGAATATCTAACAGTAAGAGATAGAGAGGGGAGGGGAGGGGGAAGGGGTGGTGCACACCCACCCCACACACCCACACAGAGCAACTATTTGTCTGGCTAAGTTTTGCATGCTTTCTTAGCGACAGAATATGAAGTCAAACTTAACTGCAAAAAAAAAAAAACACACACACATACACCATATGTGTGTGTGTGACGGCGAACAACTGGCGAACTATTAAGAAAATATGAGCTTGTATTGGTAGCAACAACAGAGGCGAAAGTTTTCCCAATGGAATAGAAGCTGAGCGCAAGTCCTGCACTTGGACCAGAGGCAACAAGCAGCTCAGGCCGGGGCAGGTGAAAGAACGTGATTGCTGTGCATCGCTGCATCTGAGAGGGCGGCGCGGAAAACTCCAAAGAATTCCAGCTTTTCAAATATTTAAAAACTTAACAAACAAGTTGAATGTTTAAAACGATTGCGCAGGCAGAGGGGCAAAAGAAAGCAAAACTTAAAGATTTGGTAAATCAAGAAAGTTAAGGATAAGGCGGAACACTTTATATGAAATACATAATATAAATGATGATAATAGTTAAAAGTAAGTTGGCTTAGCTATAGAAATTGTTCAATTGAACTAGCCATTAAAATGACTAAGAGGACAGTTCGCTTTATTAAACTGAATTCGTTTAAATGAAGTAGAGAACTGTTAAATTCGTGAAAATGAACTAAAGAACAGTTCACTTCCTTTAAAAGAACTAATGTACAGCTAAATTTGTTAAAATGAACTAATGAACAGTTCAGTTTATACAAATGAACTAATGGACATTCAAATTAACTACATTACAATTGACTAGTGAAGAGATTAATTAATTCAAATGAACCAATGAACAGTTTAATTCCTCAAACTGAATCTACGAGTGGTTGAACTTATGAAAATGTACTATCAAATGGTTCAATTTATTCAAGTGAACTTAAAAACAGTTCAGTTTATACAAGTGAACTAGTTAATAGTGCAACCTAGTTTTTACTAAAAAAGTTTAGTTTATAAAAATGAACTAGTTAACAGTTTAGTTCATAAAAAATGAACTAGTTAACAGTTTAGTTCATAAAAAATGAACTAGTTAACAGTTTAGTTCATTAAAATGAACTAGAGTAACAGTTTAGTTTATAAAAATGAACAACTAAACCGTTTAGTTCATTAAAATGAACTACTGAACAATTCAATTGAACATAAATGTTTAACTCCTAGCTGAGCTCTTCAAACGTTTATTAGCTTTAAGTTCTTTCTAGCTCATCAAGTATATATTGTTAGGAATATCGGAACTAGTATAGAATCTGAGTGAATTGAACATGATTCCGAGAGTCTCCATAACAAAGTGAACTACTGAGCCAATACTGCATTGAACTGTATCAATTTCTCTGCACATTTAACGTCTAGACACTCAGAGAGTGCCAAGAGGCGTAGGCACACCCTCAGGTGATATCTTGGTATCTTTCATACTCCCCCCCTCTCTCTCTCTCTCCCTCTCTCTCTGTCTCTCTGTCTCCATTTAGTCTTAGTTACTCTTAATCTATTCATATGTTGTAAACGTTAATTTGTAATGAGCCCGAATGTGTTTTGTCGGCTGAGCTCGGTGACGCATTCCCAATCCGGAGACAATGCCAAGCCATATCGATGGCCGCCGTTGCAGCCGCGCCCTCACTTGGGCCTCCATTGACAATGAAACGGGCAAATGGTCAGCGACAACAACAGAAAGCAACCAAAGCACAACAAAGCGACAACAGGGCCAAAGACTCAAAGTGGGTTATTGTCAGCGGCGGCGTCAGCCCCAACGTCAATGTTGGATGGGATTGCATTGATAAATACGACATTGACTGCACAGTGGTGCGACACGGCTGGGTTTAGCTTAGTCCGTACACTGGCTGCTCTCCGTCCGGAATTTGAGTTCATTGGGTTCCAAACAAACAAACAAACTGATAACAATTCCAGCCCCGAGCTCCACATACAAATGCAGAACTCAACGGCTGACAGCTTGAATGAATGAAATTCGATTATTAGTGCCAGCCGTGCCGAAGCATGTGCCCCACCTGCTCCACCCCTGGCCCATCTCAGCCTTTCCCCCTTCTGATTAACCAACTATTTCGGCTCTGGGTTTAGCTCTGTTTGCCATTTTAACGGGGGCCAGTGTGGTGGCCGTCTTGAGTGCCGACAGCAACAAACGAAATGACGCACCTGGCCATGCGGCAGGTAAGCAGGATTCGGCCATTACCTAGAGGACAAGTGCTGACTCTGAAATGTGAGGCGGGCACAATGTTCGAGCCACGAACCGTCATGAATCTTGCACTCATCCGCTATTGAATAAACAAATGAATATATATATATATATATATAGTATATATGTGCCATAGGGGGTAAGCCACCTGCAATTTTCGGCGTGGATGCAAATAATGGTATGCCATTATGCTCAAGTTTGGCCATTGCAATTGCACAATTTATGCGTGAGCTGGCCTGAAGGCCGGCAATCGACTGCGCTCAATGTGGCTCGAATACATGATTATGTGCCGCCGAAGGAGGAGGCAAGATTTCAAATCGGGTGGAATTTAAGCTAAGTTATACGAGAAGTAAAAAGTTTTATATGTTCGATAGATCTGTAGAGCCAATTTGCTGACCAAACTGAAACTGTTCATCGACTTTAATTGGAGCTATCGATCAACTTGACGCCAGCTTAAGTTGATCTTTGTCTGCCTTGCGAGTTTACGTTGTTCTACGCCTGTTCAAAAGGAATATGAATATAGCTGAATCTGTATATCAAATTTGATAAGTCTAGAGCTGGAAACACGGCAGACATACTCCCATAATTGAAGCTTCTCATTGATTACAATCGCTTTAATGTACATGGAAAGAGTTATCGATAAATTTGGTTCGAGCTGAACTTGATGTATGCATATAAATATGTATACGACATTTAATATGTCTAGCAAATGAAACATGGCAGATGAGCTCTTGTAACTGAAGCTTCTCATCGATATTAATCGGTTACCGAGTTATCTATAATCGATATTATCGAGTTATCGATTACTTGAAGCAAGTTCAAGTCGATTTATGCTTGCTATGGGAGTAAGGTCAGAGCTAAGTGGGTAAAATTGTAAGCGTAAGACACGACTTATCGATGAGCTGTTTCAATAAGTTGAAGTTGATCTATGTCTGCTCAGGATGAATCCATGTCTCTTACACTTCAGTCTCCAGCTCATAAACTGTTTTTATACTATTTCATTTTATATTTATATTTATATATCACTAGGTAGGAATGCATTGCATTATAATCTCTGGACTGTTTGGTATGACAAAGTCCAGCCTCGAGACGCAGACGAGAGCTATTGCCAATGGGTGGGCACAAATATGGCCAAGTCACAGGCGGACAGCTTGCCAGTCAGCTCTTGGCCATAATCAAGGCAAAAGCTAGTCATGTCGCGCCAAAGTGAATTGATTATGAATTTTTCATTATTTGCAGACATGATTTGCTTTAGAAATATAAAATATAATATATAATATATAAATATAAAGTGTTCAGTAGTGAGTCCTTAAACAGCAAGGATGATCGATGACTGGAGAAATTAATGAGTTAGACAAATAAATAGTACAGCTAGTCCTTACTTCTATACTCTCCCTCTACTCTATGGGCTAGTACTTAACTAAACTCTCTCTCTCTCTCTCACTCTCTCTCTCTCTCTCTCTCTCTCTGATTATCCTGACTTGAGGTCTATGAGAGGAAGGGGCCTTGTGTCTCTCTGGGCAGACGGCTAATCACTTTGTGATGTAGTGTATGAGTGTAATTAATACAACAGTCGCTTCCACTTCAATTGGCTCGATAATCAATTGAGGCGAAGGCAGCGCGAGAGCTGCGAACATTTTTGAAATTGTTTTGTTGCGGTCATAAAAGCCAGCGGCAGGAGCGAAAATAAATCTTTTTGTGTATCCTGGCGTTATTGTTATTGTTATTGTTGCAGGTTGTTAGTTGCAGGTGGCAGGCAGGCAGGCAGAGGTGAGCTGAGGCAGAGGCAGAGGCGGGCAGGTTGCTTGGCTGCACGGCTGCAATTGGAATTTCTTTCTTTAGCGCCTCGTTGGCCAAGGTCTCAACACGGCACTCGAGCCGTGAAAGCGTAAAGCAATTGACGGCCTTCCGCATCCCAGAGAGGGACCTCGCCTCGTGCCAATTGCAATTGCAATTCCAATTGCCATGGGCCGGGCCAACAAGCGTGCCCCAGCTGTTGGCTGCACCAGACTTTTGCCGCTTAACGGTTAACGGTTAACGGTTACCGGTTGCGAGCACCCATTAGCCAAGTGAGCGTAATAAACGTCAGGATTTAGACCACAAACAGAAGGACTGAAGCACAGAGCCACTGCTCTTGTTATGCTTTGTGCGTGCTCTGAGCCCAGTCAGATCGTTGACATTCACTTCACAGCAACAATTCGCCCAGGTGCCGCCAACGCAACGACTGGGCGAATGCACCATGTCTTCCGGTAGAGCACGCACAGAGACAGAGCGAGGGATAGAGAGAGAGAGAGAGAGAGAGAGAGAGAGAGAGAGTTTAATGCTACCACAATATAACTTTGAAAGAAATGAGAAAGAGAAAGGAGAGGGAGAGAAAGTGAGAGAGACAGAGATAAAGATAGAGAAGAGATAGAGATAGATATAGAGATAGATATAGAGATAGAGATAGAGATAGAGATAGAGATAGAGATAGTGATAGGGAGAGAGATAGAGATAGAGATAGAGATAGAGATAGAGATAGATAGAGATAGAGATAGAGATAGAGAGAGATAGAGATAGAGATAGTGATAGAGATAGAGATAGAGATAGAGATAGAGATAGAGATAGAGATAGAGATAGAGATAGAGATAGAGATAGAGATAGAGATAGAGATAGAGATAGAGATAGAGATAGAGATAGAGATAGAGATAGAGATAGAGATAGAGATAGAGATAGAGATAGAGATAGAGATAGAGATAGAGATAGAGATAGAGATAGAGATAGAGATAGAGATAGAGATAGAGATAGAGATAGAGATAGAGATAGAGATAGAGATAGAGATAGAGATAGAGATAGAGATAGAGATAGAGATAGAGATAGAGATAGAGATAGAGATAGAGATAGAGATAGAGATAGAGATAGAGATAGAGATAGAGATAGAGATAGAGATAGAGATAGAGATAGAGATAGAGATAGAGATAGAGATAGAGATAGAGATAGAGATAGAGATAGAGATAGAGATAGAGATAGAGATAGAGATAGAGATAGAGATAGAGATAGAGATAGAGATAGAGACAGAGATAGAGAGATATAGAGAGAGAGAGATAGAGATAGAGATAGAGATAGAGATAGAGATAGAGATAGAGATAGAGACAGAGATAGAGAGATATAGAGAGAGAGAGATAGATAGATATAGAGATAGAAATAGAGATAGAGAAATAGAGATAGAGAAATAGTGTGAAACAGATATAAAGAATGTAAGAGAGAGATTGAGAGAGAGACAGAGAGAGAGAGAGAGAGAGAGAGAGAGAGAGAGAGATGTATAGCAATAGACAGAAACACTATGCCTTTCGCCTTTCTATGCGATTTTCATAAGTATGCCATATGTTAATTTCCATTATTTCCCTTACATTTTGGTTTATCCGTTCAGGGAATTCTTCCAATCAAATGCTGGGTAAGAGAGTCTAGGAGTATTGAGAAGCGCATGGAAAGGCGCATAAAGATAAACGTTGCTTAGACTTTGAATTTTTAAGCAAACATCTTTTCCGTCTAATACTTCTCAAACTCAATCTGGAATGGATTGTTCTGCGCTTGCGAATGCCAACAATTTGGCCTGCTTTAATTGTTATTATTATTTTATGATGGCCAGCAAAGGCAACGGTTGTGGATAATGGTAAATAAATCACTACGAGCCACCCGGCCGGGTAGGGCATGGACACGGGCATGGGCAGGGGCATGGCATGCGCGTGTGTCCGTCCATGCGGCATCAACAGCTGGCGCTTTGCCTTGGGGTCGTGACAGGCCCCCAAAGGTCAGACATTTGAAATTGATACGCAATTGGAGTCCGCAGTCTGGCGGGCAACTGCTGCAGACGCCGCCCCCCCAGGGCAACTCACCTTGACGATTTGGGCGCGTTTCTCGTCATCAATCAAGCTGTTCGCTGCGCTGGGCGTGACCCGCGCCCCGCCGAAGGGCAATGCCAGCGGCGGCCCCTTCACGGACTCGTCGTCCAGAGATTGAGCCTGCTGTTGGCCAGCTCGCCCGATGACCGCCGACAGCTTCGGCTCCGCCATAACGGAGGACATCTCGTGTCGGATCTGCTCCATGCTGCGGCCATCGCCCGCCTCGATCGGCTCGCTGCCGCCGCCGGCCGTCTCATTCAGCTGCTTGGCGTACAAGTTCTTCGGATGGTTGTTGACGTAGTTGAGCTCCTTGATGTGGTTGTCGTTGGCGCTGACGCTGTCGCTGGCCACCTTCTCGTTCAGCCGGATTATGTTCGACAGATTGATGTTGTTGATCAGCGTGACGCCCGTGATGGCCACCAGGATGATGACGAACACAATGCCGCCGATCAGCAGCAGCGGCGTCGTCTTCGGGCACATCTCGCTTTATTTTTATTATTTTCGTATTACTTTTCACAGCTCTTCCTTTGCTCCTCGCCAATTGTCTTCACATTCTATTGATTTACCTTAATTATTGCTTAATTACACACTTTCTCTCTCTCTCGCACACACAGTCACTGTTCGCGCGCGCAACAGTTCAGCTGAGTTGACATTGCTCATTGCAAATTCTCATAATTATGCGGCAAAAGCAATCAAAATATTTATAAATAGCAAATTAATTAAAAGTTTCGACGGCTGCGGCAAGATTTGCCCAGGTCAAGGCTAAAGTTTGCGCAGTCTAAGCTAAGCCAAATCCGAATCAAACAATTTCTACAATTCGCCAAAGCAAAAAACGTCTCAACTAACATTTCACATTCTGCAAACTTACTCTGGCGCCTGAAGGTCAATTACACAGGTTAACAAGACTTTGCACAAATTTGGCAGCGAAGCCAGCGCAGAGTTATTTGAAACTGAAACTGAAACTAGCTTCATTACAGAATATCCCAACTGGAATAATATACAAACAATTGTGTTTCATTTAACAGAAATACATATATATATATATTTAGATAGGAAGGGGCCAGAGTTATCAATATTTCTACTATAATATATCATTTCAGCAATCAGACTACATATAATTTTCCGCTTTCCGCCTCATACTTTCAGATGAAAATGAATCTCTAAATCGTATTTATCCATATCCAAAATATATTTACTTGCATTTTTTTTAAGCTTTTTTTTTTTTAGAAATTTTTCATATTATTTCGATTTATCTTAAAAAAAAATAAATAAATTTCTTTTCTTTCTTTTGCAATATCTTAACAATTATGTATAATTTTATATAAAATAAAATTACATATTTTTCTGTTAAATAAATAATTGAATTTATTTTTAATAATTTCTAAAAATGTCTGATGAATAAATTAGTGAATATATATATATTTTAAATCTGATAAATATAAAAGTAAAGATGTTTTTCAGAATAGAGAATTAAAAAATTATTACAATTAAATCATAAAAGAAAGAATATAAAATGAATTATTTTGTAGCTAAATAATATTAATATTTCTAAAAAAACGTATAAATATATAAGTAAATATATTGTTAGGAAATGATTTTTTTTTTAATAATTAACTTTCAAAATACAATTAATTATTGTATTTCTAGTTATCTCAATATCTAGAAAATGTATTTTTATTAATTTGATTCATTTGTAATTTTTCTATGCTTGTTTTTCTTTTCAATATCAAAATATTAATATAAAAATTTGTTACAAATACAATAACAAAATAATAATGTGAAAAGTTCAAAAAATTGAACTTTAGTTATCTTTAGTTAGCTGCAATTACTAATGCGAAATTGCTGTTCTCCTTGCCGTTTATCAAAGTCAATGACAAGTTTGCGATATTGAAGTTGCTCTTATCGTCAGATGACACATAAGCATAAGTCCACTATATATGGATGTCTATATATACATATATAGCTAATGCCAAGCCCCGATGTAATCTAGTGCAGCCTAATCAAATCAAATGAAATAAGCACAACAAATACAAACATAATCAGGCCAATAAAATCGCTTTATCAACAGCCGTTAAGAGCGCTTTAGTTAAGGGTAAATATTGTGCACGAATTGTGGTATTTTGTATTTTAAAATTGAGCTGCATATATTTCGTAATTAGTATATGAATAATTTATTAATCGTTAATCGTTGCCACGTGACAGCTGGCCAGCGGCAGCGAGCGGTGTCTGGGCCATTAACGTTGAAGGACAGCGACGCGCCGTGACTGTCTAATAGTCATGTTACAGCCAGGAGGTGGTCGCCAGGGCCGCCCACAGCTAAGGTCTAATATCATTTGTGTATAATACGCAGATGGCTGAGGAAAGAGTGGGAATGGGAGTGGGAGTGGCGGAGGCAGAACGACATTGCTGAGTTCCAATTGATGGTATTTTCTATTTCTATTTTTTAATCATTTTGATAGATATATTTTGAAAGCTGACAATGCTGATGACATTTTGTGGCTGTTTCCGGTCGGATCATATTACATATATATATATATATATATATATATATATATATATATATATATATATATATATATATATATATATATATATATATATATATTATTTAACATATATTTTAATCAATAGCTTAGAATACTTCATGTATATGTATAATATTTGATGTCACTCAATTGCCAATTGGCAGACCTTGCGTATACGCAACGCTTGAATAACGAACTACATTTCGCTATCAATTGATGGAGCTGCTGCGCTGCGGCATTAGAATTTCATGACTTTACACTGCGTGATTCATCACATGTGCAGATGTTTTTTTTTGGCTACTTAAACAACAAACATGAAACAAAGTCAGTCTGGAGCTGGGGCTGAGGCTGGGACTGAGACTGGGCAATGCGCTTCATTTATGCGGCAATCGGCAATCGCCGCCAATCGTTTTGCCTTAATTCAATTCGCATCAATTCATATCACAAAAAAGTGGCACGCAATTCGTGGAGCAGCAGCAGCAGCTGCAGGCGGGGGCAGTCCCATGGAGGCTGTCGTCTGCTTGAGATATTGTCAGTTTTCAGCTCTCTGCTGCCGTTGCCGTTGCTGTTTGCGCAAGCAGCTGAATTTCAAAGTGAATCTGTATGTTTGTATGTATGTCAGAGATTGGCTCTTCACGAGTATTTTCATGCTTTTCATTTGACTCAACTCTCGAGAGATGCGTTTAAATATAAACACTGGCCGAGTTGCTGGCTAAATGCTCAAGGACATGACTATGCGGCAATTAAAAGAAAACACGCCAAGGCGCCTCCCGCCCACTGACCGACTGAATAGATGCCCTCTCCGCAGGTATAGACAGCGGGCATCGAACGCTCATACCCCGCTGCAGTGCAGCGCGCTGCGCAGGGTATCAAAATGACAAAATAACGAAACGCAAATAAAATATAAACAAACTCACAAAACTGACACACACACACACACACACATATATATACACTCGCACACACTGTCACACGTGCAAGTTGCCCAGGAGGCTGTGCGTCAGCGGCAAGTGCTTGGGGAATGCACATGAAACGTGTCAAGCGGCGGCCCATGTGCCGTAAGCCCACCCAAACTACCTAAGGATGCGCGGCCCACACCCCCTTCCCCCATGGCCAAGTAGGCAGCATGTTGGCCAGCACCTTGGGGGCTCATGCAAGTTATGAGTTTACTGCTGCTGCTGCTGCTGCTTCTGTTGATTAGTTAGTGTTGTGCATAGTAAAAAATGGCTGTGCTTGAAATTTTATGCTACCTTGTTGAACTGTTGCGCACACACACATAGAGAGAGAGAGAGAGACACGCGTAAGCATACTTTCAATATTGTCTTGCTGCTGTATGTTGTTTCACTTTGGTGCTTCAGCTGTTTTTAAGACAATTATCAATTATTAAACAATCTGCCACGAGATGCGCGTGTTTACATTTATTTTATATGGCGTATTTCTTATTATTGTTTCACATTTCGAGTGGTTCGCGTTGTTGTTATTGTTGTTGTTGCGAGCAACGCGTGGCCGTAGCTGAGCGGACAACAGGCGAGTGCGGTAAGTGGAGCCGAGCCAACTGCCCAACTGAGTGAAGACGCTGGCAATGGGATTCGCAAGCGAGAGAGGGCAGCATAGAACGAAACGAGCGAGAGTGAAACCAAGCGAATTGAGCGTGCAAAGCACAGCAGCACAGCGTGAGCGCGGAACGTTATGGCAATGGACGGAACGACCAAAAACACAGCAGCTACAAACGGCAAAGCGAAACGTAGGTCGGCCCTTGTCGCACCGCCATGTGGGCATGGGGTAGGGTGTGGAATGCGGTCGGGTCGTGGCTGCGATGCGTACGAAATGTGTAAAAGCTGCGTTAGCCTTGAGAATATTGAAACGAGTGGCAAGTGACTAAGCACATAAGGATCAGCAAAGCGATCCGATTGGAGAGCGGGCGAGCGGAAGATAAAGAGAGAGAGATAAAGAGAGTGTTGACAAATCAGCTGCGAAACAAATGAGTTGAAATTCGAATTTGTATGTATGTAATGTGCAGCTCTGCTTGTAGGTATGTCTGCAGTAATAAACGAAACACAATAACAACAGCAAGAGCACAGCGAGCGCAACTCAAGGAGCAACTTGCACTTGTGTGCGTGCTGTTTTGCTTTTGTTGCTCCATTTACATTTTAATTATGTCTAATTTATGGCGAGCTGCAAAGGGCGACTTGAAAGGCAACGGCAGTGGCAACGGCAACGACAACGGCAACGGCAACGGCAAATGTGCCGTCAAGTATACGCAGCGTGTGTGTGCCAGCGAAACGGCATGTGGCCACGTTAAATGAATGAAGTGAACCTGAAAAGTGTTCAAGGGTTATGCCCTGCAATTTACCAACTACCTCGAGCTCAACTTTTTACACGCAGCACCCTTAGCCGGGACTCAACATATCCTGTTGCTAAATACTTTATATTACAGCCAATTAAAATGCCTGACTAATTGCCGGGACTCAAGCATAAAACATAATGTCGTAAAGCTTGAATATTAAATTTGAAATTAAATTTTGAACTGAAATATATCGAGTAAAATTGTTTATTTTATTTTTGGAGTTTCAACTATCCAACTATATTATAATTATAACTTACTTAAGGAGAATCTAGACATTTAGATTTCTGTGGAATGATTGGAATATGGTCTTTTCGCAGTGTTCAGGGTATCTTCTAGCCGTGTACTCCCGCCTAGAACTTTATTACTTATCTCTCTCTTATTAGTAAGTATTCTTATATCATTGAACTTTTTGAAACAGCAAAAATTCTAATTAATTGAATGATATTTGTTTTTCAGCCCGTCAAAATTCTTAACTAAAAATAATTAAAATTTAAACTTTTTTAATAACAAATATTTCACTCGCAGCCTGACAAGTCGAAAAGGTCACATATGTATTTTTGAAGTATCTCCGCAGTATAAATAAGCTAAAATATAAAGTCGCATTTTGTTGTCACGGCACAAGAGCACGACATGCATGCACCGGCTTAAAAGCGACCAATTAAGGCCCTTGTTGCCGGAATGTTAACATAAAATATTGTTTTTTGTTTTTTTTTTTTTTGTTTTTATTTTCAACTCGCCGAAAAAGCTGAGTTCTGGGTATTTCGGTTTTATGCAACTATGTGAAAAAGGCAGGTAGGTAGACAGGCAAAAGGTGAGATAGAGAGGGAGAGAGAAAGGGAGAGGCGTTCTCTATCTGATACATATTCAAGTTAAATATATTATTTTCTAGGCTATAATTTCATTATCTTGAAGATTCCGTGCTTGAGACACGGCCAGACTCAGTCGATTCGAATTTTTGTAAGGCAAGCGAATGACATATTGCACCTACAGTCTAAGCACTAAGATTACTAATTTAAGCTCTGCCTTAACAGATCGAAGAATATGTTCTACAACTTGGTTCGCTGACTTTTGCAGTTGAGTCACAACTGCTTACCTTCCGGACACATATATAGATATTTATTACGAAGTATTTGGAAGCCATAAAGGGTGTGCCAAAGCAGGAAATACTTAAACATAAATTCACCAGTTTGTAGGCAAAAGATAATAAGGGTTAATTTGAAATTGAATAATAAAGTCTAATTTTATTAGATAAATTAAAAAATACAACGAAAAATACGTTGCTTGATACTGAATTATGAAAGTTTAGTATTAAATGATATGAAAATTTATTTTAAAATAATATTTAAATGTAAGACTTAAAAAACAAGGAAACTTGTTTAATATATCAAACAAATTTTTAAATAATAATAATACTACTACGACTAATACTACTATTACTACTAATACTACTACTACTAATAAAAATAATAATAGTAGTAATAATAATAATAATAATAATAATAATAATAATAATAATAGTAATAATAATAAAAGTAATAATAATAATAGCAATAATAATAATAGCAATAATATTAATAGTAATAATAATAATAATAGTAGTAATAATAATAATAGTAATAATATTAATTGTAATAATAATAATAATAATAATAATAGTAATAATATTAAGAGTAATAATAATAATAGTAATAATAATAGTATTAATAATAATAATAGTAGTAATAATAATAATAGTAGTAATAATAATAATAGTAGTAATAATAATAATAGTAATAATGATAATAGTACAAATAATATTTACTTCTCTGGATTAGCTCGTTTTTCTGCACATATACATACACACATGATGATTTATATAGTATGGTACTTTGAGATATCTGCCTTTAACTACATTTCAACTAGTACAAGGACAGTGTCAGAAGTCCCTGAGCTAAAGCAGAAAACACAATAAAATTGGCAACATTTTTGTATATTTCTCAACATAATTTCCTTTCAGTTCCATACGCCTTTCCCAGCTACATATATACTATAGCTTCGATACCCAGTTTATAATACGAACAGTCGAGCTCTCTTTGAAATAGCCATCCAGCTCCAGCGCTTCATTGCTTGCAAATCGTGCACATAAAATTCTTTAGGCCACGCACGAACCGTATTCAAGTTGAACATGAAAATAAGCCCGTAAGTACCATTTAAATAAAATAAATAATAATAATAAAAGAAAGTTTTCAGCTATTGTTTCTTAGTGGCTGCCACTCGTGTTGACAGCGAAATCACATCATTTACATGCCATCAGGGGCCGACTCCTAGCTAAAGCCTTTCTCACAGCAACAACAGCACAAAAAGAAAGGAAGGAAAGTGAGGGAAAGTAAGGAAAAGAATAGAAGCTTTCTGGCATCATTTTCATTTTCATTTTCATTTTCATATTTATTCGCATTTTTTGTATTTTTTTTTTTGTCATTGTACACGAAAGGATGCCAACAGTTGTTATTGCGGGCGTTTCGCTGCCAAAAATAAGCCTCGGCCCGTTAAGTAAGTAAGTAAGTAAGTACGAAAGATTCTTGCACTTGTCACTTGCTTTGCGCTCGGTTGCCTTTCAGCTGACAGCATGCGGAGACATGACAAAGGCAAACACGGCACAAAGTAAGACAATAAACAACCATAACAATGGTAACAGCAACGCCAGCAACGCCACCAACAACAACAACTGTAGGCTGCTTCCCCAGATAATATGCGAATCGTTATTGTTGCTGGTGTTGCTGCTATATAGCCTAACATATTGCGTCGCTATGGGGTGTACGGCGGGCGGCAAGTCTAACCCAACACGAACACTGGTATTTGCCTACATACACATATGTGTATATAAATACATTTTATTTTTGTTGCCCCTTAAATTGCCCCTAAAAAGTCGGGTATAATAAAGCCACGCATACACACTCGCCTGCTGCTCATGCCAATTATCACCTCGATAAGCAGCTGATATCGAACTGTGATCGATAAGCTGTTGTAAATTCAGTTGAATTTTTTGTGGCTAACCCATGACTCAGAGCCGAGTCAGCAGAGTTAGCCAATCGGAAAGATATTCCATAGCAAAACCATAGGAAAAGTGCTCGACTCTTCAGCTGAAGCTCATCAGATACTGCGTATATATATACTATATGTATATATATACATTTCTCGTGAATATATATAGAAATAGTTTTCTCATAAAGATGCTCAAAAGACTTGTCTCTTACAGCAGCTCATTTCCTCTGTCTTGCACTCAACCTCCCTGCCCTCTCCCCCCCTCTCGCAGAGGACAACGCTCGAGAGGGAAACTTTTCGCTAGCTGACGGCCCATCAAGCGCATCAGTTTTTAAATGCACTAATGGGCTTGACAGCCAGTTATCAAGTTGGCTAAAAGAGCTGTCATCTCAGAGCTGCTACAGGGTGTAGTCAAGGCGGGCATGCCCGCCTGTCGGATTTCTAAATTTGTTGCTGCTGCTGTTTTTTTCTCCCACTCTTGGGCTGTTGTCTCAGCTTTTTAATAAAAAAGGTAACGATGACAAAAGCAACACGACAACTACAACAACAACAACAACGATGTATAGACAACAACAAGTGTTTCTTTTGGCACAGCGAGAAGAGGCAACAGGAGCGGGAGAGAGAGAGAGAGAGTAGAACAAAACGAAGGCTGCAGTGTTAGACATTTAAGGGCGTAACGCGACTAACGATAACAAAAATGCGTAAAGAAACCAAAAAAAGAAAGCTGAAAATAGGATGAGGGAAGATAGAGGTGGGCGGGTGTGTGCGGTCGCCATAGTGAGCCAGTTGCCGTAACTATGGCAAAGGCTTTTCGCATCCTTTTGCCTTTGTGCGACGCTACCGCAAACAAAGGCGAAAAGAAATAAAAACAGTTAATTAGCTGACGACGTCAGCGATTATGAAAAGGAAATGGCAATTTGTTGCTTCTGACGCATTGCGGGGTGCATTTGATGGCCGACGGGGGGAGGGGGGGGGGTATGTGAAGGAGGGAGGCAAGAGTAGTGAACA